>CAUYUJ010000058.1:79146-98175 GCA_963575745.1 Prorocentrum cordatum | reverse complement strand
TGCCTCAGCCTCAGCCTGCATCAGCTCAGCCTCAGCCTCAGCCTGCCTCAGCATTAGCCTGCCTCAGCCTCAGCCTCAGCCTGCCTCAGCCTCAGCCTCAGCCTGCTTCAGCCTCAGCCTCAGTCTGCCTTCAGCCTCGGCCTCAGCCTCCGCCTGCCTCAGCCTCAGCCTGTATGAGCCTCAGCCTCAGCCTCAGCCTGCCTCAGCCTCAGCCTGCCTCAGCCTCAGCCTCAGCCTGCCTCTGCCTCAGCCTCAGCCTGCTTCAGCCTCAGCCTCAGTCTGCCTTCAGCCTCGGCCTCAGCCTCAGCCTGCCTCAGCCTGAGCCTGCATCAGCCTCAGCCTCAGCCTGCCTCAGCATCAGCCAGCCTCAGCCTCAGCCTCAGCCTCAGCCTCAGCCTGCTTCAGCCTCAGCCTCAGTCTGCCTTCAGCCTCGGCCTCAGCCTCGGCCTGCTTCAGCCTCAGCCTGCATCAGCCTCAGCCTCAGCCTCAGCCTGCCTCAGCCTCAGCCTCAGCCTCAGCCTGCCTCAGCCTCAGCCTCAGCCTGCTTCAGCCTCAGCCTCAGTCTGCCTTCAGCCTCGGCCTCGGCCGCGGCCTGCCTCAGCCTCAGCCTGCATCAGCCTCAGCCTCAGCCTCAGCCTGGTCAGCCTCAGCAGCATCAGCCTTGCCTCAGCCTCAGCCTCAGCCGTGCCTCAGCCTCAGCCTCAGCCTGCTTTAGCTCAGCCTCAGTCTGCTTCAGGGCCTCGGCTAGGCCTCAGCTGCTCAGCCTCGGCCTCATCAGCTAGCCTCGCCTCAGCCTCCTAAGCATCAGCCTTGCCTCAGCCGCAGCTCAGCCGCTCTGCCTCGCCTCAGCTCAATCTGCCTTAGTTCGGCCTCAGTCCTCAAGCCTGCTCTGCTCAAGCTGCAATCAGCCTCAGCCTCAGCCTGCCTCAGCATCAGCCTGCCTCAGCCTGCCTGGGCCTGCCTCAGCCTCCGCCTCAGCCTGCTTCAGCCTCAGCCTCAATCTGCCTTCAGCCTCGGCCTCAGCCTCAGCCTGCCTCAGCCTCAGCCTGCATCAGCATCAGCCTCAGCCTCAGCCTGCCTCAGCATCAGCCTGCCTCAGCCTCAGCCTCAGCCTGCCTCAGCCTCAGCCTCAGCCTGCTTCAGCCTCAGCCTCAATCTGCCTTCAGCCTCGGCCTCAGCCTCAGCCTGCCTCAGCCTCAGCCTGCATCAGCCTCAGCCTCAGCCTCAGCCTGCCTCAGCATCAGCCTGCCTCAGCCTCAGCCTCAGCCTGCCTCAGCCTCAGCCTCAGCCTGCCTCAGCCTCAGCCTCAGTCTGCCGTCAGCCTCGACCTCAGCCTCAGCCTGCCTCAGCCTCAGCATCAGCCTGCCTCAGCATTCAAAATGTGGCCAGGGAATGGAATTCTGGGAACTCGAAGAACACGAAGTGGCCTACAGTTTGCTCCGGGCATTCAAAATCATACCCAGGAATGGAGTTCTGGGAAGTCCAAGAGCACGAAGTGGCCTACAGTTGGCTCCGGGCATCCAAAATGTGGCCCGGGAATGGAGTTCTGGGAACTCGAAGACCACGAAGTGGCCTACAGTTGGCTCCGGGCATCCAAAATGTGGCCCGGGAATGGAGTTCTGGGAACTCGAAGACCACGAAGTGGCCTACAGTTGGCTCCGGGCATCCAAAATGTACGCCGGGAATGGAGTTCTGGGAACTCGAAGACCACGAAGTGGCCTACAGTTGGCTCCGGGCATTCAGAATGTGGCCCGGGAATGGAGTTCTGGGAGGTCGAAGAATGGAGTTCTGGGAGGTCGAAGAGCACGAAGTGTGTGACTGTTTGCGAAAAACGACGTTCCCCGGCAATCCCCAACTGCCCCCCAACGGCCCCCCAACACCTCCCCAACGGCTGCCCAGACCCCCCTGTGGAGTCATCTGCTGCTCTCTTTTGACACCACTAGAAACCTATCAGTCTTCGCTGTTAGGTAAAAACACGACTGTCGGCATGCTTCGCGAGAGTTGCTGCTGTGAGATGGGCTGGTGGGGATACGCGAAGCGTAAAGAATTCACGCTCTGAAATAAGGAACGAGGCCCCTTTTTTCCACAAATTGGACTTCGATTCCCCATCCAGAACCTACGGACAACCTAAGGCAAGCTGCGAAACAATTGAGGAACACGGAGCCCCTCCCCAACGAAAAGGGTTTCTTGTTCAGCGCCCCGACTGTACCCGCCGCCGCCGCCGCCGCCGCCGTCGCCGTCGCCGCCGCCGTCGTCGCCGGCGACCTCACGCGGGCAGTTTGCTCATCCACGTCGGCGCGGTCGACGTCTTTTTTCGCGTCACTCAGTGGAGCGGCGCACAACCGCTGCCCTTTCCCACTGGCTTGGCCTGGGTTGGACCCCAGTGGCCGATGAGCCTGTCAGATGGGGACGGAGGCTGCGCCCGTCGGGCTGGGGCTGGCGCATGTGTGCGAGCTCGGCCTGGGCCCCAGTGTCAAGGGGCCTAGGGACACACAAATAAATACACACAAAGAAAAAGATTCCCCATATTTTTCCATATTTTCTGGGTTTCTGTCTTCCCGCCCAATTCCCATCTTTTCCCATATTTTCCTGGGAGTCGACGATAAATTGTGTCTGTGACAGTGGCCGAGTCGCCCCCCGAACGACGCAAACAGAAACTTTTGACGGTCCGCGCGGACTTCTTGGACCTGCGCTGGACCCCCCTCCCCGGAGCGCGGAGCGCGCTAGGGGCGGCGCCGGAGGCCCCGCCACGGGGCGTCTGGCGCAGACACGAGAGATCCGCGCGGAGGGCCAAACGTTCATATTGATGCCGGTTTGTTCGTCTTCGACACAGGCTGTGCTCTTAGGGATGGGGCTGGTGAGCGTTTTCTTATTCGGCGTTTCGACATTGGGTGGAGGGGGGGGGGGAGGGGAGGGGTCTGGCTCCTGACCTCTGCTTAGCGCGACTGCTTGCAACAAAGGGTCTATTATGGGGGAGACTCCACCCGCTCGAAACAGGCGCCAAAAGCAAAAACAGCCAAGATCTACTCCATGGGGGGGAAGAGGGGGGGTGCGAAGGCCCGCGCCGATCGGCAAAACAATGACTAAGAGAACGACGACCTGGCGCACGTGTACCCAGACATCCGCCGGTATGATTTCTTCAAACCGCGGCCCCAGAGGTCCCGATCCCTCCCGCGGGGGTAATCTCGTCCCAGATCCGTCATTGATGGTCCCCACGCCCGACATTGAGGCCGAAAGCCAGGAAAAAAAAAAACGCCGGATGGAAAAAATCCGATCCTCGGCTCTCTGGGTAATGCAAAGATGCTTCTTGGGCACCCAAGAAGCCCAGGGCACCCTGGAGGCAAGCAAAATATTTCTCAGCTTTGGACGCCCGAAATGGGTACGGAAAGAATGGGTACAATGCCCAACCACAACTGTTGTCCCAAACCAACAGCGGCCGCGGTTGGGCAGGCGGCCTTCTGCCTCAGATGGACACAGGCCACGGCGACGCCGACGGCGAGTCCTGTTCAAAAACGACAAGAACTGCTACTGGGTATTGTACCCATTCTTTCCGTACCCATTTCGTTCGTGCCGATCAGCACGGGCCTGTCCCCCTACATGGGGAATTGTGGGCGAAAAATGAAGAAATACGCAAACAATACCCCCCAAATACCCCAGAAATGGTAAAACCAAATCGTCCCCAGACTGTTTGTTGACTATTTCTGAACATCCCCCTGTAGAGGGCGGGACACGCCCGCCTCAACTCGGGAGCGGCCAAGAGGGGGGTGTCCAAGAGGGGGGGGTGCAAATCATGGCCGGCGGCATGCGCGCGGCCCACGGGGGGGGGGGCCGGGGACGTATGAAAACAACAAGAGGCGCCATGAGATCTGAGGAGAAAAATCATGGCCCCCGCCATGATATCCCCCCCCCCCAGTCATCACCCCCCTCTTTGCCGCCCCCGAGCAGAGGGACACGCCCGACCTAGCTTAGATGCTCATTCTGGGGACCTTCCTGGAGCCACTCGCTCCACTCGTGCGTCGAAGCTGCGTCGAACCTGAGTAGAACCTGAGTCGCACCTGAGTCGAATCCGAGTCGAACCTGAGTCGAATCTGTGTCGAACCTGAGTCGAGCCTGAGTCGACCAGATCCATTAGGTGGGCCCCAGGAAGGTCCCCAAAACGAGCATCGAACCTCGGGAGGCCCGTACCTCGGGATGCCCCGACCTCGGGGCCCCGACCTCGGGGCGGTGGCCGCCGCGTGGGAGGCCCCGACCTCGGGGCGGTAGCCCAAAAGGAGGTTTAGGAGGCCCCGACCTCGGGGCGGCGGCCGCCGGAGGCGGCGCCCGGGCCCTCGCCGCGAGGCGGGGCGCTCGGGGCCCCGTCGCGCCACTCGCCCTCGTCCGCCGCCGTGCCGCGGGGCACTGCGAGGCCGGCGCGCTGCACGCACGGAGGTGGGCGGCCCTGGTGGCCTTTTTCCTGTCGTGAGGAAGAAGCTGGGCGAACGACGTCCTGGAACACACACACACACATGTATGTATGTCAGAGTGAGGGGGCCGAACGGTCATTCACTGTCCCTGGGTGCGTGGCTGATGTGGAATTCCGCGGTGCGGATTCTTGTTGTTGTTGTTTGTTGTTGTTGTTGTTTGTTGTCGTCGTCCCACCCGCAACCCGCCCCTCGACCCACCCGCGACCCACCCCGCGACCCACCCCGCGATCCACCCGCGACCCACCCGCGACCCACCCGCGACCCACCCCGCGACCCACCCCGCGACCCACCCCGCGACCCACCCCGCGACCCAACCCGCGACCCACCCCGCAACCCCCCCGCGGCCCACCCCGCGACCCACCCGCGACCCACCCGCGACCCACCCGCGACCCACCCGCGACCCACCCGCGACCTACCCCGCGACCCACCCGCGACCCACCTTCGACCCAAACCACGTTCAAGGTACAAACCATAATTTTCGGCGCCTGCGGCGGGCTTTTTTGCATTCCTTCCAAGTGGAGAGCCCGCGACACATCCCGTGACCAACTCGCGACCAACCCGCGACCCAAACCACGTTCAGGGTACAAACCACATTTTTCGGCGCCTGCGGCGGGCATATTTTGCATTCGTTTCAGGTGGAGAGCCCGCGGCCCACCCGCGACCACGTTCAGGGTACAAACCACATTTTCGGCGCCTGCGGCGGGCATCCTTTGCATTCGTTCCCTGTGGAGAACCCGCGGCCCACCCGCGACCCAAACCTCGTTCCGTGTACGAACCAATTTTTTGGCGCTTGCGGCGGGCTGCTTTTGCATTCCTTCCAGGTGGAGGTGGAGAGCCCGCGACCCACCCGCGACCTAAACCACGTTCACTGAACAAACCAATGCCGCACAAGCGCGGCGGCGGATTCTTGCATGCCGTCTGAGCCCGCAAGGACCTCTTCACGCCCCGCACATCCACGCCAGCCCGTCCAGCAACTTTGCCCTGGCGAGTTGCCTTGATCAGAGAAGGCGGGGAGCATAAAGTGGAACAAAGGATTGCGTTGCAGTTATCTTGGGAAAGGAGGGGGAGGCAGGATGAGTAAACAGGGGACGAGGAGAACGTGGAAGAAGAGAGGATGTAAGGAGAACGTGGAGAAAGAAAAGGAGGAGGAGCAGGAGGACGAGGGGGAGGAGGGGGAGGAGGGGGAGAAGGAGGACGAGGAGGGGGAGGAGGGGGGGATGATGATGATGATGGACGACAATGGGAGGACGATGATGGAGGCCGATGAGGGGGAGGACGACAATGGGAGGACCATGATGAAAAGACGAGGGGGGGAGACGGAGGACGAGGAAGAGGAGGAGGAGGAGGACGAGGTGGAGGAGGAGGATGACGATGACGATGAGGACGAGGAAGAGGAGGAGGAGAAGGAGGAGGAAGAGGAGGAGGAGGAGGAGGAGGTGGAGGAGAGCGCCATCGACAAGGAAGGTGGGGGCCACGAGGTCCGCCGGCTCGACGACGCCCGCGTCGCCCGCGCCCGCCCCCTCACTCTTATCCGCAATTGCGGGGTGCTACGTATGTATATATATGTATGTATGTATGTATGTATGTATGTATGTATGTATGTATGTATGTATGTATGTATGTATGTCTGTGTATGTATGTATGTATGTATGTATGTATGTATGTATGTATGTATGTATGTATGTATGTATGTATGTATGTACGTACGTACGTATGTATGTATGTATGTATGTGTGTATGTATGTATGCATGCATGCATGCATGCATGCATGCATGCATGCATGTATGTATGTATGTATGTATGTATGTATGTATGTATGTATGTATGTATGCATGTGTGTATGTATGCATGTATGTATGTATGAAAGAGCGTGTTCTACCGCTGCTGGCAGAAAACCGAGGGGGGTCACTACCGGTTCGAAAACCTCCCCCCCCCCCCTCCGGAAAACCGGGGGGGTCACTACCGGTTCGAAACCCCTCCCCCCCCCCCCCAGCTCATCATGAAAAGGGGGGGGGGTCACTACCGGTTCGAACCCCTCCCCCCCCCCCCCCCCTCGGAAACCGGGGGGGTTCACGATCGGTTCGAACCCCCCTCTCTCCCTCCTCGAAAACCGAGTGGGGGTGCGGACAGTGGTGGGGATGGTGTTGGTGGGGACAGTGGTGAGGGGATAGCGGGACAGTGGTGGGGACAGTGGGATAGTGGGACAGTGGTGGGGACGGTAGTGGTGGGGACAGTGGTGGGGACAATGGTGGGAACAGGGGGGGACAGTGGACAGTGGTGGTGACGGTGGTGGTGGGGACAGTGGTGTGGGGACAATGGGAATGAGGTGGAAACAGTGGGACAGTGGAGGGTACAATGGTGGTGGGGACAGTGGTGAAGGCGGTGGCGAGGACGGCGGTGGGACAATGGGACAGAGGTACAGTGGGGACAGTGGTGGGGACAGTGGGGACAGTGGTGGGAACAGTGGGACAGCTCAGTGGGACAGCGGAGGAGTCAGTGGGACAGTGGGGACAGTGGGGATAGTCGGGCAGTGGTTGGGGCCGTGGAGACAGTGGGGAGAGTGGAACCGTGGTGGGAACAGTTCTGGGGACAGCGGGGACAGTGCGACAGTGGTGGGGCCACTGGTGGGGACAGTAGGGGCGGTGGTGGAACCAGTGGGGACAGCGGTGGTGAGGACAGTGGTGCTGGGAACACCAGTGGGGGATGTGATGCGGACGGTGGTGGGGACCGGGAGTCGTTTGCTGGCGGTGAGTAGGGGGGGGGGGGGGGGGGGGGGGGGGGTTCGATCCGGTAGTGACCCCCCCCGGTTTTCCGGATCCAGAGAGGGGGGGGGGGGGGGGGAGGGGTTCGAACCGGTAGTGACCCCCCCGGTTTTCGAGCGGGAGGGGGGGGGGGGGGGGGAGGGGGGGTTAGGGGAGGGGGGGGTTTTGCCGGGGGAGAGGGGGGGGGGGGGGGGAGGGGTTCCAGCAGGGGGGGGGGATTTTCGGAGGGGGGGGGGGGGGGGGGGGCGACCCCCGGGTTCCGGAGGAAAAAGCTGGCAATTTTCCACAGTAAAGCGGCGGTGGATCACGCTCTCTCGTATGTATGGATGGATGGATGTATGTATGTATGTAGGTATGCATGTTTGTATGTATGTATGCATGCATGCATACATGCATGTATGTATGTATGTATGTATGTATGTATGTATGTATGTATGTATACACATATAAAACATACCAGAACCATCGCGCGTTTCGCGCGCGCGCTCAAGTTCTAGCTAGGCTTGATAGACTAACTACTGTCATCTCACGTTGGTCGCTTCTTGCGTCCAGGGACTCCCTTTGTGAAAATCAGATAGGCAAAGATGTGATATTTAGGGTGATAATGAAGTATCTTTCCCTTCCGCCCATGGCCGTTGTGGCTCATAAGCTGGGCGGGAGGGTGGACGCACCTACTCACGTTTTGCTTTGAGTACGGAATTAACAAAGATCTTAGTTATCTTATCTTGTGCTTGCATCAAGTGCTTGGTGGGAAGGATATTGTGATCTGTATTTACACTGGTAGCCTGGACTGGAGCTGGATCAGTTCTACGGTTGCGAGATTCGTATTGTGAGTGGCCGTGCAGATATATGCTGGCGCTCAAGACTCTCGTAGTGCTTTACCACTGCGCACTTCCTTCAACGATCAACACGCTGAACATCCTCACTTGCAGCCTGGCCGGGAATCGTTGCCACAACCTGGACAGCAGAAGTGACAACGACATCTACTACGAGCTGGACGGAGACGCCATCATCAGAGACGGCGACGCCAGCATCAGAGACGACAACACTATCATCAGAGACGGCAACACCATCACTACAGACAAGATGGCGACCAGGCAGCAACAACCCAACGACGGACCCCTCTTCGTGGACAAGGAGGGAGTCGTACACTACAACGGCGACCCAGCCTACGGCGAGGAGTTCGAGGAGCGCGCGATGCTCGGCTACTATGCGAGCGAAGAGAAGCTGCAGAAGCTCCACGCGATCAAGCCCGTGAATTCCTTAAATGGGCGAGCGTGGAACCTCTCGAGGAGGAGGGCTGAGATTGCGACGCGAGCAGTGTTGGACAAAGCAGGTGATGACCCACTCGCTGCAGTGAAGCTGGTGGTCGCAACGGTACGACGAGCCTGCGAGCGGATCGCCCCACTGCAGAAGCAGCAAGCTTTCGAGGAGTACTTCTCCAAAGGCTTTCGCAAACGAAACGAGGAGGGGGAGGAGGAGGATTACGAGGAGGAGGAGGAGGAGGAGGAGGAGTACTTCTCCAAGATTACAGATCGAGGCGGGAAACGGAGTATGCGCGGCTCGAGTCTCTCTTCCAACAAACACGCCAGTGAGCGAAGACCTGCGGACACACTTCCTGCTAAAGTTGGCCAATCTCAGCATGACCGAGCACAAAGCTATTCTCGGGCAGTGCAACAACGACTACATCTGGGACGACGTGACGGCGGCGATGCTCATCCAGCTGGACACGACGTGCAGAGACGAACGTGGTCACGGACGTTATGGAACATACCCGGTGGACTACGACAATGACGAGGAGGAGCCCTACTTGGATACGAGTGTGGTGTATGCGATGAGGACGGGCTTCTGAGCGATGAGGGATTCATCAAGATGGACGGCAAGGAAGCCGAAGAGAAGCTCAAGAAGATGAAGGCTCGCACGAAGTGCAACGCATGCCACAAGACGGGTCACTGGAAAGGCGACCCGGAGTTTGAGAAGACAAGGCCATCGGGCGGCGGATCATCGAGCAGCTTACTGCGTGGAGGACGAGGTGGTGGCCGAGGCTTTCACGGGCGACCTGGAGGTTTTCTACGACGGGCTGGGTTTGCGATGGCAGCTGCGGTGAAGCTACTGATGGCGGACAGCTCAATGGACATGACTGCCATCCAGATCGTGAATGACCAGCTGGCGAACATGGAGACCACGATGGAGGAGACCACGAGTCTGACGAAGGTGAGGATCGACACCGACGAGCAGATCGTGAATACCTGGACGGTATCACCACTTGGAGACGATCAAGGGACACGAGAGTGGCCTGGAGAAGCGAATCGGATCCACAGCATACCTGAGGGGAGTGATGACCAAACGCCAGGATCTGGATCAGGACAGACACGGCCCAGCAGATCGAGCACCGACTACCATGAAGAGGATACCACAGCGGCAGACCTACAGAAGATCAAATATTGAGCAGCACATATTGCAGCATCATGGGTCAGCTGTGAGAACATGGAATCAACCTACAAGGATTACATGGATTGGTGTGGACTGGGCACTACACCGGATCCACCAGCTCATGCGCATCACGATGGAGATGGCACCACAGGGGCTCAGGAACCCTGGGACAGTACCTCGGAACTACCAGACATCGTAAGGAGCACCTGCGAGCGCCTACCTCATGGAGTGCGACCGACAAGGCTGTGGACGGAACGCAGGACAGGCACGGACTACAAGCCCACAGAGGATCGAGCACCATCATCTGGCATGCAGGTGAACTACGAGGAGCTGGAGGAGACCGAGGCCTACGCGATAAGGACTTACTCCAGATGGACATGCTGTACTGGACACGGCGTGCCTACAAGGATGTGGAGGTTCACTAGCGTTGGACGGCTACGTGGAGGACAGCAGGGTCACTACGAGGATGAGGGGCTCATCCATGCGCTTCCGAGGCGTGAATGATAGCGCCCCCGTCATGGCAGAAGGCGAGCAGGAGGTGACAGCTGGACTTGCAGGAGCCGACGTGAATATACGATTCCAGAGGCTGCCGAAATCGAAGACGCCAATACTGCTCAGCATCCACCAGCTGGAGGAGCTAGACACAATGCTGTACGTGAAGGAGCGGAAAGCGGACTTCAAGGCGAACAACAAGTACGGGGTGCCGCTCAACAAGACCGAGAAGGGGCACCTGACGATCTCAATCAAGGACTGGCCGAAGAAAGAAACGACCAAAACAGTACCATCAGTTATGACGGATGAGATCGACATCTGGACCGCGGAGGTGCAAGAGATAGACAAGGGCATCCTACGACGAAAGCAGAGGAAGCATATCAAGACGTGGGAGAAAGAGATGCAGGACAAGCTGGACCAGTGTCAGCAAGTCGTGGAGACGCTAAAGGCGGACCCAGAGGAGAAACGGTCTATCATATGCGAGCTCTATGCTAGTGGCATGGCAGCCACATCGGAAGCTCAGCAGCGGCGACGCCCTACTACGAGACCAAGGGACATCCTGATAGGGGACGACCTACTGGACATTAAGTCACAGCGGAAAGTGCTGAAGCAACTGGACGAAAACGACCCCTACATGACTATCGTGGGTTTTCCATGCGATCCGTTCACGAACATATCGCACATGCTTCCGCAGAAGACAAGGATGATGAAGCTGGAAACTGGCATGAAGCACCTGCGGTTCGGCAAGCAGATCTGCCTCAACTGCAAGCGTCGAGAAGCACACATGCTACTGGAGAACCCGCTGACATCCAAGGCGTGGAAGTTCATGCCGTGGCTAGGCTCAGAGTTTGTGGCCGCGATGACGCACCAATGCGCCGAGGGCGGCAACCTGGTGGACTTCATGGGCGATTCCGTCAAGAAGCCAACGCGGTTCCTGACTACGGCCATCATGCCAAGCGCAAAGCTCAACAGCATCAGGTGTGACAACACGAACGAACACACGAGCGTAATCAACAGGCCGAAGGGAACAGCGTCAAGTCTTGGCAACTGGACGGCGAAACTGGCTAAGACGATCATGGACGGCATCGAGAATCAGCGGGACCTCGAGAAGCAGCATGGTGGGTACGCCAGGTACGCCAACAAATTCGATGACATCGAGCTTGACGAGATCGAGGCCAATCCCGCAGAGGCGGAGGCACCCATGCACGCGAGTGCAGCGACGATCTTCAGCAAGCACGGCGACAACATCGAGATGGTGGAATGGACGGCGGTATCGCCACTTATGCGAGCAGCTATCAAGAAGGTACACGAAAGCCATTCACATGGACCCTACAAGGAGTCATTAGTACGATACCTACAGCACGGTGGAGCTCGTCGACGAGCGGTGCAAGCAGCACGACTCTTCAGATGCACAGCGTGTGAGGACCAGGCTCGGACGACAGCCAGACCTACAGCAGCTCAACCCCAGGTTAGAAACTTTAACGAGGCCATTGGCATGGATTACATGATCATACCCGACATGGACAAGAATATGCACGTGGTGCTTGTGATCGTGGATATTGCATCGGACTTTACAGTGGCTATTTACACGTATCCTGGATCAAGACCGACAACAGAGTTGGTTAAGAAGGCTTTCGAGCTTGGATGGCTGACCTGGGCTGGACCACTTACTGCGGTTGAGCAGGACCAGGACTCTACCTTCATGGGCGAGTTCGAGACACTGTGCAACGACCTCTGCCTGGTGATCAACAACGCTGCGCCAGAAGCTCACTGGCAAATGGGCAAAGTCGAGAGGAAGATACGTTACCTAAAAGAGATGGCGACGAGTGTCTTCAATGCTGGAGAAATTCGTGGTCAGGATTCAGTTGCAGCTGCAGTGCGAGGCATGGCCAACGCGTACAACCAGCTGGTTAGCACAGCGGGCTTTTCACCACAGCAGTGGGTACTAGGAGCTGGACATCGACTACCTGCGAGTTTGGCGAATCCCGACAACGACCTAGCAGTAGTTCCCAGGGTAGCTGAAAAGACATCGTTCTGGAATCGACTACACCTTCAGCAAATGTGCTCGGAGTCCTTCTTCAAGGCAGCTATCTCATCTGCTTTGAGGCGGACAGTGCTGGCAAGGACAAGGCCCCAGCCAGGGCCCTTCCAGCACGGTGATCTACTGATGTTCTGGCGATCGGACAATCCAAAGAGAAACCTACATGCTCGATGGCATGGACCTGCCCAGTGCCTGGGCAGGGACGAGCATGGCTACTGGCTGATTCACAATCGGATCCCGATTCTGAGCTCACCAAATTTACTACGGAAAGCGACTGAGCACGAGGTGACGACCATGCAGTTCACCGACCTGTTCTCAGACGGTGGGCCAGCCCGATCTCGAGCTGGACAGAGAGGCTTTATAGACCTTCGAGGGGAACAATATAATCCAGCACGAGATGCTGAGCAGCCAGATCAACCACCTGATCAACAGCCAGACCAACATCAAGATCAACAGCCTACAGAACGACAGCAAGACTATCATCAGCAGCTACCTGGACAGCAAGAAGCTCCACAACAGCAGCCAGTGCAAGGACAACCAGACACACCAGGAGCAGCACCAGCTCAAGGTGGCGAGGGTCACCCGAAGCAGTCGGACAGCAGAAAGAGACGATCGGATGTGGTGCACGAGAATGACGTGATGCCGATGCGGCAGAGGCTGGATGATGAGTACGAACCAGTACCAGCTGATCAAGACCAAGCAGAGGAAGATTTACGAGCGCGACTACGTCGAGCACACCAAGCCTGGGACACCATCCTGGGAGCAGTGGCATCCAACAGCAAGGGCAAGACCGACCTAAGGCAGCTGGACAACATCAGGAATACACCTCTACTACCCGAACCGGCACCAGGGTATCAGATCGAGAGGAGGCGGCTGTTCAATCTGGACACACGCGACCTGGTTCAAGACATCTCGAGGGTTGACTGGATAGCAGACCCTCAGATCATCGACGATGTGGTGGCACAGCAACCGATCACGGTCATCGAGGTGATCACATCGATGAAGGAAGAAGGAACTGAAGATGGACCGGGAGGTGGTCAACAACCTGCAGCCTCACAGCCTGGGTCTCCAAGTGGCGGCAACACTGACGAGATCATGGAGGAGCCAGAACAGCCCAAGGAGGTGAAGCGCGGTGGTACGAAGTATTCGGTCAAGAAGGACCTGAAGCTCAAGCAGACCAAGAAGGACGATGCTCACGACGACCGAGCTCAACTTCAAGTACCTGCCAGTATCCAGAGATACATGGAAGAACGCAAGAAGGCAGAGGAGACGGCAACAGTGCCGACACCGGCAACGGAAGAACAGCAAGGGACAACAATATCGAGTACAAGACAGCCGGAGCAGCAGCATCAGGGCAGCAAGCGCCAGGAACATCCCGTGACGCTTAAGGAGTTCCTGCTGGACAACGTACCCATCAGCATCAAGCGTGCGAAGGGGCAGACGGGGCCAGTCAAGCAGCTGGCGGAGACACCACTCCTGGTTGAAGCATTCGTGGCCGAGGGGATGTGCACCCAGCCGACAAGGGCTAACAAGCCTCAGGAGATCAACCTGAAGACGCTGGGCGACGACAAGCTCAAGTGGAAGAAGATGCAGAGAGCAGTGGAGAAGGAGTGGAATACCTGGTGCAAGTGCGATGCAGCAACCCACATATCTAGAGCAGCGGTTGAGAAAATAGACCCAGACAAGATCCTAAGCTCCAAGGTGGTCTGGGCGGACAAAGACCCTACGACCTTTGAGCCGAAGGCGAGAATATGTGGAATGGGCTACGAGGAGGAGTTCGACGACAAGCTACGTCGAGACTCTCCGACAGTCTCAGCAGAAATGACGCTACTTTTGTGCAGCATCGTATCGAGCCTCAACTTGGACCTAGTCGTTGCAGATGTGAAGGGAGCCTTTCTACAAGGCAAGGCGAGCACACGCGAGCTCTACTTTCGGATCCCGACGAACCTTGGGAAGTGTACTATCCCAGGTGGTAGGGCAGGCGACCTGCTGAAGCTTAATAAGAACATCTACGGGACCAACGATGCGGCAAGAGCTTGGTACGTGGCGCTGCGCGAGACGCTCGTGAAGCTTGGATGGGAAGGCCAGAGCGTCGAAGCCGCGAACTTCATCAAGCGCAACAAGGAGAACACGATCATCGGGATCATGTGTCTACACGTTGACGACTTCCTCATTGGCATCCAGCAGGACGACCCTGAGGGCGCCAAGATCATAAAGGACCTTCACAAGGAGATTGACTTTGGCGAGGTCAAGTACGCGAGGCAGGGGAAGGCGACGTTCTGTGGCCGGGCCTATCAGCAAGACAAGGACGACAGCATCAACGTCACCATGGAGGCCTATGTGAAGTCTATGCAGATTGTGCGTGTCTCCAGGGAGCGCAGCGAAGCACCTGACAGTGCACTTACCCCTGCAGAGCACCGAGGACTACGAATGGTGGTTGGACAACTGCAGCGGGCTGCGCGAATGATTTGTTTCGAAGAAGCGTTCGAAACACCCCGATTGGCATCAACGCTGGGAGCTCCGACGGTGAAGGATCTACAGGATGGGAATGCGGCTACCAGGAGAATCCAGAAGCGGGACGACTTACTGATCAAGTTCTCAGCTGGTCTGAACCTGTGGAAGACCACGGTGATCAACGTGTTCGACACTTCATCGTGCTAGGTGACGAGAAGATCAATGAGGACATTTCATCATGCTAGGTGACGAGAAGATCGATGAGGCCAACGGCACCAAGTACAAGGTACAGTGCATTAGGTGGCGGTCTTCAAAGACTCAACGAGTGGTGCGATCTACTCGATCGGCGGAGGCATACTCATGTGCAGATTCGGTGGAAACGTTGATTTGGACAGGGTCCTCCTAGGCGGAGATCCTGTACCCAGAGATGGATGCGGCCGAAACCGCGCATGACACCTGCATACTGAAACGCATTTCGGTCACCGACTGCAAGAGCCTGTATGACACGATCACGACGGAGAAGGTATATATGACGGATAGGAGTCGTTCTCTGTTCTCTGGAGGCGGGTATACTACGTCAGTCACCAAAGGAGGGCAGCATCAACTGGGTCAAGAGCGAGCATATGCTAGCGGACTGTCTGACGACAGTGCTTCCAGGAGACAGCGCGAGGAAAGTTGTGATATCTAACTTGTGGACTCTTGGGCCTGATGACAGAGCACCATCAATACGCGGACGGAATTCTAGTTGGACCAGAGAAGGTGGCAGCCAACAAGGAGGTCGACGACCCGAACGCGAAGATGGCTAAGTACGTCAAGAAGGCGCTGTACGACGACCGATGGGAACGACGAGATATCTACCTGGCCGGTGGAGACATACAACTATGTGGACGAGTGCTTCTACAATGACAAGGGCGAGAATTATGGCGAGACCCACTGTGTCGAAACATTCTACATGGACGATGCGATGGACAACTACCCAGAAGACAGGAGTGGCGCGCAGCGAACCATCCAGATACCTGACCAAGTTGCAGTTCTGATTCAGATCGCGCACTTGCACTGTCTGGAGTTTGTCTTTCGATGTCTCCTACGGTGGTGGCGTTGGTTTCTATCATTGCGGGAGTCATCGTGTTTATCTACGTGATACAGCCTAAGCAGAGCGACGACGATAATTTCGGTATGGCACCGATGGAGGTGGACAGTTCAAACAGCGACAACCTTTTCAGGGCGGAGGTGCCCAAGCAGGCAAAACTCATGACAGCTACACTACGCCTAAATGCTGAGCCTGAGGCGGAGACGTACTCCGACGAGGTCACGGAGGATTGACATATCTACCTGGGGGGCAGTGCTCTCCTGAAGCTGTGGTTGGCTACACTGGGACCGATGCGCATTAAGAGTGGCAAATACGAGGGCAGCAGCTTCGCAGACATATATAGCAAGGACAATCAGTATGCCAATTGCTTGGGCCAGTGTCTGAAGCTTGACGCAGACGAGAGCAGGAGCAACAGTCTGGATCCGAGTATCAAGACTAACATCGCCTACAGCATCATCACGTCAGCTCGCTTACGCTGAGATGTCACTACCAACGTTGCGCTTACGTTGGATGTTGCAGAGATTGTGTTGGGATTTCACGACCAATTGTGTGTTTACGTTGGGTGGTCGAAGATATTCTATTCAGATTCACTGCCAACGTTGTCTTCGTTGGTTGGTTGAAGAGGTTGTGAGTGCACCCTCTCGGGTGAAGAGAAGATGAGTGCACCTTTTCAAGTGATTGGATAATGTTTACATCAATGTGTGATGTGTTATCTTGGTTTTGTTGCGGAAGATTTGGTTGGACGGATATCTTGATATTAGCTGTTCAAAATTTGATATGTCATTTTGGTAACTGTTGTTCGGAGTGCGGGCGGCTTTGGCCGGTCGAACCGTCTCGCATATTCATGAATCGTCGGGAGGCTCGCTTCAGAATTTGCTACGCATTCTTTACCAACCGTTTCTTTTCCTGTGTGCAGATCAGATAGGCAAGGATGTGATATTTAGGGTGATAATGAATTATATTTCCCTTTCCGCCCATGGCCGTTGTGGCTCATAAGCTGGGCCGGAATGTGGACGCACCTACTCACGTTTTGCTTTGAATACGCATATACATGAATCATATGTATCTCATCTTGTGTTTGCATCAAGTGCTTGGTGGGACGGATATTGATCTGTATTCGCACCTTGGAGGCCCTGCGCAAGCCTGGGAATCGCATAGAAGGACAAGCGCGGAAACGCAGAAATTATTCATTTCCTTTAGGTATTCGACGATTTGGGGCCCTCAAGGGCTTCCTTGGTTTTTCTTGGAGGTGAAGGGGGTCAGAATTATGGTCTGCTGTGCAAGAGTGGACCGGGGGCCAAACCAAAAAAAAACAATAGTTGTGGGATTTCCATGTCGTTCCAGTCCCTCGGCGCTGTTCGGCGCCGTTTTTGGTTTGTGCCTCGCGGATTTTGCTTGCAGGGCTCCTCAGGGGTGTGGGATCTTCCGGACCCCCTGGGGGTTCTGGAGGCCTCCTGGAGGCCTGGAGACCCGCCGGAAGGGTATCGCGGGCTGCGCGGGGGCGTGCTGGGCCGCTATTTACGTTCAGGTTGCTCTTTTCGAACACATCTACAACTACACACAGCAGAATTGCACTTTGTTGCGGGGACCAGGGGTGGCAATCATAATTCGATTCAGCGCGTCGGTCGATCTGGGTGGACGGACACCGCCTCGCGACATGCGATGGAAAGCGATGGGCGCGCCGACTAAGTTGCGCGCCGAGCGTGGAAGCGATCACCATTTCTCACGGCGAGGCTTGGCGGCAGCCGCAAGAATAATCATAACACGAACAAGCGATTCACCCACGGACGAGGAATCCGGCGCGAAGAAGAACCCGAAAGCGCGGGGGACCGGATCGCGAATTTGCTGCTGGGGCACAGGCGGGGGAGGGAAGCGGGCCGCGCGAGGTTGAGGCCCCCAGGCATACGGCTGGCTTCGCTGAGCCAGCGGATGTGGGATGTCGGTGGGAAGCGGCCCCGGGGGCGGGGCCTCGGCGATGGGCAGCGCGGGCAGCCGATGCTTCGCGAAAAAAGGGGCACGTACAGAACGGCACTTAGCGGCCGGGGCGCGGTACACGTTGGGAACGCGAGTGGCGGCACCCGACATACACCCCGCCCCGCTGGCCAGGTGTAGTTCTATAAGTGGTCCGTTTTGTGAGGATGTCTCCGGCAAAACCAGCACGTACATAACTACACCTAGTACCTGGCTGAGTGTAATTCTGCACGTGCTGGATGTCTCGCGCGGGGCGTGCACGTACAGACCGGCACCTAGCGAAAGGGACGGGGTACAGGTCGGGTGCGTTGTCGCGCCCCGCCCGCAAAGTCAGGAAGGCAAGGGCCGCTGAACCCCCTGCCGGCCTCCGGGCGGAGGTGTCTGAACGTCCCAAGGCTTTCCGAAGGAATTCCACCTGCGGCCTCCGCCCACATCGCTCCCCCTATCAGAGCATCTCGCCTGGTCACTATGTTCTCCATTCCCGCCCGCTGTGTTGCCCTCCCCCTCCCCCGTTCTTCCTCTACCTGCCGCCCTGGATTTCCCTGAGCGTTTCCCAATTACCCCTGACCCCTGCGCGGCGGCAAACGCCCGCGCCCCCCCGCAGCTGAAAGACTCACCTTGCGCTCATCCTCCAATCCACTCGTGGCGCTCCAGCCCTGTAGAGTTCGGCCAAGCCCTGGCCGCATCGTTCGACCACGTAGGCATTTCTGGGATCTGCACTGAGCCACCTTCCCTGGCGCGCGGAGCCCCGGCTAGGGGGTTCCAGTGCAGATCCGAGGAGCCCGTTCGGAGATCCGAAAATCGATGTCTATGCAACTGCTGCTTCTTCGAGGGGCGGCCGTAATCCGCCGCAGGCGTCTTCGATAGAAGGCGCCGTCCGCGGACATCCCGACGCCGTGGCCGTGCGGCAAGCCTCCCACTGACTCCCCGTAGTAGGCCCCGCCACAAGGGAACAGGTGCAGCCTCTGGCATCATGAAAGAAAAACGGATCCCGGGGGAGACGGGTCCTCGACCCCGGGGCCTGTCCCGGGACCCGAGGAGGGCCCTGAAGGCTCGAAAAGGAAGAAGACAGAAGACAAAATGGCACAAACATAAACTGTTGGAGGTCCGCGCGGATTTCTTGGATCTAGGCTGGAGACCCCTCCGTGGCGCGCGGAGCGCGCCAACGGCGGCGCCGGAGGCGCCACCAGGGGGCTCCGCGCGGAACGTCGAAAGTTTATATGTATCCTGTTTTTGTTCTTCGAAAAGCCCCATGGAGGGCCCGAGGACCCGTTTCCGCTCTTCCTCCTCCTCCTCCTCCTCCTTCCTCTCCTCCTCCTCCT
>CAUYUJ010000058.1:59146-69146 GCA_963575745.1 Prorocentrum cordatum | reverse complement strand
CTTCGACTTCCCAGAACTCCATTCCCGGGCCACATTTTGGATGCCCGGAGCCAACTGTAGGCCACTTCGTGTTCTTTGCGTTCCCAGAACATCACTCCTGCACCATATTTTGATTGCCCGGAGCCAACTGTGGGCCACTTCGTGATCTTCGTGCTTCCAGAACACTAGTCCTGTGCCATATTTCGAGTGCCCGAGCTGAGGCAATCTGAGGCCGAGGCAGGCTGAGGCCGAGGCAAGCTGAGGCTGAGGCTGAGGCTGAGGCACGCCGAGGCAGGCTGAGGCTGAGGCTGAGGCAGGCTGAGGCTGAGGCAGGCTGGGGCTGAGGCTGACGCAAGCTGACCCCGAGGCAGGCTGAGGCTGAGGCTGAGGCAGGCTGAGGCTGAGGCTGAGGCAGGCTGAGGCTGAGGCCGGCTGAGGCTGAGGCTGAGGCAGGCTGAGGCTGGGGCTGAGGCTGATGCTGAGACAGGCTGAGGCTGAGGCTGAGGCTGAGGCTGAGGCAGGCTGAGGCTGAGGCAGGCTGAGGCTGAGGCCGAGGCAGGTTCAGGCCGAGACAGGCTGAGGCTGAGACTGAGGCTGAGGCTGAGGATGAGGCCGAGGCAGGCCGAAGCTGAGACAAGGTGAAGCTGAATGGGGGGGGGAAGGGGAGGGGGAGGGGAGGCTGAGGCAGGCTGAGGCCGAGGCAGGCTGAGGCCGAGGCAGGCTGAGGCTGAGGCGGAGGCACGCCGAGGCAGGCTGAGGCTGAGGCGGAGGCTGAGGCTGAGGCTGAGGCTGAGGCTGAGGCTGAGGCTGAGGCTGAGGCTGACGCAGGCTGAGGCCGAGACAGGCTGAGGCTGAGGCTGAGGCAGGCTGAGGCTGAGGCCGAGGCAGGCTGAGGCTGAGGCTGAGGCAAGCCGAGGCAGGCTGAGGCTGAAGCTGAAACTGAGGCAGGCGGAGGCATCCGTAGGAATCCGTAGGAATCCATAGGAATCCTTAGGAATCCTCAGGAATCCGCCGGCATCCTTAGGAATCCGTAGGCATAGTGCATAGTTAAACATCCTCAGGAATCCTTAGGAATCCTTAGGATTATATTGGATCCTAAGGCCGTTGCCGCTGCGACTGTCATTGCGAATGCGACTGCGACTGCGAGAACAGCAGAATTCTACAACTGGATTCTCACCTGAATCTTAAGGGGGATGCTTCTAGATATGCTTATACACATCGCTGTTAGGTTGCTTTGCTGGGATAATTTTTCGCTCGCCAATTCGTCGAGCGCCTAAGGCCCCCTGGGGCCTCGTAGGGTCTCCTGGGACATCCTGGGCTTCCCCAGGGCCTCGTGGATCCTCCTGGAACCTCCTGAGGCATCCTGGGGCTTCCTGTAATTCCCCAGTGCTTCCTTACACTTCCTATGGTTTCCTGAAGCCTCCTGGAATTACCTGGGGGTTCCTTGGTATTCCTGAGGCCTCCTGGGGCTTCCTGGGGGTCGCGGGGGCTTCTCCTGAGGCCTCCTGGGGCCTCCTGAGGCTTCCTGGGGCCTCCTCGGCTCGTGCTGGAATGCCAGCGCAGTCTTTGAGACGCGCCAAGAACTCCCCATCGGTAACCGCCATCGCGGCTGCATCAACTGTGGCAAACCACTTTGCCGATCTGATTTCGGTCCCCAGTTGCGCCAGCACTGTTTTCTATGTTGTGGGAGGGCGGGTGGGAATGGACATGCCATGCTTGACTCGCTCGAGCTGGCTAGCTTGACTCCTACTTCTACTCTTATTCCTACTATCACTCCTACTTTCCTGCTACAAACAACTTCTCCCTGTCGCACCCCGAGGCCAATTTTTAGGGCGGGCCGTGCGTTTCGCCTGCGACCTCCTCACCATCTATGATTCTGAAGCTTGAAAAGTGACAGCAGCTTCACAGATGGAGGGCGGGTCGCTTTCAAAATGTGGTTGTCGCCTCAGCGCGGCGCACATTCGTTTTAAACATTTGCAAGAGCTTCCCATATTGAGGGCGGGTCGTTTTCAAAGTGTGGCTCTCGCCTTAGCGCGGCGCACATTCGCTTTAAAAATTTGCAAGAGCTTCACGGATTGAGGGCGGGCCGTTTTCAAAATGTGGTTCTCGTTTTAGCGCGGCGCACATTCGCTGTAAACATTTGCAAAATACTCACGGGTTGAAGGCTGGTCGTTTTCAAAATGTGGTTATCGTTTTAGCGCGGCACACATACGTTTAAAAAACCCAACTAGCCCTTTGGGCGACAAGTGGTCTGACGGTGACTTTCTTCCCTCCTCCAAAACCTGTCTTCCCCCCCGGGGAGGGGTTTACCCATCCCCCCACCCCCTCCCGTTGACCTGGACGGGAGGGGCCGCGATCTGTTGGAGCGTCCAAGATCGGCCCTTGGGAGGGTCATTTTTTGACAACCCTCACGAGGATCGTGGCCCCCGAGGGGGGGGGGGGGTCGCCGATCGGGGACCCTCCCTCCTTTGATCGGTCGCCTCGAAGATGGCCGCAAGAGGCGCTCCAGGGCCCCCAAGAGAGCCCCACGAGAGCCCCAAGAGGGCTCCAAGAGGATCCCAAGAGGTTCCCAAGAGGCACCCGAGACGTCCCCAAGAGGCCCCCGAGCGGTCTCAGACAGCCCCAAATGACCTCCAAGATAAGATGGCTCAGATAGCCCAAGCTGGCTCAAGATTGCTGTTAAGATGCTCCAAACGGCCCCAAGACCGCTCCAAGAGCGCCCATGAGCGCTCCAAGAGAGCCCCAAGAAGCGGTTCGCCGGCTCCTGAGGGGGGTGTAGATTTGGGGACCCCGCCTCCTGCAATCGATGGCCTCCAAGATGGTCCCAAGAAGCCTTCCAGGGTTACCAAGAGGGTTCCGAGAGGGCCCCCCAAACCCCCAAAGAGCAC
This sequence comes from Prorocentrum cordatum, assembly GCA_963575745.1. Lineage (NCBI taxonomy): Eukaryota > Dinophyceae > Prorocentrales > Prorocentraceae > Prorocentrum > Prorocentrum cordatum. The sequence goes on along the minus strand of CAUYUJ010000058.1, from coordinate 66,279 downwards.
CAGCAGCAACAACAACCGCAATAATATAATACCTCTAGATGGTTCCATGAGTTAGTCCTCGTCCGCGTCGTCCTCATTCTAGTCCTCGTCCTCCTCGTCCTCGTCCTCATCCGCGTCCTCGTCCACCTCCTCGTCCTCCTCCTCCTCCTCTTCCCCTCGCCCCCACGCGGCACCCAGGGATGGCCCGAAGAGACCTTCCAAGGCCACCCCGCCACCCCCTTGCTCGCTTTGTTCCTTAGATGTGTCTCTTTGTCCTTTTTCCCGTTAGTTCTGAAGGGCACGGTTTCTGAATGGGCTGGCGGGGAGACGCGAAGCGTGAAGACAAGACTTTGTAATCATTTCACTGATTGCAGGCGGTTCCTTTTCGAAGTGTGGTTTTCGCCCCAGCGCGGCGCACATTCGTTTCAAACAGTTGCAAGAATTTCACGGATTCCCATCATCAGCGTGCCAAAAATAGCGTTTTGAAGCGATTCCGGATTATGTGGGTGCAACAGTTAAGGTGATTCGCTGTGTTGTCCCAAGAATGGCGTTCTGGCACGATTCCGGGTTGACAAGACGCAACAGTCACGTTGATCCGTGGCGTTGGAATCCCGAGAACAATGTGTTGGCATGCTTCAGGGTCTCCAAACGGCTGTCGTCCAAAGAGGCAGTTCCGTCAATGGAAAGGAACCGTTGTATGGGGCCTATGAGGAGGAAGCTTGGGGGGAGGGTTGATTCAAACATCGTTGATGGTTGTTGGGGTTTATCCTCATCCCTTATTAGAATAACTACACTCTTACTCCCCCCTCTGGCCGGCCGGTAGCGGCCCCATCCGGGCCCTCCCATCCTAATTGTAAAAAAAAACCACACACCGTCGTCGCTTATTTCTCTCAGCATGGCCCTTACTGTCGTCGACGATGCGAAATGCGTAGCAGGAGTAGGACGCGCGCACATCGCGCGCGGCCGTCAATCCGGGCCCTCCCATCGGAACTGTAACAAAATATGAACAAGCTGTTGATGTTTCTCTCAACGTGGCCTGTCTTGTCGTCGACGATGCGAAATGCGGGGCAGGAACGGGACGCGGCGCACATCGCGCGCGAACATTTGGGGCAACCCCAAGCGGGAGCGGCCATCCTACCACTCAAAAAACAATGCAAAGTCGACCTGTCTGTTCTCAACGTGGACTTTCTCGTCGTCGGCGTTGCGAAATGCGTGGCAAGAATGGGGCGCGGCGCAGTCTCGCGCGACAGGACGAAATGTCGCTCTCGCCCTGGTTGGCGCCGCGCGCATGTTTTCTGAAAGTTGCGCTCCCGCGCAGGCGCAGCGCACACGTTTCGCTCGCCAATTCGTTGGGCGCCCGATGCCTCCCAGGGCCTCGTGGGTTCTCTTGGGGGCTCCTGAGGCTTCCTGGGGCCTCCAACTCGCCAAGTCGCCACAGGACGAAATGTCGCTCTCGCCTTGACGCCGAGCGCATGTTTTCTGAAAGTTGCGCTCCAGCGCAGGCGCAGCGCACATGTTTCGTTCACCAATTCGTCGGGCGCCCGGGGCCTCCCAAGGCCTCCTGGCACATCCCGGGGCATGATAGTGCCCCTGGAGCCAGCCCAGGGCCTCGTGGATTCTCCTGGGGCCTCCTGAGGTTTCCTGTGGCCTCCAGCTCGCGCTTCCCAGGGCCTCCGCAGGGCCTCGTGGATCCTCCTGGGGCCTCCTGGGGCTTTCTAGGATTCCCCAAGGCTTCCTGAGACATCCTACGTCGGGCTTTCTGAAGCCTCGTGGGACTTCCTGGGGCCTGCTGGGGTTCGCTGGGGCGTCCCCTGCAATCTCCTGGGGCCTCCCGAGGCCTCCTGGGGCCTCCTGAAGCTTCCTGGGGCCTCCCGGGGGCCTCCTCGGCTCGTGCCTCGTGCTGAAATGCCAGCGCAGCCTTTGAACAGCGCCAGGAATTTCCCATCGGTAACCGCCATCGCGGCTGCATCAGCTGTGCCGAACCACCTTGCCGATCTGATTTCGGCCCCCAGTTGCGCCAGCACTGTTTCTCATGTTGTGGGAGGGCGGGCGGGAATGGGCATGCCATGCTTGACTCGCTCGAGCTGGCTTACTTGACACTGGTCCTCCTCCTCCTCCTCCTCCTCCTCCTCCTCCTCCTCCTCCTCTTCCTCCTCTTCCTCCTTTGCCTCAGGACACTTTTTCCTCAGGACCCGTTTCCTTCAGGGACGGGGAATCCAAAAAGGTACCGATACCGCTACTCCCCGGACCGCTCCCGGGGTGCGGTCTGACAAGGATGCCGAGGCGAACCCAGCGGGGGCGACGAGGGCCTCCCAGGAGGCCGAACTATATATATATCTATATATATATATTTATATATATATATATATAATATATATATATATAAAAACAAAAAAACAAAAAAATAAAAAAAAGCAAAAAAAAAAAAAAAAAAAAAAAACAAAAAAAAAAAAAAAAAAAAAAAAAAAAAAAAAAAAAAACGGACCAAGGGTAGCGCTACCGGTACCTTCTCCTCCTCTGCATGGAACTGCCTCCGAGGCGGCGCCGCGCAGCTGCCGGAGGAGCTGCCGCCGTGCTCCGGCGAGGCCGCAGGCTCCGCGGCGGCCCCAGGAGGCCCGGCCCCCGGGGCGCCCTCCTCGGGAGCTGCGCTGCCCCGGGCGTGCTGCGCGCCCATGCTGCGCCGGGCATCTGGCCGCGGCTTGGCGTGGCCGCCCGTGCCCCCCGTCGCCCACAGCTCGAGCCAGGTGGCCGCGGAACACCCTCGCGCGCTCTCGTCGAATGGGGCGGGGGGGGGTGGCCCGGTATCTGGCCGCGGCTTGGCCTGGCCGCCCGTGCCCCCGTCCCCCCGCAGCTCGAGCCGGGTGGCCGCGGAGCACCCTCGCGCGCTCTCGTCGGATGGGCTGGGGGGGCCACGGAGGGCGCCGCACGAGTGGAGCGCTTGCGCCTACACGTCCTTCACGTGCCTCTCCTCCTCCTCCTCCTCCTCCTCCTCCTCCTCCTCCTCCTCCTCCTCCTCTTCCTCCTCCTCCTCCGCCTCCTCCTCCTCCTCACCCCCTCCTCCTCATCCATCCTGGACTCCTTCGCGCTTGTCACTCCCCGCCCGCTCCCCTCCCACCTCCTCCCCTCGCATCCTCGCTCCTTTTCATCTTCACTGGGGGTCGCGCGGGGTTGGAGCACCCAAGATGGCCTACGAAGAGCCCACATGATGCCTCCAAGCTGCCGCAGGATTGGCCAGCATGGCATGAGATGGTCTCCAGCGTGACTCTGAGAGGCCCCAAGGAGGTCTAACATGGCTGTGAAGTGGACCCCGAGGCCGAAGTAATCAAGAAGGTAGTCCACGGTTGTCGTCATCTCGCCCCTTCGATTTCCAATCCAGAGGACGAGGCCAGCACTTCCCGATGCTGTTGCAACCGACTCTCAACCAGGCCCTCTCTTCAGGCCTTCTCCTCCTCCTCTCACTCCTCCTCCTCCTCCTCCTCCTCCTCCTCCTCCTCCTCCTCCTCCTCCTCCCCCTCCTCCTCCTTCCCATCCTCCTCCTCCTCCTCCTCCTCCTCCTCCTTCCCCTCCTCCTCCTTTTCCTCCTCCTCCTCCTGATGCTGTCGCAGATGACCTCGCAGAGAAGCGTAGAACACGCATCCAAAGCATGAGCGAGCATGCGGCTCGCGGCATGGCAAAACGAAGCCCCTAATCTGGGCGTCGCTCGGACGTCCATTTCCCGTGCATGTTTCGGTTTCGTGCGTGTTTTTTTGCTCGATGGTCCAGGATGCTCCTCGATGGTTCTCGCCGAGAAAAAATGACACGTCCGAGCGATGCCAAGTAATACCTGTGAAAACTGAAGCGAGAGTTGTCCAAAACGGAAGCTGTCTCACCACTGGAACAGCATTCAACTCGCTGGTGCCCAACATATTGACAGACATGGGCATGCCGCGAAAGGGCACGCCCTGGGGTAAGGTCTGAGACACTATCCCTCTGATAGTGTGCCCCTTTATGAGACCTGACCAATGGATGTCGCACCCATAGACCTACACGTTGAAGCCTCACACGCATTGGCGCAACATGGGTGGCACGACCACGCCAGGAGGTCATAACAGGTTGAACCGTTCCCATGCCGAACAAGGGAAATGGGGACTCCGATGTACTATTCCCCACGCCGTGCTCCATCCTCTCTAGTTCATTCGTCCTCCTCCTCCGCCAGCTCCACATACTACACTTCGTCGTCCTTGCCATTATGCGCATCCTCACCCATCTCCCACCCCCTGCCCCGCCCCATCCTCCCCATCCTCCTCATCCCAGAGTGCCGCGCAGAGGAGTACATTGCCACAGAGCGCGAGGGAAGAGTGCGGAGTGACAAGAAGAGCAATGCTCCTCGTCGTCCCCTCCTCTTCACCCTTCCTCCTCCTCGTACTTCTACTGCTAATCTTCACCAGCAGCAGCAATATCGTCGTCTTTCTCTTGACCCTTCCTGCTCCCTCCTCCTCGACCTGTTCCTCTGACTCCAAGCTCCTCCTTCTCCTTCTAGTTCCTCCTAGCTTCTTCTCTACCTTCTCCTCCTGGCTCCTCCTCTTTTTCCTCCTCCTCATCCTCCTCACCCTCACCCTCACCAACCTCATCATCTCATCGACGTCGTCGTCATTGTCATTGTCGTCGTCATTGTCATCGTCGTCGTCATCTTCACCACCACCATCACCACAATAATAATAATAATCATCATCATCATCCTCATCATCAGCAGCAGCAGCAACAGCATCATCATCAGCATCATCATCATCAGCATCATCATCATCGTCGTCATCGTCATCGTCATCGTCATCATCATCACCATCATCACCATCATCATCATCATCAGCATCATCATCATTAGCATCACCATCATCATTCATCAGCATCGTCATCGTCACCATTAGCACCACCATGATCAACAACATCATCATCAACATCATCAACATCATAAGTATATTCATATTCATCCTCTTCGTCATCATCACCCTCAACAACATCATCACCAGCATCACAACCGTAATCACCACCACCAACACCACAACCACCAGCACCATCACCATCACCATCACCGTCATCACCCTCCTCCTCATCATCATCATCATCATCACCATCATCATCATCAGCAACATCATCAACATCATCATCAGCATCATCATCAGAATCACCACCACCACCATCATCATCGTCAACGTCCACATCAACATCAGCATCAATGTCATCAGCATCCTCCTCCTCCTCATCATCATTATCATCGTCATCAGCATCAGCAACATCATCAGCATCAGTAGCATCATCATCAGCAGCAACATCATCGTCATCATCATCAGCATCATGATCATGATCATGATCATCATCACCATCCACATCAGCATCATCATCAGCAACATCAGCAGCATCAGCAGCATCATCGTCGTCATCATCAGCATCATGATCATGATCATCATCATCACCACCAACATCAACATCAATATCAGCATCAGCATCATCATCATCATCATCACCATCATCATCATCATCATCAACATCATCATCATCGTCTTTTCAATTCTCCTCCTCGTCCTCCTCCTCCTCGTCCACCCAATCCCATGCCGTCGCTCGTTCTTCTGGCGAACTCCCCGCTGTCGCCCCACCAGGCGTGTCCGTAGGCAAGACGGGGATTTACGCCTGTGACTTCCACACGATTCACCGGAGGGGCCCAAGGACACACAAATAAATACACACAAGTGCAAGGATTCCCCATATTTATCAATTTTTTCTGGTTTCTTGTCTTCCCCCCCACTTTCCATATTTTCAAATATTTTTTGGGGGATCGACGATGAATTGTGTCTGTGATTTTCCCCCTCCTGATTCACTGCTGTCCCGTAACAAGAAAAACCAGACGGGTGAAAGCCAAGTCCTTTTCAGCATGGGCCTGCTGCTTGCGGCAGCTACACTGATGGAGGCCGGGTCCTTCTCGGAACGAAACTCTCGACTCGGAGCCGCGCACATTCGTCGACAACTGTGATGACGAAGGTCGGGTCCTTCTCAAAACGTAGCTCTATGTTGCTCCCATCGTACTCAAGGACGACATCCCAAAAATAACTTCGAGCACCCAGAAAAGTGTCGAAAGAGTGTCGAAACAGTGTCGGGCGAGTGTTCCCCAGGGTCCGACACGCGAAAACCCTCGAGTTTCGGTACTTCTCAGGCGCTCGAAATTCTTTCTGGTGGTAAGTTGGAACATCATAAACGTAGCTCTCGCCTCGGCGCCGCGTACTTTCGTCTTGAAAGCTTGCAGCAGCTGCAGGCAGGGGTGCAAAGCGGTTTGGTTTCAGAATGGAGCTCTGACCCGAGACTCCCCCTTACAGGAGAAGCACAAACGACAACTTGCGCAGCATTTTCACGAATGGAGGGCAGGGCGTCATGAATAGAATGCTCTGATATTCTGAATGGAAAATCACATCCAATCATCCAACCGATCCGGCATGTGAGTTTCTGAGAGCGTGGGCTTGAGCTCGCTCAAACTTCGCTCTGTCGGGGGGGGGGGGCTGACGCCATTCAGGCCCGGCAGGGAGGAAAGGGTGAGGGGGTTGACGCCATTCAAGCCCGGGAGGTAGGAGGGGGAATGGGGGTTTCGCTCTGTCGGGGGGGGTCACGCCATTCAGGCCCGGGCTGTTGGAGGGGGTCACGCAAATTCAGGCCCGGAAGAGTAAAGGGGGGGGGGGGGCTGACGCCATTCAGGTCCGGGAGGGAGGAGGGGCGGGGGGAACGCCATGGGGAGGAGGGAGGAGGGGGGAGGGGGGCTGACGCCATTCAGGCCAGGGAGGGTGGAGAGGGGGAGGGGCTTCGCTAGGGACGCAGGACGCAGGCAGCGTCGGTGTCGTTCGGGCCCCGATCGGACGGGCCCCGCTCGCGCCGCGCGGGCCTAGAAGAGCAGCTCGAACAACTCGGAGCCGCTCACGACAACGGCGGCATGCACATCGTTTGACAGAAAAGAGCCCCCAGAGCCCGCACCTCGAAACTGTATTCGAAGACTGCAGCGGCACGTGGAAATATACAGGTAGCGAACACTCTGGGAGCCCACAAACGACGACCCAGAGCAAAACGTGGCAACTTTGTGTGGCGACGGTGAGCCCAACGTCGCGACGCCCCACTGGGGTCGCCGATCGCATCGGGAC
>CAUYUJ010000058.1:41646-51646 GCA_963575745.1 Prorocentrum cordatum | reverse complement strand
CTGCACGCTGGACGCCCCGCCTGCTGCGGCGGCCCCGGCAAGCGCGGCGCCCGCGGCCGCGGCGCCTGGCGACCTGCGCGCTCCGCCCCCGCCAGCAGACGCGCCGCCAGCCAGCGCCGCCCCGGCTCCGGCCCTGCGAGACCTCTCCCCGGACATGCGACGTCCAGATTCTTTCAGGACGGCGTCCCCGCAAGTCCCGACCCTTTCCCCGGGACCGGTTTTTCGTCCTGAGTAGTTGTTTGACGGTCCCGCGAGACCCGGCGAGGACCTCTAGAGGGCGAAAATACCCCCAAACCGCCTGTCCTGAGTTTTTTGCGACGCCATCATGTCTGGGTCTGCTGCTTGCTGGGGAGGGCTGGACAGCCTCGACCTGCTAGCGGCATTCGCACTCGACTGCCCTATACGCTGCGGGCCGCCCCGCGGCAACCGAGGGCAGCAGCCGCGCAGGCCACGGAGGAGCTCTGCCACGCGGTCCTCCGCGCCCCAGCTGGGGGTGCCGAGGAGGAGCGCGCAATGGAAGCTGCTCGCGCTGCGGGAGCGCTTGCTTTTTGCCGCCGCGCTGCGGCTGGACGCGAGGAGACGGCAACGCGCGGCGGCGGGGACCCTGGACTGCGCGCTGCCGGTGCGCGAGCGCTGCTCCGCGCTGCTCCGCGGCGACTGGGAGGCACTGGACTCCTGGAGGCGGCCCAAAACGCGGCCTGGAGACTGGCCAAGGCGCGCCGGCAAGCCGGTCTCTGGCCGACGAGGTCATTCGAAAGGGGATGGCGGAGGAGTGTTCCCGGGCCGCCGCTTTGCTGTGCAGCCCCGGCCTCGCGCCTCTCACGCCCGACTCGGCGGCCCAGCTGCAGGCGCTCCTCCAGCCGCGCCCCGCCGCCCCGCTGCCCCCGGCGGCGGCGCCGCCCGCCGGGGCGCCCGCGCTCTCGCGGGGCCCTGGAGAAAACGCTGCGGGCGAGCCCCCGGGGCAGCGGCGCGGCGGCTGGCGGCGGGCGCTTCGAACACTGGCGGGTCGTGCTCGCCCAGCCAACGGCCCCGGCGGCTTTCTTCGGCGTGCGCGGCCTCGTGGCCGAGGGGCGCGGGCTCCTGCGAGCGCCGCCGCGGCTCTGGCACTGGCCAAGCTCACGCCGCTACGCAAGCCAGGCGGGGGGGGGGGTCCAGGCCCATCGCCGCGTCGAATACCTTGCGGCGGCTGGTGGGCCGGGCGCTGGTCCCCCCGCGGAAAGAGGAACCGGCCGAGGCACCGGGGAGACAGCAGTCTGCCGTGGGCACTGCTGCGGGCAAGGAGCTGCTATAGCACGCACGGCGAAGCCGACCCCGATCTTGTGCTGGTGGCGCTTGACGCCAAGAACGCCCTCTGCTCCTGACTACCTACCCAGACCACCCCAACCCAACCCGAAGACCCGAATGTGAACTGAATTTCGGGTTGGGAGGGGGGGTACGGGCTCCGTGTGTTTTTTCAACGTTCCTCGACCCCCCCCCACTGGAAATGGAAGGCAAATTGAGGCCTTCGGGTTGGGTTGGGGTGGTTTGGTGGGTGGTGAGCTCCGCCCACCGGGAGGCCTGCCTCCGCGGGCTGGAGGTGGTCGCGCCGGCGCTCCTGTCCCGCACGAGCTTCTCTCTGCCGCCGGGAGTCCCTGCACTGCTTCATGGGGCGCGGCCAGGGCTTGCCACCGCCTGCGCTCCACCAGCGGGGTAGGCCAGGTGGACGAGCAACGACATATGTACATGTACGCCCTCCGCGGTCTTGCCTGCACGAACGTCCGCGTTGACACGCACTCCAGGGGAAGCTGACCGCGTACGTGTACATATGTTGCTGGCCTCTGACCAGGGCCACCCGCTGGCGCCTCTTGGAGGTCCCTTGGGCCGCCTGGGGCCCATGCTGGGAGCCTCTGGGGCCGCCGCGGCCGCTGTCAGGACGGAAAAGCGAATCTCCCGGAAATGTGCGCTTTCCCACAGGAGCTGCCTGATGTTTGCCCTTGGGGGGCCTTCTCGGCGGCCCTTTTGGACCGTCTTCAATGCCTGTGTGGCCGTCTAGGAGCAGTCTTGGGCTGTCTTCGAGCGCTCGTGGCCCGTCCAGGCGCCATGTCAGTGCGCTCTGCAGCCATCTTCCAGACAACCTGGGGCGCTTTGGGGGCCTCTCAGGGGGTCCGGGGCCCCTTCTGGGCTCTCTTGGAGCCATCAAGGCCCCCCTGGACCGCCATGCAAACCAGAGGCGCCGGTTCCAGGCCCTCCCCCGGCCTACTCCGATGTAGATTGTATATGTTATATATATATAGAGAGAGAGAGAGAGAGAGAGAGAGAGTGTGTGTGTGTGTGTGTGTGTCTGTGTGTGTGCCTGTCTATTCTCGCCTTACACTCTGCCCCCCAATCAAGCACGCCTTCGCACGGGAGAGTGCCGGACGCCTCCGGACGCCGTCTGGGGCTTCTCCAGAGGCCCTCCTAGGCTGTCTTGGCAACCTCTCGGGGCACTCTCGAGCTGTCCTGGACGCCCCCCAGCCCCCTGGAGGCTCTTCAAAGAGATCGAAATTGGTGCTCGGGGGGTTTCTTTTGCCTCTCAATCTGCCTCTTTTGGTCCCGTCCGCCGCGTGGAACAGCTTTAGGTGCTCGTTGGAACTGTCTTCGAAGCCTCTTGGGCCCTCGTGGCTAGTTTTCGGAATGTCTCCCGCCCTCCGGGGCCGTATCGGAGCCCTCTTGACGTAGCCCTTGTCTGCTTCCACGGTGCCTCCCGAAGTCTATTCACTGTTATCCCACCTGGCAACATTTGCATCACACATCGACCACGTTCGACCACGTTCGATCAACATAGGCTACCAGTGTCTGTCCCGTCAGGGGCGTTCAACCCGTCATCGTGGTCGTCGTTGAGATCTTCGACGTCGTCGCCGTCGTTATCCATGTTAGAGTCGCCGTCGTCACTGTCGTTCGTCGTCGCCGCCCTCCTCCTCCTCCTCCTCCACCTCCTCCATCTGACGATCCACCTGCACATGCCCATACTCCTGATTCCCCGCCGCCTCCGCGCCCTTTTTCGTTCCCATTCCCCCCACAAGCCCCTCACCATCACATCAACCTCCGCGCACTTCACTGGCATTCCTCCCCCTCCCCCTCCTCTTCCTCCTCCTCCTCCTTCTCCTCTTCCTCCTCCTCCTCCTCCGCCCTTCTCCTCGTCCTCCTCCTCCTCCTCCTCCTCCTCCTCCTCCTCCTCCTCCTCCTCCTCCTCCATCTGAAGATCAACCTGCACATGCCCATACTCCTGATTCCCCGCCTCCTCTACGCCCTTTTTCGTTCCCATTCCCCTCACAAGCCCCTCACCATCACATCAACCTCCGCGCACTTCACTGGCATTCCTCCCCCTCCCCCTCCCCCTCCTCCGCCTCCTCCTCCTCCACCAACTGCTGCCGATCCTCCCTTCAATTCTCCTCCTCGTCGTCCTCCTCCTTCTCCTCATCGTCCAGCTGCTCCGTAACAATCCCTCCTCCTGTTCTTCATGCATCATGCACCTCCTTGTTCTCCTCCTCCTCCTCCTCCTCCGCCTCCGCCACTTCCTCCGCTTCTCCTCCAGCTGGCCTCCCCCCTGCCACTCCCCCACCTTAGATTCCCACAGCTGCTTCCACCTGCCCCTCCTGGGCCTCCCCAGCCCTCCAGTAGTTCTTTCTCCCCGGCCTCCTCCGCCTCCCCTCTGAGGTTTCCTCCGTGCCCTCCTCCGTTTCCACTCGTGCACGTGACGTGCACTCCCTGAGACAAGCGACACTCCCAGGGTTAGTCGGGCGTCGGTGCCCGGCCCCCCATGGGCCTAAACAGAGCCCTCTCGAGTTGAGCCGTGCCCTCGTCATCACTCTGCACACATGCTGTTCGAAATTGCGCGATTGAGGGGCAGGGCGAGGGGGAAGAGAAAGCGGAAGGGCACAGACGGCCCAGCATGAGTTCCCGACGAGGCTGCCACCACCGAGCTGACGAGGAAACGGTGCAGGTCCTTTGGTGCTACGTTGGGAGAGGGTCATGTGCCACATCGCCTCCCCTCTCACCAGCCCCAGGGGGCGCCCCCGTCGAGCCCGCTGCCTCGGGCACGAGAGCTCTGAGAGCCAGAGCTCGGTGTTGCAGGACAGCCTGGGGGGGGGGATCTCGGCCCTCGAATTCCCTCTCCTGCCAACACTCCCTGGTGCTGTCCCTCCTGCAGGAGAGAGGGTAAAAAACAGAGGGAGAGAGAGAGAGAGAGGAAGAGAGAGAGAGAGAGAGAGGGTGAGAGAGGGAGGGGGAGGGGGGTTATGGCGAAGATATGGAGGGGAGGATGAGAAGAGAAAGAGAGAAAGAGAGCGAGAGAGCGAAAGAGAGAGAGAGAGGGACAAATATATATATATATATATATATATATATAGAGAGAGAGAGAGAGAACACGAGGGGGGGAATGGCGAAGATAGAGGAGAGAGTGGCAAGAGAGGGAGGGGAGAGTGGGAAGAGGTGTATCGGAGGTTTGGGGTTGGAAAGGAAGTGACCCCAACCGGGAAATCGGTTTCGGTTTCGGTTCGTGTCGCGCGTGCGGGTGAGGCGAAGCTGCGCGAGTTCCATCCCTAGTAGAAGCCGTATATTGCAAAAAGGGCGGCCCCCCCGTGCGCCAGGCGTGGCCCCAGGTTGTCCCAACGGTTGTCCCGATGGTTCGGGTTGTCCCGATGGTTGTCCTGATGGTTGTCCCGATGGTTGTCCCGAATGTTGTCCCGATGGTTGTCCCGATGGTTGTCCTGATGGATGATCGATAAACATATATATATATAGAGAAGGATAGATAGGTAGACAGACAGAAAGACACACATATAGATAGGTAGGTAGATAGATAGATGGATCTGGTTGTCCCGATGCTTGTCCCGATGGTTGTCCCGATGGTTGTCCTGATGGTTGTCTCGAGGGTTGTCCCGATAGTTGTCCCAATGGTTGTCCTGATGGTTGCCCCAATGGTTGTCCCGATGGTTGGCCTGACGGTTGCCCTCATGGTGGATGGATAGATAGACAAACACACACATACACTAGAACCATCGCGCGCGCTTTGGTTCTAGCCGAGGTCAAGGACAAATCGAGTCAAACTTCGTCGAAGCGCTTCCAGAAAAAAAGGTCGACGGAAGACTCGAACAAACACATCAGAGCTCGTCCTTAGCGCTCGCGCTGCTTAGCGTCCTTGGGACCCTCTTGGGAAGCCTCTTGGGACCCTCTTGGAAAGCCTCTTGGGGGCCTCTTGGGGCGTCTTCGCGGTCTCTTGGGCACTGTGAGAACCGTCTTGGGCGTCGAAAAGGCTAGCTTTGAGCGCTCCGGGGCCGCCATGGAACGTTTTGGGAGCCTCATGGGGCCCTCTGGCCACGCCTTGGCCGCCGCTCGGGCTGTCTTGGGCCGTGTCGGTAGTCGGTTGGGGCCGTCTTTGGGGCCTCTTGTACCGTCGTGCACGCCGTGAAGACCGAAAAGTCGTAGATGCTAAAAATGTGCGTTTCCCTAGGCAAAATCCATGATTTGGGCCGCTTGGGGCTCTCTTGGAAAGCAACTTGGGGCGTCGTAGCGGCCTCTTGGGCTCAATGGGAGCCATCTTGGGTGTCCAGGGGCGATATTTGAAAGCCCTGGGGCCGTCTTTGACCGATTTGGGAGCCTCTTGGGGCTCCGTGCGCACGTCTTGGCCGCCTCTTGAGCACGCCTTGGCCGCCTCTGGGGCTGTCTTGGGCTCCTCTTGGGCCGTGTTGGGGGCCTCTTGGGCCGTCTTAGGGCCGTCGTGGGGGCCTCTTGTACCCTCGTGCGCGCCGTGAAGACCGAAAAGACGTAGATGCTAAAAATGCACGGTTTTCTATGCAAAATCCATGATTTGGGTCGCTTGGGGCTCTCTTGGAAAGCAACTTCGGGCGTCGTAGCGGCTTCTTGGGCTCAATGCGAGCCATCTTGAGCGTCCAGGGGCGGTCTTTGAGTGCCCCGGGGCCGTCGAGGACAGGTTTGGGGGCCACTTGCGCCTCCGTGGACACGTCTGAGCCGCCTCTTGGCCCGGACAGGAGCGCACCCGGAGCCCCGGAGCGGCCATGGGGGCGCAAGTACCGGCCTGGCGGCCCCGATCCCCTTCCGCCGGCATATATATATATATATATATATATATATATATATGTATGTGTATATATACATACATACATACATACATACATACATGCATGCATACATACATACATACATACATACATACATGCATGCATGCATGCATGCATGCATGCATGCATGCATACATACATACATATACATACACATAGATAGATACGTTGCTACATAGCTAGATCTGGTTGTCCCGATGCTTGTCCCGATGGTTGTCCCGATGGTTGTCATGATGGTTGTCCCGATGGTTGTCGCGATGATTGTCCCGATTGTTGTCGCGATGGTTGTCCTGATAATTGCCCTGATGGTTGATACATATATCTAGAGATATGAATATCTATACATACATATATATGTATACATATATACATGAACAGATGTGTGTATACATATACACCTATAGTGATATATATATATATATATATAAGTATATATAGACATGCGAATGTAGAACTGCATGTATACTCGATAGATAAATAGGTCGGCAGTTAGGTCGATATATCTCTACATGAAGATATAGCTGATTGGAACAAACCGATAATTCGAAATATAGGCCGATGTATAGATGGGCTGATGTGGGCGACATTCGGAAAATCGAAGAAACCACCAAAGAACCCAGGGCCATCGCAAATCGACCGCCTCCCCCTTCCCCCCCAAAAACCTCCTCATCACCCGTAGGGTGGTCCTATCGGTAAATTAAGAGAGAGAGAGAGAGAGAGAAACAAAAGGGGGATGCCGCAGAGTTGGCGCAGCGAGGCATCATAACCATCAGAGCATACGGGCACCCAGGCACGTGGGCCCCGCCCTGGAAGGCTATAGGCCAAAGACACGAGTCCCTACAACAAGCACGCCGAGAGAAGCACGGCCTGCGTCGTGCATTCAGGCACAAGTTGCAACAAAGGTGTTCTGTAAGTCTCCCCATAGTGTTTGCTCACTTGCGGGGCGCCATTGGGTCTGCGCACGGGATCACGCAAGGCGCTGAGCTCTACATGCATGCTACGGATACGCAGAGGTGGTAGTTTAGTAGACCAGTGGGCATTGGCCACCAAGTCTCAGGCCGAAGGTACCACTCTCCTCCTTGTCCAACTCCGTCCACCCCCAAACATGCGACGCCCTGTTTTTGTTCAGTACTGCGTCTCTGGAAGTCCCGCCTGTTCCCCAAGACCGACTTTTCATCCTGAGTAGTGTTTTGACCGGCCCGGGGTCGAAAAGAGCGAAAACCCTCCCATCCTGATTCTTTTACGACACGATCCTGTCTGGGCCCTCCAGGAACGCCCCAAAAATGCCCCGAGAGTACCCCAGAGCTCACCAAGGAGGCCTCAAGCGCCACCCCACGAGGAGGAGGAGGATCGAGGATCGAGGAGGATCAAGGAGGGTCGAGGAGGATCGAGGAGTATCGAGGAGAATCGAAGAGAGTCGAGGAGGATCAAAGATTATCGAGGAGGATCGAGGAGGGTCAAGAAAGATCGGGGAGGATCAAGAGATCAAGAATCGAAGGAGGATTTGGAATTAACATTGGTGAAAACGCGAAGCGTGAATCAAGGATCGAGGGAGGGTCGAGGAGGATCGAGGGAGGGGCAGCCAGGCCCGCAGCAGCCCTCTGGGCGCAGCGGGTCCGTCCCTGGCGGCAGCGCGCCACCATCCGGCGCCCGTGGTTACCAAGCGGGGTTAGCTGGGACGCGCAGAGCCATACGAATACTACATGTCCTCTTTGGAGGCGCGCGTCCGACCCGAACACATAGCATACCCATCTAGTGGTCTATCGTTTCCCGAGCGGTGTGGTCAGAAAGCGCCCGCCACGACGCATGTACTATAAGACTTCTCGGTGCGCGCGTCGCCCCTGGGGGGGCGACGCACATACAGTATAAGTACGTTGGCGTGACGCCAGTTAGCGGCCCGCAGGCCCCGCTCACCAGTCTGATGAGGGGGGGCCGCGATGACAATGGACACTCTAACAATCCGATCATTGAACAAATATGTGTTTAAAGGTATAAAAAGGTTGCAAACATGTTTGTAACATCTTTTCTCCATTAATCGACTTCCACAACACTGGTCTGACGAGGGGGGGCCGCGATCGAATCCCAGGATGACTCGACTGGACACGACCCACCGACCTCCTCCTCCTTCTCCTCCTCTTCCTCCTCCTCCTCCTCCTCCTCCTCCTCCTCCTCCTCCTCCTCCTCCTCCCCCTCCCTACCTCGCTGCCTTCCTCCCTCCCTCCCTCCCTCCTCCTCAGCTCCCTCCTCCTCCTCCTCCTCTTCCTCCTCCAGTTACACGATATGAATACTATTTTCCTCTCTCCCCTGGCGACGTCAGGGAAATATTCGCCACCCCTCCGCGTATGGTTGTTTACGCACAAGATTTCCGGGAAACGGGTGTTCGCGTGTTTTTGTTCCGACTGCGGTTCTCGTTGAAGCGCTGGCCTCATGTTCGGGCTACCGCTCGTTCCGAATCATGCTCCCGCTGCATCGCTGGCCTCAGCTCCGCGCTTCCGCTCGTTCCGAATCGTGCTCCCGCTGCAGCGCTGGCGTCAATCTTTCCAGCGCCATGCCACGGCATGGTTTCTGGTCCTTCCAAATAAGCCACTAAATCTAGGAAATGGCCCCATCGAAACAACCGTCGGAAGTGATTACACATTCGGTGTCGATTCGTTGATTACTGCGCCGCAGAAGCCCCCACCCACTTCGGAGCGTCGCCGCGCCATGCTATGTCAAACTACGACCCCTCCGAATCGTGCTCCCGCTGCAGCGCTGGTCTCATTTCCGCGCTTCCGATCGTTCCGGATCGTGCTCCCGCTGCAACGCTGGCGTCATTGTTTCCAGCGCCATGTCACGGCATGTGTTCTGGTCCTTCCAAGGAGGCACGAACATCTAGAAAATGCTCCCCCGAAACAACCATCGGAAGTGATTACACATTCGGTGCCGACTCGTTGATTTATTCGGCCGCAGAAGCCCCCCCCCACTTTGGGACGTCGCCCCGCCATGCTATGCCAGGCTACAAGTTGATATTCAACACCATAATATGCCATGTAATGCTATGCCCTGCTACGGCATCCGACTGTGCGGATAGAGGGGGGATCTACGCCATGGTAAGGGATGAGAGGGAGGGGTGGGACGCCATATATGACGCAAGCGCACCTAGCTTGTCCTCTCCCCCTCCCCGCCCCTCCCCCACCCTCTCCCCCTCCCCCTCCCCCTCCCCTCCCCCTCCTCCCCCTCCCCCTCCCCCTTCCTCCCTCCTCCTCCTCCTCCTCCTCTCCTCCTCATCCTCCTCCTCTTCCTCCCTCCTCCCTCCTCCGCCTCCTCCTCCTCCTCATCCCTCTCGTCCTGCTCCTCCTCTCCCTCCTCCTCCTCCTCCTCCTCCTCCTCCTCCTCCTCCTCCTCTTCTTCTTAGTCGTCTTAGTAGTCTTACGTGTCGTCGTGTGCTTAGTATTCTTCGTATGAAGATTCTTAGTATGCTTCTTCTTAGTCTTCCTCTTAGTATTACTATTAGTATTCGTATTAGTATGTTTCTGCTTAGGCGTCTGAGTTTGTTTCTTAGTATTATCATTAATACGATTATTAGTAACATTCGTATCAGTATTCTTGTCACTATTCTTATAAATCGTATTCTTATTAATATTCATATTATTATTAATATGATTAGTATTCGTAGTCGTCTTCGTCTTCCTCCTCCTCCTCCTCCTCCCACCCTTCCCCCTCCTCCCCTTCCTCCCCCATCCTCCCCCTCCTCTCCTCCTCCTCCTCCTGCTCATCCTCCTCCTAATCCTGCTACCTCCTCCTCCCTCTTCCTCCCTCCTCCTCCCTCCTCCGCCCTCCTCCTCCTCCTCCTTCCTCATCCTTCCGCCCTCCTCCTCCTCCTCCTTCCTCATCCTTCCTCCTCCCTCCTCCGCCATCCTCCG
>CAUYUJ010000058.1:7500-41546 GCA_963575745.1 Prorocentrum cordatum | reverse complement strand
TCCTCTCCTCCTCCTCCTCCTCCTCCTCCTCCTCCTCCTCCTCCTCCTCCTCCTCCTCCTCCTCCTCCTCCTCCTCCTCATCCTCGTCCTCCTCGTCCTCTTCCTCGTCCTACTCAGCCATCCCCAGCCCACCTCCTCCGCCTCCTCCTCCTCCTCCCTTCCATGCTCCCTCACCCGCCCACCCACCGTCCTCCCCCGTCCCACTCCTCCACCGCCCTCCCCTTCACTCGTCCTCCCCTCCGCCGTCCTCCCTCCCACCAGTCCCCGCTCGCCCGCCCGGAACCCCCTCGGCGCCACCCATGTTCCGAGTCCCCGCGGCGCGGGTCGGGGGAGCCATCGCTTCACGCACGCCCCGGAAATGATCTCGGGGTACCGCCTCGGCACGGGCGCGCCGAAGGCCAGGGGGGAGGAGGGAGGACCAGAGTGAACTGAAGATTAGTAGTGCTCGCAAGGAACATCCCCTCCCGTCCCATGTTCCCTCCTCATAAGTACTTACACGTGAACCCTGGCAGAACTTGGGTAGCCCTTTGCGTGCGCGCGATCGTTTGTTGAATGAGAGCCCTGGCTGTCGCCGATCAGCCAGGGAGCTACGGCGCGGCCCGCGGCGTTCTGGAGCGGCGGACCGGCCGACGCCCGAGAGGAGCGCGCCCGACGCAGACATCCGACGCCGTGGCAAAAGCAATGCGACGGTTTTTGAAGTCATTGGCCTCGGGAGGCCGTTTCGAAAATTGGGGCCCTGGGATCCCGAAAGAATGAGTGACGACGAAATCAGGCCGTAGGGTATTTGCGGAGGCCTCCGGATCCTCTTGTGGAGCAGTCATGACATCGGATGTCTGGGAACGGGGCCCCTCGGCCTGCCATGGGTGCGAGTCGGAAACGCGGGTCACAGGAGGGGCAGCTGGATGGGATGGGGCAAGGCTGATGCTGCACAGTTCGAGTGTCATATCAGTGTGTCTGTGCATGTGTGTTTCCTTCACCCTAATTGTGTCTTGTGTGTGTGCGTGCGCGTGCGCGTGTGTGTGTGTGTGTGTGCGTGTGTGTGCATGTGTGTAGCGTTTGGCCCCAGCTGAACCCGTCCCTGCACGCTACCACGCGAGCTCCTCCAGGGCCATGGCTGACTCCGCCGGGCTCTTCCAGTTCGCTACTGCCGCCGACGCCGGCAATGACAAGAAGCGCGTCGCTGCCGGCGACGGGGTCGAGCCAAAACGGCAGATGCTGCGGAGGTACGACCACGTGGCAGCACAGGTGTTCAACCCGCACGCCGCGTCCGGGTTGAACCACGCTTCCACGGAGGAATTGTGGAAGCGGGCCAGCCAAGGCAACAAAAAGGTGCAGTACTTCACGGAGCTGGCGGATGAGACCCGAGAGCGCCGGGGAATCGGCATCTCGAGGACGGCGGAGGTCCTCAAGGCGGCGTCTCTGTGGATCAAGGACGAGAAGGCCAAGAAAATCTCCAACCCAGACATCTTGAATCTGGTTCTTGGTGTTAACACGCCACGGTCGTACACCCCCGACCGGGGGTACGGGTACGTCGGGGCATCCAGGGCGCACTCGAGATTGGGGGTGTGGCTGTACGGCAGGATCCGAGCCTCAGATTGGTTGCCTGTAGGGCCGCGCCGCGAGGGCGAGCAGGTTGAGCGCGGGATCGATTCGGCGTCGTCGGACGACGAAGACCACGTGGACGAAGATTACCCGTCTTCCTTGGAGGACCTGGACCGGGAACTTGCTCGCGAGGCCGGCGAGTTCGCCGAGGATGACTTGGCGTACGGATCTGAATATCCGTCCGCCTCGTCTTCAGCCACGTCGGACGAGGAATCCGACGCGGAGGGCACCAGCACGATGTCTGGCACGCAAGCAGGCGCGAGCGGCAGCGAGCTCGGTCAAACTGAGGGACCGGGCGACGCCGACGCGCTTTTTGCTTGACGTGATCGATTGGAATGGTGAGCGCGAGAACGCCCCGCGACCTACTATTCCTCCGCACGCAGGGGCCTCCTGTCTCGCCCACCGCCCCCTGGTCGGAGCGGGCATCCGATGGAGCGACACTTGCAATAGCCTGGGCGGGGGGTTCGAAATGTCCGTTCGTGTCCCCTCCTCTTGGGCCCCTCTTGGACCCCTCTGGGGGCCCTCTTCGGTGCCTTTGGGCCGTCTTTCGGACCCAGGGCGGTCTTGGAGCCCTTGCGCGTGAGGAGACATGCCGAGTGCTGGCCGCATTGTATCATTTGACAGGGAGTCGCGAAACAAGCTCAGGGACGATCTTAAAATGAGCGCGGCGCTAACGTAAGAACCCTTTTTTGAAAAGGAACTGGCTTCGATCCATGGAATTACTGGAAAGTTCGAAGACGAATGTGCGCGGCGCTAAGGCGAGAACCACATTTTGAAAAGGTGCCAGCCTCGATCCGTGTAACTGTTGGAAATTTAGAAGACGAATGTGCGCGGCGCTCAGGCGAGAGCCACAGTGTGAAAAGGAACCGGCCTCGATCCGTGTAACCGTTGCAATGTCGAAGACGAATGTGCGCGGCGCTAAGGCGAGAGCCATGTTTTGAAAAGGAACCGGCCTCGATCCTTCTAACTGTTGGAAATTTCGAAGACGAATGTGCGCTAAAGCGAGCGCCACATTTTGAAAAGGAACCGGCCTCCATCCCTGTAACTGTTGGACATTTCGAAGACGAATGTGCGCAACGCTAAGGCGAGAACCACATTTTGAAAACCACCCGCCCTCTATCCGTGCAACTGCTGCACATTTGAAGCTTGGCGATCCTAAATTACAAGGAAGTCTCAGGCGAAACGCCCGGCCTGGCCTACAGACACGCCTGGGACTGAGACAGGGAGGAGTTATTCATAAGGAGAAGGGATGGAGGAGGAGGAGAAGGAGGAGGAGGAGGGGCAGGTAGGAGGTAGCAGGTAGGAGGTAGGAGGTGGGAGGTAGGAGGAGGAAGTAGGAGGAGGAAGTAGGAGGAGGAGGAGGAGGAGGAGGAGGAGGAGGAGGAGGAGGGAAGAGGAGGGAGAGGAGGAGGCGGAGGAGGATTGAGGGGAGGAAGAGGAGGAGGAGCAGGAGCAGGAGCAGGAGGAGGAGGAGGAGGAGCAGGAGGAGGAGGAGGAGGGAAGGAGGACGCGCAACGACCCATGGCGGAAACTTGCACACCGCCTCCGGCCTGGGCGGGGCGGCTCCGCCGCGCGCGCTGGGCGTGGCCAGCGGGCGCCAGCGGCGCAGCGCAGTGCGCGCGCAGAGCCGCGCGCGCGCATCGCGGCCACGGCTCCTGCGCAGGCCAGCGCGGCGGCGACGCTTAAGTCGGGCGTGTCCCCCTGCAGGGGGAACTTCGACGACAAATGAACAGTAGTAAAAGAATGTTCCCAAATGGCCAAACAATGCTCAACAAATCGTTCCCGGGCAATTTTTGAATCTTCCTCCTGTGGAGAAACAGGCCCGACTGAAGGCGACGCGCACCTCACGCGCAGGACCTCGCTCGCGTCGCGGCCTTCCCCGCGCCGCGACTGCGCGCGCAGGCGTGAGGAGTCGACCGCGCGCACCGCGGGGGGCATCCTGCGCGCGCGATGCAACACGCCGTTCGCGCACACACGATACCAGTACACTATGCCAGCGTCAAAGCTCGTATTAGGACACTTGCTCAACTTGCGACTATGTGGGATTATGCTTCCTGGACCGTAATACAAGTACATGTTGCGCCATGTTCCACGATTTGACTGAGTCTCCGTTCGTGCTGCTCCGAAACCCGTCGACTACAAAATCCGTGTGAGCAACTGCGCCTGAACACGAACAACTTCCTCTGCACACGACGAACAACATTCACAAACCATCAGCGTGCTGTTCATAACAAAACCTCCCCTAAGATGACATAATAAGGTTTTGCTCTCTTTTTTTTGCCCCAGGAAGTTCTCAAGAGGCCCCGCGAGTTCCCCAGGCCTCGGACGGCGAACAAGCCAGTTCGCTCCCCGCGGCACGATGGGAATAGCCAGCGGCCGAACGGCGGAGGGCACTAGAGCAGGTGAAGGTGAAGGTGCTCAAGATGGGGTGGCGGGTGTGGCATGAGAAAAGACCCCGAATATTCATGAGTATATACCCGATGGCTGCGGATTGACAGGGGGACAAAGGCATTTGGGAACTGGTGGAGGTGATCAATGTGGGCGTCAAATCAACGGATGGAGGGAACATGGGCGAGGAGCGGGGAAAGGACGCGGGGGCAACGTGGCCCGGTGGGGCGAAGAACCGGAGCAGGACGTGGGAAGCGAGGTGGCAGCAGAGGAGGCGCCCCTGGCACGCTGCCTGTGGAGGCTGTTCAAGATGAACCCCTGGGCCTGGCATGGGCAGCGCTCCGCACACGCTCGGACGCTGAAGCATGGGTATGGTTAGGATGGGCGTGTTCCCCCACAAGGGGATTTCCAGCGAAAAACAGAAAATCGTCCCCGGATTATTTTTTGACTATAAAAGAGTACTCCTCCTGTAGAGGGACACGCCCGACTTAAGGGTGTGGTCGTGCGGGGTGGCCGCAGCGCCACAGCGTGCGCCGCCCGCGACGGAAATGTGCGGCAAGACGGGCGCGGCCTGCTCTCCCGCCGCAGGACGCAGGGCCGGGCGCGGGGGGAGGGCAGGCGCGACGGGAGGAGGACGTGACTACCCACCAGACCATCCCAACCCAACCCGAAGACCCGAATTTCGGGTTGGGGGGGTACGGGTTCCATATGTGTTTTCTCGATGTGCTCCGCCCCCCCCCCCCCACTGGAGATGGAGGTCAATTTGAGGCCTTCGGGTTGGGTTGGGGTGGTTTGGTGGGTGGTGAGGACGGGGCACGGAGGGAAGGGAGAAAGGGGGGAGGCGGTGAGCGCTTCTGTCCCTCCGAGGTGACGGTCATTTCTCAGGAGGGGGGTCGGGCAGGACGGCGACGGCAACGCCAGCCGCGGCGTGCACCCGCCAGGGTGCGTCCACACCACCGGCGCATCAATCGCCTGTGTGCACCACAGCTCCCTGTGTACACGACAATGCCCGATGCCTGCGTGCAACGCAACGCCGCCTGGGTGAACCACAGTGCCTCCGTACACCACAACAACCGCGTGCACCGCAGCAACGCGTCGCTTATGTACACCGCAGTGCCTGTGTAAACTGCAGCAGCCGGGTGCGCAACAGCGCCTGTGTACAGCACGTTGCATGCGTGTACCAGAGCGCTTGTGTACACCACAGCGCCTGTGCACACCACAACAGCAATGTGTACCGAAGTGCCTGCGCACGTCACAATATCTCCATGCACCACAACGCCTGTGTACACCAGAACGCCAAACGTGCCAGCGAACACATTCGTAGCTTGCGAGGCCTCTTTGCGGGGCTCGCCACAGACCACGGAAATGGACACACGACATGGACATAAACGTTCAGAGGTCCCCGCGGTTTTCTTGGGCCGCCCCTCAGGAAAAGAGGCCCAGCGCCAATGCAAGAAGTTCGCGAAGACCTCGGAAATTGCGCGTTCATGTCGTTGTTGTTTCCTAAACCAAAGAGGCAGCGGCATCAGCCTTGGCTCTGGACTGGGGCATGGGCAGGAACAGGAAGTAGGAGGAGGTATGAGGACTCGGGAGGTAGTGGGGGGAAAGTGGGAGTTGGTGCGAGGCGGTGGGGGGGATGAAATGAGGCAGGAGGACCCGGGAGGACGTGGGACGAGATGGGGGGGGATGGGCTGACGTGGGAAGAAGTGGCAGGACTCGGGACGACGTGGGAAGAAGCGGAAGGATTCGGAAGGACGTGGGAGGCGGTGGGAACAGATGAGAGAGGAGGTGGGAGGACTCGGTGACTCGGGGGCGAGTTGGGGGAGGAGGGAGGCGGGGGAGGTGGGGTGAGGTGGGAGTAGGCGGGAGGAGACAGAATGAATGAAGACTCGGGTGGACGCGGGAAGAAGGTAGGAGGAGGTGGGGGACCGCCAAGTCTTTGCTTTCTCCACTATGCTGGGTCAGAGGCTCTCGTCGCAATGACGTCGGCGTTGGTTTCTGACACCGCGTGGATCGTTCAGTCTTGAACGATCTTTGCTCCTGGAGGACCCTGGAAGCCCTCGACCCCGCCTTCGATATCGATTTCGCGCAGTGGGCTCGTCTCTGCGGGTCCCGGGGCCCGGAACGGGCCCCTGCGTCCTGTTCAACCTTGCACGCCCGCCCAGCCGAAAGCCGCTCGACATCGGTCCCCCGACCCGCCGGCCTCCGAGCAGCCAGGGTAGATGGGGCTAAAAGCCTGGGCGGTGACATCACCATGGGGGCGCTGCGACGCGTTGCGGCGACCAGTGTGCGCCAGGCTGCAGCCCGACGACGCGGTCATCGTTATGCCATTCTTCGCGAAGCAGGAGCTGACGTCACCATGGCTCATCGCCTCGGGGCTACATCTTCTGGATTATGGGGCGGGGCCGTCATGGGCCTCCCGCCGTCCCAGCTCCACGGCCTGAGGGTGAGTGCGGTCACCAGCATGGGTCGGCTGCCCAAGGGCGCCAGCGTGGGGCTCCGTCTTCACTCGTACCGCAGTGGAAGCCGCGTGGACCCGCTCGTGCTGAACACGGCGGAGGTGCTCCAGCAGTGGTGCGAGGCGGTGTGGTCTGGAGCAGTGGCAGCCAGGGTATTGCAGGTGACATTGGAGCACGGCCAGCGGAAGCTCGCAACTTCGAAGTCCCCCTGGCGGGTGGCGTGCTCTCCAGCAGACGTCTTGGTCCTCACCCTAGACCGCGTTGGTTGGAAGATGGTCAGCAGCACCGTCGTCCGGACCGACACGGCTGAGCAGTACGATCTCCATCGCACTTCGCCGCACCAGCTCAGGGCCCTGGTGGAGGCTGCTGCTGTCCGGGCCTCTGACAGAATGGCCCTCTGCAGGGTCGGGTCGGGCGTCGCGGCCGCGGCCGCAGGGGGCGAGGCTGGTGGGCCAGATCATCCGGGTGCTCTTCCAG
Source organism: Prorocentrum cordatum (assembly GCA_963575745.1). Lineage (NCBI taxonomy): Eukaryota > Dinophyceae > Prorocentrales > Prorocentraceae > Prorocentrum > Prorocentrum cordatum. The sequence goes on along the minus strand of CAUYUJ010000058.1, from coordinate 34,620 downwards.
TGTTTTGGAGCGGTCTCAGACCACTCCTTCAGCGCGTGACCTCAGTCTGGACGCAGCGTCAGCAGCGGGCTCTGAGGGCCGGCATCTGCAACACCATCTGGAGCCAGGCCCGCTTGCTTGGCCACGGCCTCGTGCAGGATGGCCTTTGCACGCGTTGCCGGAGCGGCCTCGGCACGGTGTGGCATCGCTGCTACGAGTGCCCGGCGCACCAACAGTTGCGACGAGAGCGGGTTGGAGCACGCCATCTGCTCCGGGCTGCCCGCGTGCGCGAGTGGAGCGTGGAAGGCGCAGAAAGGTTTGCCCGAGGAGTCTTACCTTCACCAGCGCCTCTGCTGCCTCGTGTGGATCCCGCCGACTTGATTTCGTGGGTCAACCGTCCAGCCGATGGATTGCTGCATGGGCCGTTGTTCACAGACGGCAGCGCGTTCCATATGGAGATCCCTGAGTTGGCCCGCGCTGGCTGGGCGGTTATCCAGGTCGATCGGTTCGGACGCATGGTGTCTGCCGCCTACGGGCCAGTCCCTTTCTGGGCTGGCCCGCGGCAGACTTCTAGAGACGGAGAGGATTTCGCCATCTTCATGCTCTGCGACCTCGTCTGGCCAGGCACCCATGACGTTTACATCGACTGCCAAGGGACCGTCGACACGTTGCAGGGCGGGCCTGGGGCTGGTGCCAGGCCGCAGGACCAACGACCTCATCTATGGGGCCGAGTGTGGGGACATTTCAGCTTAGGGGACCTGATAGTTCACAAGACTCTTGGGCATGCCACGTCCGCTGATGTCGACGCGGGGAGGTCCACGCACTGGGAGCGGGAGGCCAACGATGCCGTGGACCACTTTGCTAAACTCGGGGCCCACATGCACACGGGCATCACGGGCAGGGAGGTCCACCTGTGGAAGGGTTTTGAGGAGCTGGCTCGCGAGAGTGCCCGCTGGTTCGGCGAGCTGCAGGGCGTCATGGTGGACAACGGCATGAACGACTACGAGGACGTGCTGGGCCCTGCCAGTTCCCCACCAGCGCTCCCTGCAGGAGGGGCCCTCAGTGGAGCGGCGGGCGCGGATGCGCCGCCCGCCATTCCGGCCGCTGCCGCTGGCGCTTCCGAGTCGACCGTCGGCGGCCAGACCGACGCAGCAGACTGCCTGCGCCTGGGCAGCCAGAGTGAGCTTGAACTAGAATTCGTATGGGACGGGTCGTGGAGCCAATACTGTGGAGTAGCTCTGCGCCTCGGCGGGCATGCACTTTTATGTACCCACATAGTTGAGCGCCCTGCCGAGACTTTCACATTTTGTTTTCGATGCGGAGGTTTTTTCTCTGCCCTTATGCCCAGTGCTAAGATGCTGGGGCCGTGCCGCGGGGCTCAGGCAGGGCCGCGCTATCGTGAGCAGCTGCGCCGCCTTGCTGAGGGCAGGTTCCCTAGCAATAGGGCTCGCACCAAGGATCTGCACATAGGGGCCCCTGTTGGTATCGGCAGGGCTACGGCCAACAAGCTACGTAGCACTTGGGAGCCGCAGCGGGCTGAACCACCGAACGAAGAGGTGCATGAGGCGCCTGGGGCCGATGCTGCCCCGGCGGCTCTCCCGAGCCAGACGGAGCAGCGCCAAATAGTGCTCCGCTGCTTCGGGCTTGTTGAATCTGATTTAGACTGGGTGGCAGAGTTTGGGCGAATCTCCACTGAGAGAGGCCGCAGAGCTGACAGTGACGGAGATTCCTGGGAGGATGAAGCCTCCGAGCCTGATTGAGGCTTGTGTTCTTGGACTGTCCTGGAGACCACACGCAATAAAAGCCTGCAAGCGCCACAACATGCGTGTAAGCACCGAAACGTGCCTTTCAGCACCACGCCATGCCTGCGAGCTCGGCGCCGCTACAGGCGGGGAGCCTGCGAACGCCACAGTACTTTTATGATCACCAACGCATGCATGTCAGTACCACGCTGTGCCTGTGAGCTCGGCGCCGCAACAGGTGGGGAGCCTGCGAGCGCCACAACACGCTTATGAACACCAAATACAGGACCTATGTTGCGTCACAGCAGCAAGTCGGCCCCTGACTTTCGTCTTGGGTTCGGCTTAGTGATGTGATGAATTCCGGGGTCCTTACGCGGGAAAAACATCACTTCACTGATCTGGGGCCCCTGGGGCCTCAGTGGGCCCTGGGGCCCAAAATGAGTGACGTGATGGTTTTCGGGCATCGGACCAAAGCGTGCCCTTCAGCACCACGCCGCGCCCGCGAGCACAGCGCCATGCCCGCGGGGGGTCCCCCCCCCCCCCTAGCCATGCGAGGGGGGGTCCAGGCCGCGCCGCCCAAGACGATCGCTGGCATTGCCCAAGGTCGGGGGGCCGGGCAGCGAGCGCCACGATCTGGGGGGGGGGAGCAGCGCTCGCGCGGAAGAGAAGAGAGGGAACGCAGGCAGGCAGCAGTGATGACAGGAGAGAGGGCGGGAGAGTGAGAGAGAGACGGCAGGAAAGAACCAGAGGGGGGGAGGGAAGGAGGACAACAAGACAGGGTGGAAAGAGAGAGGGAGAGGGAGAGACAGGCAGGGCATAAAAGATGGCAGGGGAGTGGTAGAGGAACACACACACATATATATACATATATATATATGAATACATATAGCAAGAACAGCATGTCAGCCAGCGTAACTCCCAAACAGTAAGTTGTTACACAGTGGATGCGTAAACCATGTGGTTTAAGCTATGTGGTGTAAGCTATGTGGTGCAACTAATTTCTGTTCGCAGTGAGTTGTCCACTCCACTGCTCGCGCAAACATCCCACCCACCCACCCGCAACTTGGTTTGCAAAATCTCTTAAGACCGCGACGGTGGGTACCAAGTGGCACTTGGCAACGGCAGCAACGCCGACGACGACAGCGACAACGACGACGACAACGCCGCCAATACGCCGACATCGACGACGTCTCCAACGACTTCGACGACGCCGACAACGGCGACGGCGACGATGAAGACGACGACGACACCGACGACGACGAGGACGCCAACGCCGACGACGACGACGACGATGACAATGACGACGACGATGACAACGCCGACGACGACGACAACGGCACCGACGACGACGACGACCCGACGCCGACGACGACGACGACGACGACGGCAGCGACGACGACGACTCCGACGTCGACGACGACGAGGACGACGACGACGCCGACGCCGACGACGACGAAGACGACGACGACGTCGCCAACGAAGACGACGACGTGGGAGGAGGAAGGACGACGACGGCGACAACGACGACGACGGCGACAACGACGAGGAGAGGACGGCGACGACGCGAACGACGAAAAAGGAGGAAGGACGGCGACGCCGACGACGACAACGACGAGGGAGGAGGGAAGACGACGACGACGACAACGACGACGACGACGTAATAAGAGGGACGACGACGAGACGCCGACGACGGACGACGACGACGACGAGGGAGGAGGAGGAAGGACGACCACGGCGACAACGACGACGGAAACGACCACGACGCCAAAGAGGACGACGACGACGAACACGAGGAAAGACAGAGGACGACGTAGGCGACGACGACGACGACGCGGGAGAAGGGAGGACGGCGACGACGACGACGACGACGCAAAAGCGCGCGCGCACGCTTTTGTTGAAAATCCGTGTTGCGAAACCTTGTGTTCTTGTAGGTTGTTTTGGCACACGATTTCGAAATCCTTCCGAAACCGATGGGTTTTGAAGGATTTCGGCATACGCGCGCGACGACGCGCGCGTCTGCACTTCGTCCCATTTGTTGCAGAGGATTCTCGCGACGGCACACGCGCAAGGGCGTTCGACAGATTTCGACGTGCGCGCGCTCGAAGCCCGTTTGGTAGCATGTTGTGTAATTCTTGGAAAAAACAACGGTTCTCTTAAGATGTCGCAAGAGCTCGCGCGTAAGCTTTTTTAGCACATCAGTGTTGCAAAACCATGTGTTGTTGCATGTGTTTGGGAAACTCGTTTGCGAAATCCTTCCGACACCGAAGATTTTTGAAGGATTGCGCGCGCGACGACGCGCGCGTGTCCACTTCGGCTCATTTGTTGCAAGGGATTCGTGAACAAGTGTTATGTCGGAACAAGAAAGGTCACCGCATAGTGTTTTTTCCGCAAGGGAACCTCAGGGGGGGGAACCCGGTTGGCCTGGCACGCCGTGCCAAGCAGACCCCGTGCGCCCAGAAGCAGAGGCGCCATGCGATGGCAGAAAAAAACAATTCGCTAGTCTGCATCAGCCACCACCTCGCGGCGCTGGCGCTTCGCCGGCCGCTTCAGCGGAGAGTCAGCGCCCTTCTTTTCGCGCGCAGGGCCGATTGCAGCGACGCTCGCCACGGCGCCGCTGGAGGAGGTCGACTCGGCGGGCGGGCGGTCCATCAGCGCAGGCTGCGGCGAAAACGCCCGCGTCGTCTTGGCCCGAAACCCCGGCCTGGATGCTGCGTCCAAGCGCGCCCTGGTCAAGGCGGCGTGGGGGATCCTGTTGGCCCTCTTATCGAGCGCAACCGCGGTCGGCCTCGACGAGGCCCGAGCGCGCCGCAGCTGCCGCCTGGATGCGATGATCTCTTGGATAGCCAGCTGGCGGAACATCTCAGAACTCGTCGGGGCCCTCGCCATCTGCGAAGTCGTCGGAAAGAATTACCGCGCTTGAAATGACAGATCTTGTCACCGCCGGGGCCCACCATCCTGAAGCGACGGTGGATCGCGCCCTTCCTGGGCACATCAGCGGTCGGGCTAGTGAAGTAAACGATTTTGATGACGACCCCGTCCTTCCACACTGGACAGAACAAACAATTGGGCCGCCATCGGTGCTGCCATCCTCGTCGACGTCGCCTGGCTTCCAACTGTCTGCGCGGCGGCCGACCTGAACGCAGCGCAGCCGCAACGCCTCCATGAGGGCGGGGACGAAGCAAGCCTCGTCAGGCATGTGATCCTTCGGGTCGAGCTGGAACTGCTGTTCCACTTTTTTTGACAGCCCGGGGGCCATGATCGTCGACGTTGTCCACGTCGTCCTCAGCGATGCCGATTTTGAGGGTCGCGTAGACTGTGGCGTACATGTCGTCGTCCACTTTGCTGAAGCTGGCAGATGTGATCTCAGCTCGGGGCTTCGCGCCAGGGGGCGAGCTCTCGCGATCTGGGGTCTGCTCCGCGTCGCAAGCGATGTTCGCCACGATGATCCCCCATGTCCACCATGGGGTTATTGTTGACTCGTTTGATGGCAGACTCGTTCCTGACCCTCCCATTGTTGTCGGTCGCGCCCTTCGTCAAGTAGCGCGCCGGCGCTAGCTGAGACAGCTCGCGTAATCCATCCTTCGCTGGCTTCTTCGGCGTGGGGTCGCAATTCCAGGACTGAGACGCTGCAGCAGTCGTGGCCTCCCTCTGCGAACGCGGGCCTGGATGGCCCGTCCACGTCGAGTCGTCGCCGGCCAGCGCGCGCGGCGCCCGGGCAGAACTGCTTCGCCGAGAAAAGATTGAGTCAAAATGGCGACGCATATGTTATTGTTTGGCCGACTGTCCGGGCCTGATAATCGACGCCTCCGACGTTCTTCGTTGGGCCTCGACGCGGCCAGCGCGCGATAGCGCGCGCGGCGCGCGCCGGGGGTGGGGCGGGGGGGGGGGGGCGCGCGCGTTTGACCCCCCATCGCGTCGCGCGCTGCACCACGTCTCTAGAAGCACAATGTTGGCCATCGCTCGATCAGGCCCAAGTGGGCCGCAGAGAAACGAAATCACGCGCTGGCCTGCGGCCGCCGGGCCCCCCGCGATCGAACTGCCAAGACGCGGCAGGGGGAGTGGGCGGGGGGGGTCGGCATGAGGGAAATCGCGAGGGCACCTCCCCCATCACCCTCCGCCCCCCTCCTCCGCCCTTCATTCCCTCCACCATCCTCCGCTCCACTCACCCTCCCCCGCCCTCCTCCTCCCCCGATTTCGTTTTGGCTCGGGCGTCGAACGACGGCGTCTCCGACGCTGCAACGCGATCGCAATTGCCGAACCCAGTCGAGGCCAAACACCCCCAGGGGCACGCATGGGGGCGGGGGTCGAATTTTCGCTCCTGCTGACAATGAAGGAGTGGTGGGCCCACGAAAATGCCGGGGCAAAACATCGGGCGACCGCGTGCGCCGTGCGAGCTGTAACGGGATAAACCGGACATGTAGTCGTAAAGCAGCAACTCCTGTAAGACTGCCACTGAACACGGCCTCGGGGCAGATGGCACCCAGCCCGCAGGAGTGCCGGGCGCGCGGGCGACATGGTGGACGCATCCAACCTGCTGCCTGCGCCCATCTGTCACCTGCAAAAACGACCGCAGAAGCGGGGGCCCGATTCTTTGATCGACTGGGTCCGACTTCGACACAACCTGGGATCGCCACTTGTCATCCGACACGACGCTGAACTCCAAGGCTGAATGGCGCGCACGAAGTCCAGAGCTTCGCCCGACCAGACCTCGCAATGGTGCGCCGCGACGCGGCCCCTCACTCGCGCAGAAAACTTCGACGCCACTTGCGCCCGATGTTGCGCCCTATTTTGCGCCCGATTGGGGCGCGATGCACGTCCGATTTTGCGCCCGATTGTTTGTCCTGAAACGAAACGAAAATCTTTCGCGAATTCGGTCGCTTCTGGGCGCATCTCCAAGCGTTTTTTCGGGCGCTCTCCTGAGCTCGCGTCTGGGCGATACTCCGGGCAGTCTTGATGGCGCTCTCCTGGGCGCCGTCCTCGGCGCTCGTCTGGGCCCGCCTGGGCGCGCCCCCGAGCGCCCCTTCAGGCGCCGTTCTGGTCGCCCCCAGCGCGCCCCCTGGACGCCGGGCGCGCGCCAATTTTGCCGCGCGAAAACTGGGGCCAAAAAAAATCAAAAAGCTGATCTGCCCTGCCACGGCGGCGAGATGACCGTCCGCGGCGCTCGCGGGCACCCCCGACGCAGCGGCTCGCGCGGCGCGGGGCAGCGCCCAGTGCGCTATGCTCATCACTTTGGCCACCGACTGCCGGAGACATGAGATCACGCGGACGCGCCCCAGATGCCCCCCCGGCCTGCCCGGCGGCCAAAAGAGGAGGCCCCGTCTGCAATCAAGGCCGGCACCGCCCCGGCGAGGGCCAAGCTGCCACCGCGACGGGGTCGCAGACAGACGCCGCTCAACGAGCGCGATCTACCGTCGCCTTCCAGGGGCCCTTCTTCGAGGAACGCGCGCCTCGCGCTGGGGTCTAGAGGGTGGGGGGCAGCCCGGCAGAGGCGGCGGCGAAAAACTCGCAGTCGCGAGCACTTGGGATAACTCATCTCAGACGCACCCCCCACGGTCGCGCGCGGTAGACGGCTGCGAGCGCGCGCGGGCGTCGCAAAGCCGCGAAGCGACTTCATCGCGACCTCGCACAGGATGCCACGCGCTCAATGGATGGCTGGCCGAGCTTGTCGCGGATCTCGCGACGCGCGTTCTCAGCGCAGCAGGGGCGAACTTCGCCGGCAACGACCGCAAGTGCACTGCTGACGTTGCAGCGCCGGCGCGGGGCGGGCGCGAGCATGTCCGCGCCGACAGAAGCTCGCTCGGCGAGAAACGTCGCGCGAGCAGAAATTTGCAGGGCAGACGCACGCGGCGGGGGCCGAACGCTCTCCATGACAAGAGAACGCGCGACACGCGCGACTCGAAAACATGCGTGCGCGTCGCGCAGGCGCGCGGAGACGCCCAGCGAACCGCGGAACTGCCCGCGCGCCGGAGAGCCCCGCCCGCGCTGGGCCCGCGGCGCCCCGGCCGCGAGATGCAAACAGCGCCTCGGCTTCGCCGCTGGCAGCGTTCGGCCCGGGACGCAGCTGCTCCGAAACAATGGAAACTGCAGGCGGCGGCTGGTCGAACGTGCCAGTCCAAGATCTGCGGCAGGCGGCGGAACTACATGCGCCGGAACGTCTGGTCGGCCACGCAGGTCCGACGGCCGAGGGGCGGCGCTGGCAGCAGCGGTGGATCGCGCATTCCGAAGTCGCCTAAGAAGGGCCCGAGGCCCCGCCGCTGTCCTCGACGCCGCGGGCAATCGGGGAGTCGCGCGCGCTCGCGACGCCGCCGGCGCCAGCCGTCGCGCCCTGCGAGACTGCCGTCGCGGCCGAACTGCGCGATCACCTGCGCCCCCGAGCTCGACCTCGCTGCGGCCGCTGCCGCTGCCCGGCCCCACGAAGGCGCCCCCGGCGCGGCGCTCGACCGCGCGGGCGAGGAAGGCCCGCGCGTGCTTGCCCTTCCCCATGCTTTCTCCTCGAGGAACCCTGCGGGCTGCGCGCGCTGGCTCGTTCGCACGCGCCCCGCGCCCCCCGTCGCCGGGCCGCGCGGCGCTCGCCAGCCCCGCAGAACTTCGCCGAGAGGCCGGGCCCACGCGCCCACTGCGCGTCGCCCACGGCGCGCCCGCCGTCGCCGACGGAACCGGCGGCGTTGAAGTCGGCGCTCGCATCGGCTCCAGCGACCGGGCAGGCACGCCTGCGCGCCGAGCACGGGGGCCGAGCCCCTGGCGCTCGACCCACTGGGGCCCGGCGCCAAAAACGAGGCCCTTGGCCACCCCAGCTCAGGGCTGAAGCTAAACAGTGTTGTTCGCGGTCGTTTTGTGTTCGTTTTCCTTCGCTTTTGTCTCCGATCCGCTTTTGCTGCAAAACGAAGTCGAAGCGAATGCGGCCCACGGAAACACAAAAAACCGTTTTGGTCCAGCCCTGCCCCAGCTTTGGTCACCAGAGGCGCGCGGGCGCACCTGGGCACGGCGGACCGCCAGATCGCAGAGGCGAGGTCACCTGGCGGCCCCTCCAACACATGTCGAAGTCAGGGCAGTCATTAGCTCATGCGGGTGAGTTGTCGGGCGTTCGTGGGGAAGTTCGCGCTGCAGTGCCATGAGCGTCGCCAACTGGCTGTCGGCGACGCCGGGCGCGCGCAATTGCAGGTCGCCGACACCTTCGACGCCGACCGTTAACTTACATAACTGATGCGCGCGGTTCCGAAGCATGCGTGCGTTGCCTTGGGGTGAGAAAGTCATCAGAGAATGAGATACTCCCTATGCCCTTTCTCCCACGCCGATCTGAGCACACCACACTCACTCATAAATCCGACCATCGCGCACTTGATCAGGCCGCCTGCACCAACACTTGCGAAAGCCATGGGTCGACGCATTCGCGGGTGACCCCAGTAAACCGCAACGATACGAATGTTTACTGTCGGATCTCTTCGATGTCGAAACTCGCCACTAACCACAGCAGAACTTCTCGGACCCAGTGTCGAAATCGAACTCGGCTGTGCTCGGGTCACACTGGCGCAGAGATCGCACGTCTACGCAGGCCGCCTCCGTTGTTGTTTGCGTCAGTGCACGCAAGCGGGGCCAGGATGGCGCCGCTGCCCCACAACATCCTCCGAACCAGAGCGCGTCGGGACGGGGGACCGCGCCCCCCGAGCCTCCCCCCTTGACCTAGTGCGCTTTCCCTGGGAGGCGTCACCCACGGGACGTCAACACGTCTGGCACGGCGTGCGGCACGGGCGGTGCAAGCAGCCATGCGCACGGCGAATATCTGAGCCTGCTCCGCCACCGACTGGACATGACCTCCGAGTTTTTATGTTCATGCCAGTGTTCGCTCCCCTTATGTAAGGGCCAAGACGATGGGATGAGTTTCTCTCGCCTGGCGCCGAAGGGACAAGACGGTTTGGGACGGTCTCGGCGATGGCCCAACACCGAACAACGCGGGCCGCCACCGACTAGACATGACCTCCGAGTTTTTATGTTTATGCCAGTGCTCGTTCCCCTTATGTAAAGGCCAATACGACGGGTGGAGTTTCCCTCGCCTGGCGCCGAAGGGACAAGACGGTTCGGGACGGTTTCGGCGACGGCCCCACACCGAACAAAACGCGGGCGGGGTCGGGCGGCCCCGGGGTGCCGAACAAGGAGGAGACGGCAGGCTGGCGGGATCGGGACCCGCTCGAGGAGGAGACGAGGCGAGGACGCGGAGGACGAGATCCCATCGGGGCGACGTACACCCTGCGAAATGGTTAAGAAATCATGGGTTAAGAAATTCATAGTCTCAGAATTCAAATAAAAACTCAGAATTCCGATTGAAATCTTAGGATTCACATTGAAACATTAAGAATCATCGAGACTCTGGCCGAAAACGCAAGTTTTCTTAAGCATCGCCCAGGGTGTAAGTGACGGGCAGTCATAGGGGGGCATAGGGGGGGGACCCCTCGACCTCGAAGGGGCGATACACATCGCCGACAGATCGGCGACAGGCCTCCGGGAGCGAATCCGCACCTTCCGGTGCAGGCTGGGCCTATCGGGCCCCGATCGGCGATCAATGGGCGATGGGGGTTCGATGCATCCCCCCTATTATTATCCCCCCTCATCGTTGCCCCCGATGAAGACTCGGGTTCGGGGGACTCGGGTTGGCCTGACGGGGCCTTCATGAAAATGACGAGACCGTCTGAAACGTGACGCGAACTCCTGTTGCAAACATCCCACGAAAACTGGGCCGTCAAAATCCAGGACTCGCTCGTCAAGAAGCGTCGGCAAACCCGAGTTCTGGCGTACTGGAGTCGTACGCTTCCCCGACCCACGAACGGTAATCACCACATGAGGGCGCAAGTTTAATGGATGGGGGCGGATACTGATGATGCTGCTGATGGTGATGACGCTACAGCTGCTTGTGGCAGGAAGGTTGAATCTACGATTGGTACTTTCCCTGGTGGTATAGGCAGTTCGGAGCCGCCGCTCCCTATCGCCGACCCAAACCGCCTTGGCCAGCGATAATCATGAGGTTGATGGGGAGGGGGGGATGTTAGATTATCGGGAGCAAGGGGAGTACAGGAGGGCGTGAGTGTTAAGGGTGGGGAAGGAGGAGGAACAAGGCGGGAAGAGGAAACGGACAGGACGAGGAGAAGAGGCTGCAACGGAGCCTCGTCGCTGACGGAGTCGTTCAGGGCTGGTGCCGGGCCGCTGTCGCTGGAGTCGGCCTGGAACGGGGAGAGCCTACCCTCGCAAGAAGGAGGAACGTCGAGGAGCGGATAGAGGACAAATAAAGAACAGATGAAGAGAATAAGAAGAAGGAGAAAGGCAACGAGGACGAGGACGAGGACGAAGAGGTCCGTCATCAACAATCCGTTCCTACTTCACCACCCCTCCCTTCCCACCTGTACTCCTCCTCGCCCACCGTAGCCTCATCTTCCTCAGTCTTATTCCGTTTGCTGATCCTCCTCCGTTATTATGCTCTGGTGCTTCCTCTACAACATCATCCTCCTCATCTCGTTTTTCTTACCCTCGCCCCGCCACTCTTCACCTTTCTGCTCCTCCCCCCTTCCTCCTCGTCATCATCACCAGCAACGCCATCATCATCAGCAACCGTAGCCGCATCACCATCACCATCACCATATCCATCACAATCACACTCACAATCATCGTCGAACTTCTCCACCTCTCCCACGCCCTCCCCTTCCTCCTCCTCCTCCTCCTCCTCCTCCTCCTCCTCCTCCTCCTCCGCTTCCTTCTCCTCCTCTTCCTCCTCCGCCGCCTCCTCCTCCTCCTCCTGCTCCCCCTCCTCCTCCCTCCTCCCCCATCCTCCTTTTCCTCGACACCGATCCTCCAGCTCCTCCTCCCTCCGTGCTGGTGGCCCTGTTCCCTCCGCTCCCCCCCCTGCGCCGCCTGTCCCCGCCGCTCTCGGGACGTGCCCTGCCCATCTCCGGTGCGCTCCAACTTAGACCTCGGCGCTCCCTCCTCAGCAGGAGGGCGCCACGAGGTATGGTATGGAAAGGTAAGGCAATGTTCCGCTGAGCTTAGGGGAAGGTCTGGTGCTCCCCTCGAAACCAGACCTCGGCACTCCTCACCAGGAGGGCCCCAGCGACGGCGCCATTCGTGGAACGTCGGCGCACAGCCGATTTCGGTCAACACCTGCGATCATCGATTGCCCGTCGAGCTCGAGGGAGGAGGAAAGGGGATGATGATGAGGAGGAGGAGCAGGGGCCTTCGGCGGAACTCTCCACGGGGTCACGATGCGTGTGAGGGGTGTACCGAAGGGTGGGAGTGCGCATGCGAACCCTGCCACTGGCGCCGTCGGCGGGGCCCCCTATGGGGCCACGAACCGTGTGAGGGGCGTGCCGAAATGGGCGGGGGGACGCGCGCGAAGCCTGCCATTGGGGCCTTCGGTGGAGCTCCCTACGGCGCCACGAAGCGCGTGAGCGGTGTGCCGAAATGGGCGGGGGGGCGCATGCGAACCCTGCCACTGGGACTTTCGGTGGAGCTACCAATGGGGCCACGAAGCATGTGGGGGTTGCGCCGAAATGGGCGGGGGGAACGCATGCGACCCCTGCCACTGGGGCCTTCGGCGGGGCTCCCTATGGGGCCACGAAACGTGTGCGGGTTGTGCCGAAAAAGGGGGGGGGGGGGGCGCATGCAAACCCTGCCACTGGGGCCTTCGGCGGAGCTTCCTATGGGGCCAGGAACCGCGTGAGGGGTGGTGCCGACATGGGCGGGGTTGACGCACGCAACCGCTGCCATCGGTGCATTCGGTGGAGCTCCTTATGGGGCCGCGACCCGCGTGAAGGGGCGTGCCGAAATGGGCGGGGACACGCACCGCCCGCTTCGCGGCCCCGTAGGAAGCTCCACCGAAGGGCCCAGTGGCAGGGTTCGCACGCTTCCCCCCGCCCATTCCGGCACGCCCCTCACACGGTTCGTGGCCCCACAGTGGGCTCCGCCGAAAGCCCCAGTGGCAGGGTTCGCATGCGACCCCCTGCCGATGTCGACACATGCGCCCAACCGCTTATTTCCCCATGGGGCCACGAAGCGTGTGGGGGTGTGCCGACATGGGCGCGGCTGACGCATGCGAGCCCTGCCACTGGGGCCTTCGGCGGAGCTCCCTGTGGGGCCACGAACCGTGTGAGGGGCGTGCCGGAATGGGCGGGGGGAAGCGTGCGAACCCTGCCACTGGGGCCTTCGGTGGAGCTTCCTACGGGGCCACGAAACGTGTGCGGGTTGTGTCGAAGCTGGCGATAATGGTGAGGATAACGGCGATGATGAGGACGATGCTGGGGGTATGGCGGTGATGGTGATGATGACGATGATGATGGTGATGATGACGGCCATGATGATAAGGATCATGGCGATGGCGATGACGATGACGACGATACTGATGACGATGGCGATGATGTTGGCCATATTGTTGATGATGATGACGACGATGGGAGGAGAAGGGGGGCAACGGGACGGAAGGAACGCGGGGCGCTCTCTCTCTCTCTCTTGTTTCTTTCTTTCTCTCTCTCTCTCTCTCTCTCTCTCTCTCTCTCTCTCTTCAGAACGAGGACCCAACACCACAGGATGGCCAGGGTAACAACAAAAACTCTTCAGAGAACTTCGTGGCCCGAGATTCCAGAAACTTCGATCCGAAGAGAGTTCTTCGGGCGGTGCGAAATCCCACAGTGCAGCGGCGCGTGGTCCCTCGGATGTGAAGGGGCCCTGGGACACACAGGTAAATACACACAAATGACAGGATTCCCCATATTTTCCCATATTGTCTGGGTTTTGCCTTCCACCCCACTTCCCATATTTTGCAATTTTTTCTGGGGAATCGACGATTAATTGTGTCTGTGTGTTTTTTCCCCTCCTGAAGATACCTGGGGGGATGAGCCGGTGCTCCTTCATGAGGCCCGCGAGGAGCCCGCCCGAGACGACCTGATCAACTGCAGCTGCCGCTCCAACGGTGCATTCAACTCTGCTGCTCTGATCCTCCTCCTCCTCCTCCTCCTCCTCCTCCTCCTCCTCCAAACAAGGTGGGTTCTACCTTTTTTCCGAAGACCAAGAAGCACCAGGCCGCATTCGTCCTCGAGTCCCCGAGCTTGCTCCCCAGCGCCCTCAGGAGGCTGTTCTCCAGCAGCCAGAGTCTCAATGCCCGTGGGCGTGTTCGAATAAGCCCAGCCCCCGTCTCTACATACAGTTCCAATTCCATCATTCAAATCAAGACTACTGACCAGGAAAACTTTGGAATGCTGAGCAGACTCAACGCAGATAGAACGCAGCCGCCCGACATGTTCATTCACCGTGTGGTAGTAATTGGGCTTGTCATGCAGATGGCGAGGTCGGGAAAGAAATTATCCTGGCGAAGGACCCAACCATAAGCAATTGTTCGTAACGCGTTGTGGGTGCCGCTTTCGGTGGGGCTCCCTATGGGGCCACGAAACGCTGCCTTGGGTGGGGGGACCGCATGCGAACTGCGCCACTGGGGCGGGCCTTCGGTGGAGCTCCCTATGGGGCCACGAAACGCTGCCTTGGGCGGGGGAACCGCATGCGAACTGCGCCACTGGGGCCTTCGGTGGAGCTCCATATGGGGCAACGAAGCGCTGCCCTGGGTGGGGGAACCGCATGCGAGAGCAGCCACTGGGGCCTTCGGTGGAGCTCCCTATGGGGCCACGAAACGCTGCCCTGGGTGGGGGAACCGCATGCGAACACCCCCACTGGGGCCTTCGGTGGAGCTCCCTATGGGGCCACGAAACGCTGCCCTGGGTGGGGGAACCGCATGCGAACACCCCCACTGGGGCCTTCGGTGGAGCTCCCTATGGGGCCACGAAACGCTGCCCTGGGTGGGGGAACCGCATGCGAACACCCCCACTGGGGCCTTCGGTGGAGCTCCCTATGGGGCCACGAAACGCTGCCCTGGGTGGGGGAACCGCATGCGAACACCCCCACTGGGGCCTTCGGTGGAGCTCCCTATGGGGCTACGAAACGCTGCCCTGGGTGGGGGAACCGCATGCGAACACCCCCACTGGGGCCTTCGGTGGAGCTCCCTATGGGGCCACGAAACGCTGCCCTGGGTGGGGGAACCGCATGCGAACACCCCCACTGGGGCCTTCGGTGGAGCTCCCTATGGGGCCACGAAACGCTGCCCTGGGTGGGGGAACCGCATGCGAACACCCCCACTGGGGCCTTCGGTGGAGCTCCCTATGGGGCCACGAAACGCTGCCCTGGGTGGGGGAACCGCATGCGAACACCCCCACTGGGGCCTTCGGTGGAGCTCCCTATGGGGCTACGAAACGCTGCCCTGGGTGGGGGAACCGCATGCGAACCCCCACTGGGGCCTTCGGTGGAGCTCCCTATACGCTGGGTGGGGGAACCGCATGCCAAGAGTGCTGCCTGGGTGGGGGAACGCATGCGAATGGGGCGGTGGAGCTCCCCATGGGGCCACGAAGCGCTGCCCTGGGTGGGGGAACCGCATGCGAGAGCAGCCACTGGGGCCTCGGTGGAGCTCCCTATGGGGCCACGAAACGCTGCCCTGGGTGGGGGAACCGCATGCGAGAGCAGCCACTGGGGCCTTCGGTGGAGCTCCCTATGGGGCCACGGAGCGCTGCCCTGGGTGGGGGGAACCGCATGCGAGAGCAACCACTGGGACCTTCGGTGGAGCTCCATATGGGGGCACGAAACGTGTGAGGGGTGTGCCGAGAGCAGAGGCAACGAGGGGGAGGAGGGAGGAGGGAGGGGGCGGCGGGAGAAGAAGGAGACGCGGGGCACCGTCTCTTCAAAACGAGGGCCCAACACCACAGGATGGTTGGGAAATAGTAGCCCACAACAGCCACATCCAAGCCCGATCTCTTCACGCAGATGCCGAGCCCTCGACCAGCCAAACTCGGGAAAAGAAACCCAATGTCGTATAATGCGTCGCTCACGCAAGCCACAGCTCAGGGTAATGGAAACGCCCGTGCTCTTGTTCGCGTACGCATCTCCCATAGCCCGCCTCCAAACAATAGAACTCCATTCATCATCCGCTTCTCCAGAGCCGATTCAGGCCGAGCTCGAACGTGTGCTCCCACGAAACAACTCAGGTGGAAAGACCTCGCGCTAGTGATAACTTCTTATTGTCGCCCTCGGGAACTGAGGCTGAGAGGATTCCAGCGCAAGAAACGCAGCTTCATCAGAGTGGCCACGCTGGGCAATGTCAGAGTGGTGGCCACGATTTTGAATTTTACCACAAGCGGAGTGTGCGACCTCACTCAATATTCGCGGGCGGGGTCCTCCTCAGGACAACTCGTGCCGCCTGAGGGGGAGGAGGAGGAGGAGGAGGAGGAGGAGGAGGAGGAGGAGGAGGAGGAGGAGGAGGAGGGAGGAGGAGGGAGGAGGAGGAGGAGGAGGAGGAGGAGGAGGGAGGAGGAGGAGGCGGAGGCGGAGGAGGAGGAGTGAGGGGGGATCTCCGCGCCCCCGTGCGCAACAGGACGCCAGGGCGTGGGAGGGGCCTGCGCCTCGCGGAGGCGCCAGTGCCCGAAGGGGGGGGGGGGCACGGCGGAGGAGGAGGCGCGCCCGCGCGCGGCCTCGCGGCAGTCAGGGCAGCACGCCTCGGCGTCCACGGAGACCTGCGTCTCCTCTGTATCCTCGTCCTGTCCCTCTCCTCGTCCTGGCCCGTCCCTCCTCATCCCCCTCGCCCCGAGCTCCTGTCCTGGCCTCCCTCCTCCGCCTACGCATTCCACCTCTTCTTCCACCACCTCCTCCGTCTCCCCCGCAACCTCCTCAACCTCCTCCTCCTCCTCCTCCTCCTGCTGCTGCGCCTCCTCCTCAGCATCATAATCATCACCATCTCCATCATCAGCATCATCATCAACAGCAACAGCAAAAACAACAGCGACACCAACAACAGTAGCAACAACAATCATTTTTTTATACTGTTCGCTCTTATCTACTTAACTGTCATTCAACGCGTATGTCCCAAACACGCGTTACCCGCCCTTTTCGTCTTCGATCGTACCCCTTGTGGGGGGTGTACCTTTCTTCCCTGCAGGCCGGGCCCCGGCAAGCGACGGGGCGGCCGCGGACCGTCGGCCTGGCCAGCGGCAGCGCTGATCGGCGGCAACCCGACCGCAACAGGGACGGACAGGGGACCGACCACGACGACGACGACGACGAGCGAAAGCGAGAGCGAAAACGACAGCGGGGCCACGAGGGGCAGGAAGGGGGCCACGAAGGGCATGCGCGTGGGGCCACGAAGGGCGCGAACGAGCGGGGGCCACGAAGGGCAGATAATGCGGGGCCACACAGGGCAACGACGAGGCCACTGAGGGTAGCAATGGGGCCACGTAGGAGAAGGAAGGGGCCACAAAGGGCGACAGCGGGGTCACGAAGGACATGCGTATGGGGCCACGACGGGCGCGAACGAGCGGGGGCCACGAATGGCACACGTATAGTGGGCCGCAGAGGGCCAGGACGGGGCCACTGAGGGCATCAACGGGGCCACGAAGGGCAGCGAGGAGGCCACGAAAGGCGACAGCGGGGCTACGAGGGGCATGCATATGGGGCCACGACGGGCGCGAACGAGCGGGGGCCACGAAGGGCATACATACAACGGGGCCACGAAGGGCAGCAGTGTGGTCACGAATGGCATCAACGGGGCCACGAAGGGCAGCGAGGGGGCTACGAAGGGCTGCGACGGGGCCACGAAGGGCAGCGACGGGACCACGAAGGACAGCGAGGGGGCCTCGAAGGGCTGCAACGGGGCCACGAAGGGCTGCGGGCCACAAAGGGCTGCAACGGGGCCACGAAGGGCAACGAAGGGGACACGAAGGGCTGCAACGGGCTCACGAAGGGCAGCGCGGGGGCCACGAAGGGTTGCAACAAGGCCACGAAGGGCAGCGAGGCCACGAAGGGCAGCGGAAACACTTCAATTGAACAAACACACGATGGTCACTGGAGGGGGGTAATCAGCAATGATGATTCTTCAACCGGACGAATTCAACAACAACAACAACAACAACAACAACAACAACAACAACAACAACAACACTAATATTCATTTTGTTCGCTCTTATGTGCTCGAGTGTCCGTTAAATCGTATTTCCCAAACCCTCGATACCCGCCCTTTTCGTTTTCGATCGTACCCTTTTGGGGGGTATATATTTCTTCCTTGCAGGCCGGGCCCAGGCAAGCGGCGGGCGGCCGCGCACCGTCGGCCTGGCCAGCGGCAGCGCTGATCGGCGGCAACCCGACCCCAAGAGGGACGGATAGGGGACCGACCGCGACGACGACGTCGACGACGACGACTGCGACGACCACGACGACGAGCGAAATGTATTGATCCTGATCTCTCCACCCACAACCTCTTGATGCAAGAAGAAATAGATAGAGCGTGATCTGTTTTATTCCGATGTCAAGGTAGACAGTCGTAGAATGCGCCCACCCTCCCGCCACAGCTGGCGGGTCCAAGCCAAAAACGGCAATAGTGAACAAGAGAGTGCAAGCATGAGCGAGCGAGAGCAGCAACATAGATAATTCTACACATCAGCATATAACTCACATCCTTGCTAATACAACTTTCACACAGGAAAAGGAAACGTTGCTAAATAATGCCTTGGCAAATTATGCAGCAAGCCTCCAGAATATTGAATAATAATATTGGCTCGCGCGGTCAAGCTACCGTCCGTGCACCAAGCAACAGATATCATATAAAAGAAATCAAATATTTTCTGCTCGAACGGCCAAACTACCGCCCGTGTATCAAGCAACAGATATCAGGATAAAAGAAATCAAATATTTACCTGAGCTCTTGAGGGGGTGCTTTCACTCCTCATATGTAGATGGTGACCAAACATCACTCATCATCTGAAAATGGCAACCCAAATCACTCATCATCCTCACCACCGCTCATATCTGAGCCCCTGCCTTGGCTGGCTCCCAGACATCGCCACATATGTAGTAGTGGGGATCAGCGTACACGCACTGCTGACTTGATGATGCTGTATGCAATGTAAACCTTGATGATCGGGTCGAGGTTATAACTCCTGCTCCCGTCTGCGTCCAGCTTGAGACAACGCCCTAGGCAATTTGCGTAGTGCCTGTCCTTCGTATAGATCGTCTCGTAGCTGTCGCCCTCGTACTTGCCACTCCTGGTTATCGTCGGTCCCATGGTCTCCAGCCACTGCCTCAGTAGAGCACTATCTCCTAGCATAATTGGTCCATCTCCCATGATCTCATCATCGTAGGTCTCTGGATCGGCTCGTACTGCGAACGTTGTCGTCGTAGCTTTTGGCGTGGCCTTCGCTGTCCTGGATTTGACCTTGACCGGCTTCTCGGGCAACTCCGGCTTGAACAGGTTGTCGCTGCTTGAACTATCCACCTCCATCGGATCAAACATGTCCTCGTCGTCGTTCTGCTTAGGCTGCATTACGTAAATGGATATGATGATACCCGCGATGATAGAGACTACTGTCACCACCGTAGGAGACATCGAAAGACAAACTCCATACACTGCAAGTGCACAAAGTTGAAACAGAACTACAACTTGGTCAGGTATCTGAATGGTTCTCTGCGCGCCACTCCTCTCCATCGGGTAGTTGTCCGTTAGCTCTTCTGTGTAGAATGTCTCGACGTAGTCCTCGTCTTGAGCCTCGCCCTTGTCGTCGTAGATGCACTCGTCCACGAAGTTGTACGTCTCCACTGGCCACGTAGAGATCCCCTCGTCGCCCTTCCCGGTGTCATCGTACAGCTCCTGCTTGACGTGCTTGGCCATCTTCGCGTTGAGCTCGTCCACCTCCTTGTTGGCTGCCACCTTCTCTGGTCCAACAAGCTTTCGTCCGCGTATTGATGGTGCCCTGTCATCAGGCCCAAGAGTCCACAAGTTTGATGTAACTCTCTTCCTCGCGTAGCCTCCTGGAAGTACTTTTGTCATACAGTCCGCTAGCATAAGCTCACTCTTGACCCACTTGATGCTGACCTCTTTGAGTGACTGCCGCAATATAGCCGCCTCCAAAGAAAGCCCCCTGTCCGTCATAGAAATCTTCTCCTTTGTGATCGTGTCGCATGGGCTCTTGCAGTCGGTCACCGAAATGCATTTCACCGGGCAGGTGTCGGGCACAATCTCGGTCATGTCCATCTCCGGGTGCAGGATCTCCGCCAGGGTCGACCTTGCCCATATCAACATGTCCACCGAATCCGCACATGAGTAGGCCTCCGCTGATAGAGTAGATCGCACCACTCGTTGAATCTTGGAGGACTGCCACCCAATGCAATGTACCTTGTACTTGTTACTGTGGTCCTCGTTGATCTTCTGGTCGCCAAGCATGATGAATTGTCCGCGTTGCGATCTGTGCTTCGGCAGATTGTCGAAAGCACTGTCGGTGACATTGATCACCATGGTCTCCCACAGGTTCAGGCCTGATGAGAACCTGATCAGCAAGTCGCCCCGCTTCTGTATCCGCCTGATGGCCGCGCTGCCGTCCTGTGGGTCCTTCACCGTCGGAGCTCCCCGCGTAGATGCCAGTCGGGATGCCTCGAAGGCCTCCTCGAAGCATATCATCCGCGCGGCCCATTGAAGATGTCCAACTACCGTTCGTAGCCCACGATGCTCTGCATGGGTCAAGGCGCTATCTGGTGCTTTGCTGCGCTCTCTGGATATACGTACAGTCCGCATCAACATCACGTAGGCCTCCATGGTGACGTTGATGCTACCGTCCTTGTCCTGCTTGTAGGCCCGGCCACAGAACGTCGCCTGCTCTTTCCTCGCGTACTTGACCTCGCCAAAGTCGATATCCTTCTGCAGGTCCTTCATGATCTTGGCGCCCTCCGGGTCGCCCTGCTTGATGCCCATGAGGAAGTCGTCCACGTGCAGGCGCATGATCCCGATGATCGTGCCCTCCGCACTGCGCTTGATGAAGGTCGCGGGCTCGAAACTCAGGCCTTCCCATCCAAGCTTCACGAGCGTCTCGCGTAGTGCCACATACCACGCACGAGCTGCATCGTTGGTCCCGTAGATGCTCTTGCTTAACTTCAGCAGGTCACCTGCCCTCACTCCCGGGATGTTGCACTTCCCGAGGTTCGTCGGGATACGGAAGTAGAGCTCGCGTGTGATGGCCTCGCCTTGCAGAAAGGCTCCCTTCACATCTGCGGTGACTAGGTCCACGTTGAGGCTGGATACGACGCTGCACAGGAGTAACGTCATCTGTGCTGAGACTGTAGGTGAGTCCCGTCGTAGCTTGTCGTCAAACTCCTCCTCGTAGCCTCTTCCACAGATCCTGGCTTTCGGCTCGAAGGTCGTGGGGCCCTTATCGGTCCAGACCACATTGGAGCTCAGGATCTTGTCCGGGTCGACCATGTCGACTGCTGCTCCTGATATGTGGGTTGCTGCATCGTACTTACACCACGTGTCCCATTCCTTCTCCACCGCCTGCTGCATCTTCTTCCACTTGAGCTTGTCGTCGCCCAGCGTCTTCAAGTTGTTCCCCTGATGCTCGTTGGCTCTCGTCGGTTGGCTGCGCATCCGCTCGGCCACGAACGCCTCGACGAGCAGCGGTGCATCTGCCAGCTGCCTGACTGGCCCAGCTTGTGCCCGGGCTCGTTGGATGCTGATCGGCACATCGCCCAACAAGAACTCCTTGATCGTGACTGGGCGTTCCTGGCGCTTGCCCTGCGCAGGCTGTAGCGTACTTGACGATGATGTAGCCGGCTGGTCCTGCGGTACCTCTGCTGGTACTGCTGCCGTTTCCTCCGCCTTCTGGCGTTCCTCCATGTGCCTCTGGATCCTGGCAGGTACTCGAAGCTGAGCTCGATCGTCCTGAGCGTCGTCCCGCTTGGTCTGCTTGAGCTTCAGGTCCTTCTTGGCGTGCGTCTTGCCTCCGCGCTTCACCTCCTTAGGTTCCTCCATGGTCTCATCCGTGAAGGTAGGCTCCTGCGGGGCTGCTGCAGGCTGTTGGCCACCTCCTGGTCCATCTGCAGCTTCCTCTTCCTTTCCCAGAGTGATCTCCTCGATGATCGTTATGGGGTCTTGTGATACCACATCGTCGATGATCTGAGGATTGGCTATCCAGTCCACTCTCGAGATATCTTGAACCAGGTCGCGCGTGTCCAAGTTCAAAAGCTGCCGCCTCTCGATCTTGTACCCAGGTGTTGGGTCAGGTAGAAAAGGGGCGTTCCTGACGTTATCCAAGCTGCCGCAGGTCGGTCTTGCCCTGGCTGCTGGCCGCCACTGCTCCCAAGATGGTGCCCCAAGCTTGGTGCGCTCGAACAAGTCGTGCTCGAAGGTCCTCTTCCGCTTGATCTTGATCAGCTGGTGCTGTCTCGTACTCGTCGTCCAGCCTCTAACGCATTGGCATCACGTCGTTATCGTGTACCACTTCCGATCGTCGCTTCCTGCTGTCCGCTGGCTTCGTCGGCTCCACGTTGCCCTGAACAGGTGCTGCTGGTGCCGTCGTCGGTGCACTCGATGGTGCATCGCCGTGTCCTCCTGCTGGCCGTGGTGGAACATCGCCCTGTCCAGGATTCTGCTGATGTCCTGGATCTCGGTGATCTTGATGTTGATCTGGATGCTGATCTGGCCGTTGATCTGGCTGCTGGTCTGGCTGTTTATCACCTCGTGCTGGGTTATACTGTCGACCTCGAAGGTCCAGAAAGCCACGCTGACCAGCTCGTCCACGCGCAGGTCCGCCATCTGAAAACAGGTCGGTAAACTGCATGGTGGTCACCTCGTGCTCAGTCGCCCTTCGAAGGAGACTGGGTTAACTTAGGATCGGGATCCTGCTATGGATCAGGCAATAACCGTGCTCATCCTTTCCCAGGCACCGGGCAGGCCCATGCCATCGTGCATGCGGGTTGCGCTTTAGGTTATCAGATCGCCAAAGCATCAATAAATCACCTTGCTGAAATGGCCCTGGCTGGGGCCTCGTCCTCGCCAGAACTGTCCGTCTCAATGCTGATGAGTTGGCTGCCTTGAAAAAGGATTCCGCAGATCTGTTGAAGGTGTAGTCGGTTCCAGAATGACGTATTCTCGGTCACTCGTGAAACCATTGCTGGGTCGTTGTCGGGATTCGCCAAACTTGCAGGCAGTCGGTGTCCAGCTCCAAGTACCCATTGCTGTGGTGAGAAGCCTGCCGTGCTGACAAATTGTCTGCGCGCGTTGGCCATGCCACGTGCTGCTGCTGCAACCGAATCATGACCGCGAACTTCCCCACCGTTGAAGACACTCGTCGCCATCTCCTTCAGATATCGCATCTTCCTCTCGACTTTGCCCATTCGCCAGTGGGCCTCTGGAGCCGCGCTGTTGATCGCAATGCCCAGGTCGTTGCACAGCGTCTCGAACTCGCCCATAAAGGTAGAGTCCTGGTCCTGCTCCATGATGCGCGGTGGCCCGGCCCAGGTAAGCCATCCGAGTTCGAAAACCTTCTTCGCTAACTCTGCCGTAGGTCTCGATCCGGGACACGTGTAGATCGCCACGGTGAAGTCCGAGGCCACGTCCACGATCACAAGCACCACGTGCATGTTCTGGTCCAGGTCGGGTATGATCATGAAGTCCATGCTGATGGCTTCGTTAAAGTCCTTAACCTCAGGCTGAGCTGCCGTAGGTCTCGCTGCCGTCCGAGCCTGCTCTTCACATGTCGTGCATCTGAAGAGACGTGCTGCTTGTGCCGCTCGTCGGCAAGCTCCACCATGCTGTAGATACCGTACCAATGACTCCTTGTAGGGTCCATGTGAATGGCTCTCGTGTATCTTCTTGATAGCTGCTCGCATGAGCGGCGGCACCGCCGCCCATTCCGACATCTCGATGTTCTCGCCATGCTGGCTGAAGATCGCCGCCGCGCTAGCGTGCATCGGCGCCTCTGTCTCCGCAGGGTTGGCCTCGAACTCGTCACAGTCGACGTCGTCGAAATTGTTGGCGTACCGGGCGTAGCCACCATGCTGCTTCTCGAGGTCCCGCTGATCCTCGATGCCGTCCAAGATCGTCTTGGCCAGCTCCTTGGTCCAGTTCCCAAGGCTTGATGCTGTTCCCTTCGGCCTGTTGATCACGCTCGTGTGCACGTGCTGCTCGTCACACCTGATGCTGTTGAGCTTCTTGCCGAGCATGATGGCCGGCGTCACGAACCTCGTCGGCTCCTTGACTGGATCGCCCATGAAGTCCACCAGGTTGCTGCCCTCGGCGCACTGGTGCATCATCGCGCTCACGAACTCTGAGCCCAGCCATGGCATAAGCTGCCATGCTCTTGACGTCAACGGGTTTTCCAGTAGCATATGAGCTCCTCGGCGCTTGCAGTTGAGCCAGATCCTCTTGACAAGCTGCAAGTGCTGCATGCCGATCGCCAACTTTCGCATCTTCGTATCCTTCGGGAACATGTGGGATATGTTCGTGAACGGGTCGCAGGGGAAACCCACAATGGTCATGTAGGGGTCATCCTCGTTCAGCTGCTTCAGGACGGTCTTCTGCGACTTCGCGTCCAGCAGGTCGTCCCCGATCATGATGCCCCTCGGCCTCGTCACGGGATGCCGCCGCTGCTGAGCTTCTGATCTGGCTGTCATGCCACCTGCGTAGAGCTCGCAGATGATGGGCCGCTTCTCCTCCGGGTCCGCCTTCAGCGTGTCCACGATCAGCTGGCACTGGTCCAGCATGTCCTGAATCTCCTTCTCCCACGTCTCAATCTGCTTTCCCTGCTTCCGCCGTAGGATGCCCTTATCGATCTCTTGGACTTCCGCATTCCAGATGTCGATCTCGTCGGACATGACTGATGGCTCGATCTTTGTCGTCTCCTTCTTCGGCCACTCCTCGAGCGAGATCGTCAGGTGTCCCTTCTCTGTCTTGTTGAGAGGCACTCCGTACTTGTTGATCGCCTTGAAGTCCGCCTTCCGATCCTTGATGTATATCACTGTGTCGAGCTCCTCCAGCTGGTGGATGCTCAGCAGCATTGGCATCTTTGACTTCGGCAACCTCTGGAAGCGTAGGTTCACGTCAGCTCCAGCAAGTCCAGCCGTCATGACCTTCTGCCATGACCGGGGCGCTATCATTCACGCCTCGGAAGCGCATGGATGATCCTCTCATCCGCGCGGTGACTCTGCCGTCCTTTGCATAGCCGCCCAGTGATATTGAACCTCCACATCCACGTAGGCACGCAGTGTCCAGTACAGCATGTCCATCTGGAATAGGTCCTTCTCGTACTGCGTAGGCTTCGATTTCTCCCAGCTCCTCGCAAGGTTGCTGCCGCCATGTTGTTGGTGCGCGGTCGCCCTCTGGAACGTAGTTAGTTCCAGCTCGGCGTTGCGTCCACAACCATGTCGGTCGTACTCCAATCGGTAGGCGCTCGCAGGTACTCCTCGCGATGTCACGAAGCTCCGAGGTCCTGTCCCAGGCTGCTTGGCATAGATCGTAGGCCATACTCCTGAGACCGTTCGGTGCCATCTCCATGGTGATGTGCATGAGCTGCTGGGAGCGATGTAGGGCCCAATCCAAACAGAAATCCATATAGTCTCTGTAGGCCGCTTCCATGTTCTCGCAGCTTACCCATAGCGCTGCGATCTGCTCCGCGCGATCTCGTATCTTCTGTAGGTCGGCCTCTGTGTTGTCTTCTTCCAGGTAGTCTGTACTTGGTCTGCTGGGCTCAGTCCTCGACCACGCCCCTGGTGTCGGTCTGCTCGTTGAGCTCACTGGAGTGCTCAGGGGTTCGTCATTTTCTTGTGCCGGATGTTCTTCATGTACTGGGTGTAGTTCGTGCGCTTGGTCGATCCTCTCTTGGAAGTTCGGCTGGTCTCCTGCTGCGAATACCGCGTAGGGGTTCACGATCTGCTCCTCGGTGTCGATTCTCACCTTTGTCAGACTCGTGATCTCTTCCATCGCCGCGTCTATGCTTGCCAGCTGGCCGCTGACAATCTGAATGGCGGTCATGTCCACCAAGCTGTCCGCCATCAGCAGCTTGACCGCGGTCGCCATTGCGAATCCAGTTCGTCGTAGAAAACCTCCAGGTCGTCCGTGACAGCCTCGCCCTCCACGCCCCCTCGTCCTCCACGTTGTAGCGCGCTGGATCCACTCGCTGGTGACCTCGTCTTTTCGCACTCGGAGTCACCCTTCCAGCGACCCTTCTTGTGGCACGCGTTGCATTTCGCGCGCGCCTTGATCTGCTTCAGCTTATCCTCAGCCTCTTTGCTGTCCATCTTGATGGATGGAGCCCTGCTGGTTGATGTTGGCTTTCCATCCACTATTCGACTTGCTCTGAGCAAGCCGCCCCCGGGCCTGCTTGTAGTTGGGCTTGTGGTTTCGCCGTCCAGCTTCCCAGCCAAGACGTTGAGTCTCCGTCGCCAGAGCGTCGCGCTCCTCCTGGCTGATCTCTTCCGGGTCCACGTCGTCAATCACTCCTTCGAGCTCGTCGATGTCCGCTGCAAATGCGTCGTAGTCCGCATCGCTCAGGAACACGTCCTCGTCGCACGGTGCTCATTCGCCTCCGAGTAGAGCATCTTCTTATTCGTCGTCGTTGTCCACCGGGTAGGCCCCGTATCTTCCATGTCCACGATCGTCTCGGCCTGTGCTGCCCAGCTGCATCAGCATGGCTGCCGTCACATCGTCCCAGATGCACTCGTTGTTGCATTGGCCAAGGATCGCCTTGCGCTCTTGCACGCTGATGTTTGTTAGCTTTAGTAGGAATTGTGTCCGTAGGTCTTCGCTGACTGTTGTGCTCGTTGAAAGTCACATGAGCCGCTCGTACTCCGTCTCTCGCCTCGATATGTAGTCCTGCACAGACCCCGCTCGATTGCTAAAACCTCGGAAGAAATAATCCTCGAACGTTTGCTGCTTCTGTAGTGGCGCGATTCTCCCGCACGCCTGTCGTACTGTAGTTACCGCCAGTTTGACTGCAGCAAGTGGGTCATTACCTGCTTCGTCCAAAACTGCCTGCGCACTGATTTCAACCTTCTTTCGTGTAAGTGTCCACGCTCGTCCATTTAGGGAACTCTTGAGCATGATCGCGTAGAGCTTCTTGATGTTCTCCTCGCTCGCGTGGTGGCCGAGTATTGCGCGCTCCTCGAACTCCTCGCCATAGGATGGGCCGCCGTTGCAGTGCACCACGCCCTCCTTGTCAACGAAGAGGGGGGCATCATTGAACTGCGGCTGTTGCCTGGACGTCATCTTGATGACCGTGATGCTACTGAGCTCGTCACTGATGTAGTAGCTGTCTTGATCGTTGCTGCTGTAGTTTTGCTGCTCGCCCCCGATGCTGTCGATGCAACGATCCTCGTCCTAATGATTTTGAACGTTTTGTCGATCACCGTGATCTGTTGAGCGCAGTGGTTTAGCACCGCGAGGATGCAAGTGAGCGCCAGCATATATCTGCACGGCCACTCTGAAAAGGAATCCTCGTACCGTGGACTGATTCAGCCCCGCTACCAGTGTAAAGATTGATCCTGATCTCTCCACCCACAACCTCTTGATGCAAGA
>CAUYUJ010000058.1:0-2500 GCA_963575745.1 Prorocentrum cordatum | reverse complement strand
TACTACTACTACTATGAATACTCCTACTACGACTAGTACTACTACTACTGCTACTACTACTACTACTACTACTACTACTACTACTACTACTACTACTACTAGTACTGCTACTACTGCCACTACTACTGCTACTACTACTACTACTACTACTACTACTACTACTACTCCTACTCCTACTCCTACTCCTACTACGACTACGACTACGACTACGACTACGACTACGACTACGACTGGGACTACGACTACGACTACGACTACGACTACGACTACTACTACTACTACTACTACTACTACTACTACTACTACTACTACTACTACTACTACTACTACGAGTATTACTACGAGTACTACTACCACCACCTACTACTACCACGGAGCTCCACCCAAGGCCCCAGCGGCTCCGCGCATCCTGGCATGCCCATCACGAGGATCGTGGTGGCCCCTATCAAGGAGTTGCGCCGAAGGCCCCAGCGGCTGCGCCCATTTCGGCACACCCCTCACGAGGATCGTGGCCCATACCAGGGAGCTCCGCCGAAGGCTCCAGTGGCTGCACCCATTTCGGCACTCCACCCACGAGGATCGTGGCCCCATACCTGGGAGCTGCGCCGAAGGCCCCAGCGGCTATTCCCATTTGGGTTGCTGAAGCCTGAGTCCTGCATGAATCGGAAAAAAGTCTCGAGCGATAGCGCGATTCCCAAGTAAATCGTGAGAAGTGCCAAAGTGGGGGCGTAATTCCTGAGTGTCGACGGCGCGGCGTGTAAATAAATTGCGAGGAAGTCCCATGCGAGAACGTGATTCCTGCATAATGTGTGAGGAAATCCCGCGAGAAATCGCGACATTTTAAATAAGTTGTGAGGAGGTATCAGGCTGGAGCCGTTGTTGTTGTAACTCGGGGGCCAAGGGCACAGGTTGGTGGCCCCGCGCCCTCCCTTGTAAAAAGCACGGTGCGAGCCCCAGGAGCAGCACGTCAATAGAAAACATACAATGGTTACCGGAGGGGGGATCCACAATACGTGTTCTTTAGAAATGAGAATCCAACAACAACACCACCACCAACAACAACAACAACAGCAGCAACAACGCAAGAACAACCCCTCAGGCCACCCCGGCGGGTCCCGTGGTGGCGTCCTCGCCCACAGGGCGAACGCACTCTCCTGGGCCAAACGTTGCTGTTGTTGCCCCAGGGGGGGGGGCGCAAACCTCAACAAACTGTACGTAAATCTATAAATCTCCCGATTTACGTTTCTCGTTACTCTCTCCTGCGCTGGCGGGGGTCGCCTCCTCCTCCTCCTCCTCCTCTATCAAATACTGTAGGATCCCTGCGAACCCTCAAAGGCTCCAATACGAATACTATGCGGAACGATTCCTTCATATGAATTTTTAGTAAGGATTCCTTAATAGGGACTTCCAATGAGGATTCCTTGAGAAGGATTTCCCATAAGGATTCCTTACCAAAGATTCCCTACTAAGGATTCCTCACTGAGGATTCCTTCATACTTGGTAAAAGGATTCCTTGGTAAGAGAGAGCGTGATCCACCGCCGCTTTACTGTGGAAAATTCCCCCCTTCCTCTGGAAACCGGGGGTCCCCCCCACTTCGAAATTCACCCCCCTCCCCCCTGAACGGGAATCGTTTGCCAACTGCGAAGGGCGGGGGGGGTTCGAACCGGAAGTGATCCCCCCCCCGGTTTTCGAGGGGGTGGGGCTCGAACCGGTAGTGACCCCCCCCCGTCTACACAATGGACTGGGGGGGGTTCGAAACGTTAGTGACCCCCCCCCGGTTCTCGAGAGGTGGGGGCGGGTTGGGAACCCCTAGTGACCCCCCCCCGGTTTTCCGCCAGCAGCGGTAGAACACGCTCTTTGGTAAGGATTCCTTAATAAGGGTTACTTGATAAGGATTCCTTAGTGGGGATTCCTGACTAATTATCCCGGCAAAGCAACCTAACAGCGATGTGTATAAGCATATCAGGAAGCATTCCCCTTAAGATTCAGGTGAGAATCCAGTTGTAGAATTCTGCTGTTCTCGCAGTCGCAGTCGCAGTCGCAGTCGCATTCGCAATGACAGTCGCAGTGGCAACGGCCTTAGAATCCAATGGAATCCTAAGGATTCCTAGGGATTCCTAAGGCATCCTTAGGCATCCGAAGGAATCCTTAGGAAACTTCAGGAATCCTTAGGAATCCTGATTCCTGGGGATTCCTGTGGATTCCTAAGGATTCCTAGGGAATCCTAAGGATTCCAAAGGATTCGCCTGCCTCGGCCTCAGCCTCAGCCTGCCTCAGCCTCAGCCTCAGCCTGTCTCAGCCTGAGCCTGTCTCAGAAGCAGCCCCAGCCTCAGCCTCAGCCTGCCTCGGCTTGCCTCGGCCTCAGCCTCAGCCTGCCTCGGCCTCAGCCTCAGCCTGCCTCGGCCTCAGTCTCAGCCTGCCTCAGCCTCAGCCTGCATCAGCCTCAGCCTCAGCCTGCCTCAGCTTCAGCCTCAGCCTCAGCCTCAGCCTCAGCCTCAG
>CAUYUJ010000057.1:81755-118875 GCA_963575745.1 Prorocentrum cordatum | reverse complement strand
GCCAGCACGGGCGGCTTCAGGGGACACCTCGCCAGCGGACAAGTCGTCACGCCGCATGACATCGAAGGAGTGAACACGTATCGATGCCGCTAGCGACCCTTGCCTCTTTTTCCCTATTTTTGGGCCTCCTGGGAGACCCTCGTCGCCACTGCTGGATTCGCCTCGCAATCCTGGTCAGAGCGCGCCCCGGGAGAGGCCTGGGGAGTAGTTGTATCGGCACCTTTTGGTTTCCCCAGGACAGCTGCCTCTTTAGTCAAAGAAAGAAAAAACACACAAACATAAGTGTAACAGCGTACATCAAGTTTTCTTGTGGACGTTCCAAGTCCCATGCTTTGCCTTCTTGGGTACACGGTGGAGCCAGTGCGCGTATCACATCCGTGACTTTCCACATAAGCTGCGATTGTTCTTTGCCACGTTCAAGCAACTCCCGCGTGCGGGCTTTCGGGCAGCAGCGGTGCGCTCGCGCCAAATGGCCCGCGACTGGTCTGGGTTATGCTTATGTGATTATTTCTTTTTCTATTTAGTCTGGCCGCTCTCCGCGTGTGCTTGCGTACGGCGACGAGGGCGACGTCGAGGACAGCGGCCGTTAGCCTTGGCCGCCGTGGTGCGCTTCGCTGCAGGGGCTCGCGGCTGCGACCCCTCGGCTTCGGCATCCGGGCTGCCGTTGACGCCTCTCAAGGATGGGCCCCTCCGGCGCCGGTCGGCCCGCTCCTCAACCGTGGCTCCTGTCGGGCCTGCTTCCTGTGGCTTCGTGACGCCTCGCGGGATTGGAGGCATCAGGGGGGGGGGGACCACGGGGGCCCAGGAGCGCGGGAGGGACGGGAGATCGAGGGAGCGCACGCGTGGACTGCAGGGCGCGTGGATTGACGACGGGCCCCGCTTCCACTCGGAATCGGCGCGCTCCGCCCCCCACATGAGGCGGCACTGGCGTTAAGTCGGGCCTGTCCCTCTACAGGGGGAACATTCAAATATAGTCAAGAAATAGTCTGGGGATTATTTTTTGAGTGTGTTTCGATCATTTGGGAGCATTGTTTGTGTATGTATTTTTCACCCCTCGTCGAAAATCCCCGACTTAGCACCGGCGCCATGCTCCAGGGGGCACCTTCCCCGAGCCGTGCTCCGCGCGAGCGCGTGCCCGAGGAGAGGGGATCGACGAGGGGGCGGGAGGGGGGAGCAGGTGGCGAGGGCCCCCTGGACCTCCCGACCCAGGCCCCCGTGGACCGAGGTGCCGTCCCGGGCTGCTCTCTGACGCAGGAGGAGGAGGAGGGGGGAGGAGGAGGAGGAAGAGGAGGAGGAGGAAGAGGAGGAGGAGGAGGAGGAGGAGGAGGAGGAGGAGGGAGGAAGAGGAGGGAGGAGGAGGAGGAGGAGGACGTCTGAGAGGGCCCGCCCCTTCTCACCCCCGCCGTCGTCGCAGATCTCGTCGTGGCGAGGGTGACCCCGTCCTCCGATCGGCGGCGAGCGACGGGGGGGGGGGTATTCTCCGAAGGCGGCGCGGCTTTCTCAGAAGGCCTCCCGTCTGCCGAGAAGCTTCTTGTGTCTCCGGGCAGGGCTCCGAAGGCCTCTCGGAGCCGGGGGACTGCCGAGCCTTCTGCCAGAAGGCCCGCCCCTCCTCTCGCGGCCCCCCCCCCCCCCCAGCACGCCGCCGATCCTGCACTCCGAGATCGGGGCGGACGAGAGGGGAAACGGGCCAAGTGGGGGGGGGGGGAGCCGGGCTGGGCGGCACATCTGTCAGGCGATCGCACACATGGATCAAGGGGGCGTGGATTGGCGACGGGTCCCGTTTCCATGGGGAATCGCCACCGTCCGCGCCGAGCGAGGCGGCACCGGCAGCATGTTGGGGAGGGCACCTCCCCCGATCCGTGGATTTTGCATTGGCGACCGCGCGCCAGATCCATGGATCGCTACAGTGGAGACCCATGCCAAGAAACACCCTGCTTGCCTCTAGGGTGCCCTGGGAGTCGTCAACAACGAACGCATCACAGAACATACAGGAGGAGAACATGACAGAACAGCACGCCGCACGCCGGCCCCCGACGTCGGAAACCGCAACACGATCGCGTGCGAGGGGTGCGCCTCACACTGCAGCAAACGCCAGGCTACCGCAGCCCTTATTCGGACCGCGGGACAGGCCGACAAAGAGAAGCGGGCCTGCAAGGGACAAACGCGGGCAGGAGAGCGAGGAGCCGAGGAGCGAGAGACGGAGGGGGAGAAGCAAGGACGACGACATAAACGGACAGACCGGGCCGACAGACGGAGGGACGGGGGACGGGGGGGGGAGCCAAGGACGGGGGAGGAGAGAGAGCGAGAGAGAAAGAAAGAGAAATAAAGGAAGGACAACAAAATACAGAAGAGGGGGGGGGAAGGGGAGGGGAGGAGGGGAGCCAACCGAGGGCCAGGGCCAAGGCAAGAAAGGAGGCGGGTCGAGAGGTGCCTCCGGGCGCCAGCGCAAAGGAAACATGCCGACGTCCCTGTCGGCGGGAGGAAGAACACGACGAACAGCAGAGGAGGGAGGAGGGAGGGGAGGAAAACTAGAGATCAAAGGTCCCTCAATCTATCTGGGCGCCGGCCTCGTCCTGACGTCCCGCCTGCAGCAAGGTCGCCGCGCGGCTGACATGGTCAGCATGGGCCCCGGCTTCATGAGGGATCCTGGCCAGCAGAGCGCGTACGTTCGCACGCATCAAAGTGATGCTAAGGCCAGAAGATAAGGAAGTGGTGACATTGCTCACCGTCTCGCCACTGCGCGCTGCGCGGGAATGAATCAAGGTCCGGAACACGCCCTGCGCCATCTCGCCGCATCCGCCGAAGGACTCCACGACCATGGGGACTCGGCGGATGCCAAGTTGCTCGCAGCGTACACCAGCATCTCAGCATTTCTGTCTGCAAGCTTCGCCCCCTCGTACGACGTGGCCGCACTAAGCTGTCTGGCGGCGGCCCCTTGCACCGCAGACTGTCTGAGAGGCGACGTCACGGCGAAGTCGAGGGCCAGGGGCGGGCCGAATGGCCAAGTCGGGAAATTGATGCCGCCTGGCCGCCGGCGGAGGTCGTCTGGCAGCAGCCCGATCTCCTTCTCGGCCCGGAGGCCCGCAGCATGCGCAAAGTAGCGGACCTGATCACGCAGGGCGTTATGCACCTTGACCGCGTCGCCACCCGCCATGCAGCAGAGGGAGTGCAGGCCCTGTACGTCCATCACCTGGTCGCACTTCGGGCACCAGTCGTCCCTGCTAGAAGCGTGGCAACCCAGCCACACACGCGAGGCCGCCACGAACTCGAAGTGGGGCATGCGCTGCCCGAGGGCGCTGCACGGTTGGGGCTGCAGCCATGCGCTCGCGTGCAGCGCGCTGGTTGCACTGAGCCTCGCCTTTTGGGCGTCTGGGCTTGCAGCGGTCAGCTGGTCCCAAAGATGTTCGCCCACGTTCATGGACAGAGCCCGCTGGCTGGGGAAGGAGCCGTCGGCAGCCAAATCCTCGCTTTTCATGCGACGTTCCTGGCGGGCGCCATCATTGTAGAGGTTGGCTGCTGCTGCCAGGGCGCCGCCATCGCAGCCCCCGTCCCGCGAGAAGGCAGCGTCGATCTGACCGCAGAAGTAGGCAAGCGTCGCCCTGCGGGAAGCGAGGTCGGCCGCAGCAGCGTGAGAAGTTCCGAGCCGAGATCCCGGCCCTCCCCTGCTCAATGGGGAGGGGCGCCTGCTGCCACTGACTCTCGCTTAGCGCTGTGCCCGTGCAGACCTGGAGCGTCGGCCTGAGAGCCTGCTGTCTCTCTTCCAAGCCGCGTGTTGTCCGGTCAGGCCGCGTAGTCTGCATATTTCAGGAGGGAAAAAAACACACAGACACAATTAATCGTCGATCCCCCAGAAAATATAGGAAAATATGGGAAGTGGTGGGGAAAACAGAAACCCAGAACATATGGGAAAATATGGGGAATCTTTTTATTTGTGTGTATTTATTTGTGTGTCCTGGGGCCCCTTCAATATTGCATGAGTCTTGAAGCTCCCGAACATCGAGAAAGCAACTTGTGGGCGACCTGGGCGTCCTCCACGACATGGCAGCTCGTCGAGCATCGCTGCCAACTTCTGCACTCTCTTCACCTTCGCGTCCTCTGCGCAGTGCTCTTGGACACCGACAGGCGTGCCCAGCAATTCGAAGCAACCGCCGATGTTCCGTTGGACAACGGCGGGGAACACGGACAGGTTGCACTCCGTGTTGCGCCCAGCCGTTGGGGTGACCTCGCACTTGTCCAAGGTCAGCTCGAGGCCCAGGCTTGCCGCTTGTCGCTGAGTCCGCCGCAGCCCCCGCCGCGTCGTGTCGAACTCGCCAGCCACGCAGGGGGTCGTCGAGGCAACCGCATGCGATGTCTAAACCAGCATCGCTCTTCATCAGCGAGCGACGAACGGTATAAGATACACTTCTTCGCTGTCGGGGGCGCCTGTCCCTGGGCGGCTGGAAAGTTTATACCCCTACGGTGCCACCGTAAGGGTATAAACTTTCCAGCCGCCCTGGGACAGGCGCCCCCGACAGCGAAAAAGTTAATTTTATACCGTTCTTCGCCCGTTAACTTCAGCTCCCGCAAGAGAGGGTGAACAGCCAACGGCAACAGGAGAGGTCCAATAGAGCATCGCCCTTCTGGACTCCCTTGTTGGACGTCAGCACATGGCTGCCAACAGCAGGTCCGACGGGCCGCCGTAACCTCACCTGGCCCAAGCCTCCAAGCGTGGCATGCGCCTCCCAACCTCTTCCAATCCCACCGACCGCTGCACACTATTGAACGCGCGTCTATCTCCAGGAATAATTACGGGAGAATGCGGGAAGTGGGAGGGGGGTAAGCCAACTTTCAGTCGAATAAGGGAAAACGCCAGATGCATAATTTTTTACGCTCCGCGCGGATTTCTTGGATCTGCGCTGGGGCCCCCCTGGCGGCGCCTCCGGCGAAGCCTCTGGCGCGCTCCGCGCGCCAGGGAGGGGGGTCCATCTCCGATCCAAGAAATCTGCGCGGACCGTCGAAAGTTTATGTTTATGCCGTTTTCCTTTCTCATATTCAAAAACATGGAGAATTCTGGGAAGCATAGGATTTGTTGTATAGATATATATATATATATATATATACACTTATATATTGTGCCCTTTGGGTCCCTTGAGAGGCGCTCGACCTCCGGCTCGTGGCGGTGCACCTGATCGACTCGACGCTGTGCGTGGACGCTTACCGCTACCTCTCCGCGGTGCTCCTCCCACCTCCGCCCTCTGCCCTACCTCCTCCGCCTCCTCCGCCCTTCCCAGGGGAGGGCCCGTTGAGACACGCGGCGACCCTCCTCTTCCTCCTCCCGCGGCGTGGTCGTCCTCCTCCCTGTCCTCCTCCCCCGCACCCACCCGTTGGGAGGGCCGCCAGTATTTCAACTGGCCCTTTCCCGAAATTCCTCCTCCTCCGCCTTCTCCTCTTCCTCCTCGTCCTCCTCCTCCTCCTCCTCCTGTTCTTCCTCCTCCTCCCTCCTCCTCCTCCTCCTCCTCCTCCTCCTCCTCCTCCTCCTCCCCCTCAGCCGCCCCCGAAATTCGCGTCTGACGCGCGGCCTCTTTCTTTGTCTGTTTAGCTCCGCGCTCCTTCGAGCTTGCCTGGGTGCAGCAGATCATGTCAAGAGGAAGAGGAAGGAGGAGGAGAAGGAGGAGGAGGAGGAGGAGGAGGAGGAGAGGTTAGGAGGAGAAGGGGGTGAGGGAGGGATGGAGGGAAGGAGGGAGGGGGTGAGGGATGAGGAGGAGGAGGAGAGGAACATGAGGAGGGATGGGGGGGGGAGGGAGGAGGGAGGGAGGGGGAGGGAGAGAGGGAGGAGGGAGGAGGGAAGGGGAGGAGGAGGAGTAGAGGAGAGGAGGATGAGGAGGAGCAGGAGGAGGAGCAGAGGAGGAGAGGAGGAGGAGGAGGAGAGAGGAGGAGGAGAGAGGCGGAAGAGGCGGTTAGGGGGGGAGGATAAGAGATGCGGAAGAGAGGAGGCAGGAGGGGGGGAGGAGGAGAGGAGGAGGAGGGGAGGGGAGGAGGAGCGAGGAGGGGGAGGGGAGGAGGAGGAGGAGGATGAGGAAGGAATGGAGGAGGAGGAGGAGGAGGAGTGGGGGGGAGGCCCTCCTGCGTAGCTGAAGCCGCAGGGGGCTGTGCGCTGCCCGCCGCCTGCTCCTGGCCATCCGCCTCTCCTGCTCTGCCGTGCCCCCCCCCTTGCCGTGCTCCCCTGCCTGCCTGCTGCTGCTGCTGCTGCTGCTGCCCCCTCGAGCGCATGCACCTCTCGCGCCGCAGCGCTCGGGGCGCTCGGGGCTCGAGGCCCTGACAGCCAAGACGCTGAAGTAAGGAGCAACCTGGATTCGGAAGGGGCTCGATGTGTCTCGGGTTCCTCCTCTGCTGTTCCTCTTGCCCTCCTCGGGCACGGAGGCGCTTTCAGGGTCAAACATGGGGCTTCATTCCTTGTATAGCGCTCCTTCTTTCAGCGGCCCGACTGTACCTCTCGCGCCGCAGCGTTTGGGGCGCTCGGGGCTCGAGGCCCTCACCAGGCCTCGGGACCGCCCACAAATCGACTCGGGATGAGAGACCGGTCCCCTGGGAATGGGTCGAGACCTCTGAGGGTCGACGTTATCGAAAACACATGGCGTCGGGGGTCTGGGGACAGGGGTAGTCGCAAACAGGGGTCGGTCAGAGCGCCGGATCTTGCAGGAGCTTTACGGAGCCAGGGTTGCCTTGACACGGGCTTGGGTGCAGGATCCTGCAGGATCTCGCAGGGCCTGGCTGCCCCGGGTCCGGATTGCCCCGGGTCCGTAGATCCCCGAAGCGTCGCAGGGCGGTCCTGCCCTCCCCGGCCCCCGGCTTGCGCCCCTCACGGGGGGCCGCGCCGCGCGCGCCGCAGTGCCCGGCCAGGGGTGCTGCAGCCGATGCGTGCGGCCCTTCAGCACCCAGGTACCAACCCAGAGATCCAACGCATTGACAAAAATCAAGGCGGAGCTTTTCCGCAAACTTCGGCCCCTTGGGGTCCTCGCCGGGCCTCGGGACCGTCAAAAAACGACTCAGGATGAAAAAGCGGTCCTGAGGAACGGGTCCAGACTTCCGGGAACCCCGTATTGAGAAAAACACGACCCGTCGGATCTCAGGGAATGCCTCTACCCTTGCCTCGCCTTCGCCTTCTTGGGCCACCACCAGTAGGCTCTCGTCGCCACGCCTGGGTTCGCTTCGAAATCCTGGTGAGAGCGCACCCCGGGAGAGGTCCAGGGACCAGTCGAAAGGGGGGGAATGGGAAAGGGGGGGTTACGAAATTTGCTGCATGCAGCTGGTTTCGGCCTGGCCGAGGAGCCCATTCCTCGATACATAAGCCGCCTCCGGCGCCGGGAGGCGCCGGGAAAATCAGCTACGTGAGCTGATTCTCCCCCCCCCTTTGCTATCCCCCCCGTTCGCCCGATCCGAAGGGAGCAACGAGATCGGCACCCTCCAGTTTCCCCACAGGCCGAGGTCGCGCCGACGCTCTCCGCTCGGCGCCGTGCGGAGCGCTCTCCGATCGTGCCGGGCGGGAGCTGCTGCTCTGCTCCCCCGTGCCGCGCGCCGAGCAGAGAACGTCTGCCGCGCCTGCGGGCGCCGCGGTGCTCTCTCTTTTTTCACAGGAGGGAAAGAAACACACAGACACATTTAATCGTCGACTCCGCAGAGAATATGGGAGACTATGTGAAGTGGGGGGGAAGACACCCCCCCAAAAAAATATTGGAAAATATGGGGAATCCTTTTATTTATGTGTATTTATTTGTGTGTCCCAGGGCCCCTTCATGCTCTTTCATTTTTCTCGGAGGTTGATAGGGACCTCCTACCCTGACGCGTCGATTCGCGAATTGGCCGTTTTCGGTTCGCGAGAGGGCGTCGCGGCCGTCGTTTTTGCGGGTCCATCTGTCCGTCGGCTTCGGTCCTCGGCCGTTTTCACTAAAAAGAGAGGTTTACTAGAGGGCGGGTTGTTCATCGTCGAGTGAAGGGCGGCGGGAGGGGCCGCGGAGCCGCGCTCCGAGGGCGTCGGGGAGGCGGCGGTGCCGTGCAGGCCCGCGCGCTTGTCGGGCAAGAGCCAGGATTAAGTCGGGCGTGTCCCTCCACAGGGGACATGTTTAAAAATAGGAAAAGATAGCCATGGGACGATTATTGACTGTCTTGTTTTTTTGTTGACTCGAGTTGTTTTCTTCCAAAATCCACCTGTCAGGGGACATGCCCCGCCTAAAACAAGGCACGTTGCGGGCGTGGGTCGCCTCGTGCTGTCCACGGATCGGCCAGGCATCGAGAGATGCTGCGGGAGGGCAGATGGAGTCCGCGGGCTCCAGCAGTGCACAGGCGGACCGACGTGCAACGTCGAGGTCGGCTCGGGGAGGGTGCCCTAGTGCTCTTCGTGAATGTTGGATGTTCCTGTGCATCGTACCCTTGAACGTTCTGTTTGTTTTGGTCGACGGAGGGTCTCACGTTCTTGAAGGATGTTATTCTGGCCTAGGTCCGATTGTATCAGACGCACTAGCTCCCCACTTTCCTTAGGTATGGGGCTTACTGCCATTACTGGTACACCTGCGGCTCCTCCCCGAGCCTTTTTCCTTGTACTCAGGCTTAGAGCTCTTGCTAATCCCCACGTTGAATATGGGGTTTCAGTCTCCTTGTCCTAAGTATGGAGTTTTTGCGATTCGTGTGACGCCTTCGCCTCGCCTCCTCCTTTCTCATTCTCCTCACTCATGCGTACGTAGACTCACTCACACTCAGATTCGCTCGCACTCAGACTTGCTCACACTCGACACGCTCATACTCAGACTCACTCACACTCATATCCACTGCTATTCAGGTTCGCTCCCACTCAGACCTACTCATGCTCTGACTTTCACGTACTCAGACGCACTCATACACAGACCACTCTCTTTCCGATCGCTCATACACAGCAAAGGCATCTTCAGACTTGTGCGCGCATCACTGATACAGTCAGAGCCCCATGCTCATCACGATGTGGCATGCGCGGTCCTCGGGCACCCCAAGAATGAGCCGCCAACGGGTAGGACATTTGCTGGCTTGCGCCAAGATAGTAGGGATGTCTCAGGCGGTTGACCTGTTTGGTGGCTGAGACTTCTTTCCAGAGTTCCATGCTCGTCGCGATGTAACAGGCGTGGCTCTTTTGGCACATCCAGGAGAAACCGCCAGGGGGCGGGACATTTGCCCCTTCGCGCCCACATTGAAGGGATGGCTCGGGCGGTTTGCCTTTTTGGTGGCTCAGACATTTTTCTGTCAGAGCCCCATGCTCATCGTGATGTAGCAGGCGTGGCACTTGAGCACCCCAAGGAAAAGCCGCCAGGGTTTAGGACATTTGCCCGTTCGCGCCCAGACTGTGGCGATGTCTCAGTCGGGTTGCCTGTTTGGCGTGTCAGATTTTTTTCTTTTCAGAGGTCCTGTGCTCGTCGCGATGTAGCACGGCAGACGTGGCACTGAAGCACCCCAAGTTGGAGCCGCCAGGGATGGTTTCACGTCACCGTTCGCGCCCAGATTGTTGTGCTGTCTTAGGCGGTTTGCTTGTTTGGTTGCCCAGCGTTTGCGCACCCCGGCGCCGTCAGGGGGCGTTACATGTGCCAGTTCTCGCCCAGATCCTGAGACCTCGCAGACGAAACGCAGGTTCAGGCACCCCCAGCCCCGCTTCTTTCAGAGCCCAAAGGGTATCCAGATCTAGCAGGAATGCAACTTGGTCAGTCCAGTCAGGATCCGCCGAGGATCACTCAGTTGCCACAGGCTGAGCTCTCTGACCTGGATACTCACAGGCGGATTGCCAGGAACTGATCTGCACATATCGGGATCTCCGCGTCGAGTCAATGGTTGTTGTTGTCGTTGTTGTTTTTGTTGAATTCTCATTCTTAAAGAATAATTATTGTTGATTCCCCCTCTCTGGGGCACATTCTTTGTTTTTTCGACTGAAGTGTCCTTCCTGGGGCTCGCACCTTGTTCCCTTATCCGGGGAAATCCTGGGTCTTAGAATTAAGTTGTTGGCGCCCTGTTTGCAACAACAGCGGCTCACACCTGATACTTCCGCACAAGTTATTTCCAACTCGCGCTCTCGTGCGGGACGTCCTCACAATTATGCACGAATCGCCCTCTCGCGTGGGCCTTCCTCACAATATAGTCAGACGGCGCGCCCTCGACACTCGGGAATCACGCTCTCTCTCTCTCTCTCTCTCTCTTTCTCTGTAGATTTCCTTGCGATTTATCTGCGGCTCGCGCTATCGCTCGAGACATCTTCGCGATTCATGCAGGGCGCACGCTTCAGCAACCCGCCTGCTCGACCTGGCCGCTGGCCGCCTGGGCCCACCTTCCCGACCCACCTGTTAGGGTCTACCCGCCCGATCTGCCCGTCTGGTTCTGCGACGAAGTTTCTGCTCCTGGTCCCCCTCCTGCTATTCTCTCTCGTGCTCCCTCCTCCTCCTTCCCCCGTCCCTTGCTTCCATCCGTCCTCTCTTCCCGTGCCTCAGGGGCTGCATGAAATAAACGTTGCGAGTGGTATATATTTATATATGTATATACACACATCCATATATCTGGATACCCCCAGGGGGTACGATCGAAGACGAAAAGGGTGGGTGTCGAAGGTTGGGAACATACGTGTTGATGACACGCGAGCAGATAAGAGCGAACAGTGTGCAGCTGATTGCTGTTGATGTTGCCGTTGATGTTGTTGTAGGTGTTGCTGTTTGTGTTGTTGTTGTTGTGGTTGTGGTTGTTGTTGTTGGTGTTGGTGTTGTTGTTGGTGGTGTTGATGTTGTTGACTTTCTTGGGAAATATTATTTCCATTGTTGATCCTTCCTCGCCGGTAACCATTTGTAGGTCCTCCATTCATAAAAACTTCTCCCGCAGTTTTTTAACAAATTGCAAATGAGGTGCCACCGAATTGCGCCCGTTGCCCCCGGGTTGCAGCAACAGCGGATCCCGCCTGATACTTCCTCACAAGTTATTCCCAAATCGCGTTCTCGCGCGGGACTTCTTCACAATTTGCGCAGCGGTGGACTTCTTTGAAATTTATTCAGACGCCGTGCCCTCGACACTCAGGAATCACGCTCTCGCTTTGGATTTCTTCACGATTCATTTGAGGCTCGCGCTATCGCTCAAGACATCCTCGCGATTCATGCAGGACGCACGCTTCAGCAACCCGCCTGCTCGACCTGGCAGCCTGGGCCCCCCTTCCCGACCCGCCCGTTGGGGTCTACCCGCCCGATCTGCCCGTCTGGTTCTGCGACGTAGTTTCTGCTCCTGGCTCCTGGTTCTGTGACGTTGTTTCGTGCTCAATCCTCCTCCCTCCCCCTCGCCCCGTCCTTCAAGCCGTCTTCTCTTCCCCTGCTTCAGGGGCTGCACGACTTACACTTATACGATCGAAGACGAAGAGGGCGGGTATCGAGGGTTGGGGCATGCGTGTTGAATGGCACGCGAGCAGATTGTATCGAACACGCTTATCATGAATAGTATGAGTGTTGCTGTTGTTGTTGCTGTTGTTGTTGTTGCTGGTGTTCTTGGTTTGGAATGTTCAGCTCTAGCCTCCTCTCTGGTAACCGTGCTTTTCCCCGGGCTTGCACCCTGTTTTTTCCCACGGGAAAGCGATGGGGTCACCCAATTGCGTTTTAGGGCCCTGAAATGCGAGAACAGCGGCTCCTGCCTGATAGTTGCTCAGAAGTTATTCCCAAATCGCGCGCTCGCGCGGGCCGTCCTGACAGGTATGCACGAATCGCGCTCTCGCGCAGACATTCTTCACAATTTAATCAAACGCCTCGCCTTCGACTCTCAGGAATCACGCTCTCGCGTGTCTTTCCTTACGATGGATTTGGCAATCGCGCAATCACTTGAGACTTCCTTGCAATTCATGCAGGATGCACGCTTTGGCAACCCGCCTGCCCCTTGTCCCTACCTTCCATCCGTCCTCATTCTATCCTGCCTCAGGGGCTGCACGAAATACACGTTGCAGGTAAGAAAGATACATATACCCCCGAAGGGTTACGATCGAAGACGAAGAGGGCGGGCATCGAGGGCTTAGAACAGTCCTAACATGATTGTTATTGTTGCCGTCGTCGTCGTCGTCGATTCCGTCGTCGTTGTTGTTGTTGATGAAATTCTTTTCTAGGAAATCATTATTGTTGATCTCCAGGAACGATTCCGCGCGCTCTTGCCTCGACGCCGACCACATTTTCTATAAAAATGAGGCTCCCGCGCGAGCGTTGGTTTGAGTGTAAAAGTGTGCCCTTGGAGGCCCGGCTACGACGACAGCGGCTCCCGCTCGATATTTCCTCACAGTTTACCCCGAGACACCATGGCCAGAGAGACCCCCGAACGCAGGAACGGCGCTCTCGCTAGAGACTTCCTCGCAGTTCGGTTCAGTTGGCGGAGGCCCGGCCACGACGACAACGGCTCCCGCTCGGTACCTCCTCGCGATTAACCCGGGCAGCTCCTGGCCGGGGTGGCCCCCGAGCTCAGGAACGGCGCCTTCGCTCGAGATTTTCTCGCGATTCGGTCAAATTGCTGGAGGCCCAGCTTCAACGACAAGGGCTCTCGACACTTCCTCCATGTATTCGCGGAGGCCCGTGCCAGAGGCCCCCGAACTCAAGAGTGGCGCCCTCGCTCGAGACCTTTCTTCGTATTTCAGACGAGGTGGTGGAGGCCCAGGCACGGCGACCAGGGCTCCCGTCTGGTATTTCTCATTCTGTATTCCGAGAGACCCTGGCCAGAGAGGCCCCCGAACTCAGGAACGGCGCTCTCGCTTGAGAGGTCGTCGCATGTCAGTCAGAGGCCGACAAGGAAGATATTCCCCCCGAAAGGGACGAAGTGGGCGGGTATCGAGGGTTGAGAATGAGACACGCGTGCCAGTAAAAGCGAACAGTCTTAGAACTACAGTATTGTTGTTGATGCCGTTGTTGTTGTTGCTGCTGCCTTGTGCCTCCCCTATCCCCGATCCCCCACCATCCCACAGCTTCTGGTCGCGGTGGGGGGCGGAGACTCCCTCGGGGCTCGGGCTGCTCCCAGTGATCGCAAGCGGACTTGCTACTTGAAGCCCCCCCCTTCCCCCCTGTGGAGCGCTGCAGGCGGGGAGGGAGGGTCCTCCAATGCCCTCCTGCCCCCTCTTGCCTCCTCCTTGTTCTCCTCCTCCTCCTCCTTCCTTCCAGCGGAAGCCGCTGGCATGCCTGCCAGAACGCATCCGGAAGGTATTTCACCGCTGTCTGTCGCTGCTGCCACCTGGCTCGCATCGGCTCTCGTACTGTCTTGTCTCCCCCTCCCCCCCTCCCTGGCAGAGTGCCCGGCCCCCCACTGGCTTCGTGCCTGGAGCGTGGCTCTGCCACGGCCTGGTGCTCTGGCTGGGCTCCTCTGCGGACCGCTCGCTCTGCTCTGGGCACTCGTGGGCAAGGGGTGCTCCGAACAAGTGTGTG
Organism: Prorocentrum cordatum; assembly: GCA_963575745.1. Taxonomy (NCBI): domain Eukaryota; class Dinophyceae; order Prorocentrales; family Prorocentraceae; genus Prorocentrum; species Prorocentrum cordatum. The sequence continues at coordinate 105,466 of CAUYUJ010000057.1, read as the reverse complement.
ATACAACAGAAAAGCGAGCGTGGTACAAAGAGCAGGCGTGATACCAACAGAACAAGTGCTTGGCATCGCTCGGACGTGTGCATTTTTCCTTCGGCGAGGATCATCGAGGAGCATCCTTGATCATTTGGCCAGAAAAACACGCATGAAACCAAAAAAAACACAGGGAATGGGCGTCCGAGCGATGACCAGAGTGTGACACAAAAACAAGTGTGATGAAGCATTTGTTTTTTATATATCGCACTTGTGTTTTTTTTTGTATCCCACCTGGACGCGGCGGACGTGGCGCACCGCGGGGGGCCATCCGCGAAGACCGCAGGCGCGTCGATCGCACCGCCCGGGCCCTGCGCGTGCGCAGCGGTGCGTGCGTGAGAGAGGACGAGCGGCGGGAGCGTGTGGCTTCCGAGCAGGGGGCCCGCGGCAGTGCCGCCTGGCCGGCCCGGCTGGGGAGGGGAGGAGGAGGAGGAGGAGGAGGAGGAGGAGGAGGAGGAGGAGGAGGAGGAGGAGGAGGAGGAGGAGGAGGAGGAGGAGGAGGAGGAGGAGAGGAGAGGAGGAGGAGGGGGGGAGGAGGAGGAGGAGGAGGAAGGAGGAGGAGGAGGGGATGCCCGAGGTGTTGTTGTCGCTGGCGGCGATGATGCAGATGGAGCTGCCCCACGTCAACGTACTGTCCAAGATCGACATGCTGATGGACAGATTCCTCCGGCCGCATGTTGTCCATGGTTTTGCACCACACGTTGTTCTGTCGCAGTGGATCCACCATTATGTGCCGCATCTCCCCCTGTCTTCATCACGCCTCTTCGACCCTCTCCTCACCGACGTTGCCAGGTTGGCCCCGTTAGTTGAGGAGCTCGCAGCATCGCAGCGCCTTGTTTCCGTGCTGCCGGCATCAACCACACTTTCCAGAAGTTCGGTCATTCCTCATCGTGGTCCCATATCTGTCAAGACCCAGTGGAGCTGGAATGTTTGACAGGGCGTTCGTTTTCGCCACCCCACGAGAGCCAGTTAGAAATTCCACCATCTCCATGGACATTCTCTCCTACATGTCCGACACACTGGCTTTCCGGGAGCCTCCAGAACTAGGGGCGACTGTATAGATACAGAGAAAGGGCGTGCCGTTGTGGTTTGGCGCATGGGCTCGCGCACCTCGTTCGTCCATGTTTATATACACATGTTTGTTAGACCGAATCGTCCTCACATTGACAAGGCGCTGTTTTTTATTTGGCTACTTCACCCGTTGTCCCCGTCCACGACCGAATACTTATATTATCATGCCATCGCCGCCAGTATTTCGACGCACTGGTATTGGTATCCATGCGGCGTGGTGTGTCTGTGGAGCTTTGATGCATTGCATGTTCAGCGATGCACAGCGTCGCGCTATCTAATGTATTGCTATCCCCCTCCTCTTGTTTTCCCTATCTTTCTGTTGTTGCTCCCCCTCCGCTCTCTGTCTGTCTTATATATATATATATATATATATATATATAAAAAAAAAATGGGGTGGGGGTCCTGGACCAGGGGGGGGCCTCACTTTGCCCAGTGGCTGTGGTCACCTCCCCGCCGGAGACGCCAGGACGCTCCCAGGACCCTCTAAAATGGCTCCAGGACGCCCTCAGGACAGCCCAAGAGAGATCCGAAGCGGCCCGGGAGCACTCCAAGACGGTTAAAAAGCTGCCAAAGCGTCCCAGCAGGTCTCCGACAGCACCCCCTGGAGGGACCCAAGAGGGAATTGTCATTGATTTTTACTGGGTTTTTGCAGGGTGTTGGCGTTCTCCCTAGATCGGCTTCCAGACGCTCCAAGACGGCCCAAGAGGCCCGAAAGATCGCCTCAAGACGAGCCAAGAGGCCCCCAAGAAACCACCGAGACAGCCCAAGAGGGCCCCAAGACGGCCCAGGAAGCTTCCAAGACGGCCCAAAAGAGCTCCCAGAATATTCCAAGAGGAGCCCCAGATGAGGAACACGAACTGACATTTCGAGCCCTCGCCCACCAGAAGCTCCCAAGAGGCCCCGAGGAGTCCGCAAGAAGCCTCGAGAGGCCCCCAGCCAGGAAGCTCCAAGAGGCCTCCAAAAGGCGCCGAAAGGGCCCCGCAAGGCTCCCAAGAGACTTCCACCAGGCCCCAAAAGGCAGCCACGAAGTACCCAAGAGGTTGTCGAGAGCTTTAAAGGATGCCCCCGAAAGACTTCACACATCCCAACAGGCATCCAGCAGGACACTGGCCCATCACCCAGGCATGCTGGCCTCAGGCGCACAACCCAAGTCCCCCAGACAGCTCCCGCAGGAGCCGCACAATCCTCCGAACGAACCAGAGGGTCGAACCTCGACGCGCCCCTCCTGGAGGATCGTTTTCTTCATGGTCCCGGGAAGCGGGAGCGGTCTCCAGAGGGCGGCCGACGCTGGCCCCTCTGAAGCACGGCTGGACGCAGCTCGGAAACAATATGCGGGTTTCGACCCCGGGAGCCGCCCAACAGGCATCCAGCAGGACACTGGCCCATCACCCAGGCATGCTGGCCTCAGGCGCACTACCCTCCTGGAGGATCGTTTTCTTCATGGTCCCAGGGAGCGGAAGCGGCCCTCAGAGGGCGGCCGACGCCAGCGACCGACCTCCGCATCGAAGAGACCACGACGTCCGCGGCCCAAGTTCCCGTCTCGTAAGAGCCTCAGAAGTCGACCCAAACAATCTTCACATCGGAATTCCAGCCTCGAGGATCGAATTTCGAGGCTATTTCGTCTCTGGTAGGCCTCCGCGTCACCACGAGTGGACGAGTGGACGCCGATGCTGATAATGATGGTGGCGATGCTGGTGATGGTGCTTGTGATGCAGGCGTGGGCGGATGATGAAGATGATGACGATGATGATGTCGATAACGATGACGACGATCACGACGACGACGACGCTGATAATGATGACGATGGTGATGATGAGGATGATTATGTTGATAATTCAGGTGACGGTACTGACGATGATGACGACGATGGCGATGATGACGATGATGATGCCGATGTTGCTGCTGATGGTGGTGATGGTGACGATTGTGATGATGGTGATGGTCATGGTGATGATGACGATGCCGCTGACGATGCCGCTGACGATGACGCCAGGTATGATGGTGATGATGATGGCGATGATGACGATGACGATTATCCTAGCTAGAACTTGAGCGCGCGCGAAGCGCGCGCGATGGTTCCAGGTATGTATGTGTATATATACATATATATATACATATATTGATTATGTCTTTCTAGCTATATATACATCTTCATCGACCTGTCAACTTTTGACCAGCTGAAGTGATGTGCAGAGCAGTTGGATGATCGCCGCAGCGACGTTGCCCGTCGACGTACTTGCTCAAATTTTTGAGGGCGCAGCCGCCCTCGCCCCATGCAAGCCCGTGGGGTCGGGCTTTCGTTCATCGCTCACCTCGGCGCGGTTGGCCTGGCGCGTTGGTGGTGGCTCTCTGCGCCGTGGGCCTTGCCGGTGCCGCTGGCACCGCCTTCTGCCAGCGCTGGCCTTGGGCACAGCGCGGGGGAGGCCTGGGACGCGGGGGCTCGGCTCATGCCGCTCTCGGAGTGCATCTCGGCCGCCGTGGAGGTTCGCGAGGTGCAGAGCTGTCCCTCGCCGTGCACCCCTTGCCCGGCCTGCCCCGCGGCAGGCGACGCGGGGCCTTCGTGGGTGAGCCAGCTGGTCATCAGCCTGCTCGGCCTCATCTTTGTGGAGGCTGGGAAGCTGCTGCTGGGGGTTGCCGCGCGGCTGCTGCTGGTGCTGATGCGACTCTTGGGCTCATTCTGCGGCGGCGGCTCGGCGCAGGGGTCAGCCAGCCCGCTCGGGCTCGAGCTTGGGCAGGCCGCAGCGGGAGCCCACACTATCGTTGAGGTCGACTTGGCGGAGCTCGCCGCTGCGCAGTCGCGTGCTAGCAAGCTTCCGCAACTGCAGTCGCGGTGATGGCTGGCGCTTTCTACCTGGTGCGGTACCGCGTTGCGGGTCCGCTTCTGTGGCATGAGCGCTTGACGCTTGGCGAGAGGAGTGCTTTGTCGTATATCATGACTCCAGACGCGGACGACTACGACGAGGCTAACGCTCCTGGGCCCGACGTGGCGGAGGTCATGAGGATCGCGGGCCAGGGGGCGATGCCAGGGGGGCTCGGCGGAGGACATGGGCATCGGTTTCGGCGTCTGCCGACTGCAGCCGAGGCCTGGGCCGCCATCGCGCGCGGAGTGGCTTCCGGCTTCCCGCGGCCTCCGGCGCCGGTGCTGAACCTGGAGTTGGGTGCTGGCAATGTGCTAGGTTTGCCTGCTGGGGTGCACGCGCTCACTGAACCAGGAGCTGCTGTTGGACCTGCCGCCGATGGAGGTGGAGGAGCTGGCGGCGGCCTTGCTGGAGGCTTGGCGGGCGGCGTGGGCGCTCTGGTAGGTGCGCTCGGAGTCCCCGTGGCTGGTGCTGCTGGCCCCGCGGCTGGCTTGCCGCCCGGAGGCGCCGCAGCTCCTGCCGCCACCGCACCTGTGGCCCCTGGCGCTCTGGCCGCCCCGCCGCCTGCGCCCGCGGTCCCGCCACCGGCTGGCGGTGGGGCGGGTGCGCCGGCGGACCCTGGCGCGGCCGCGCTGCCTGGGGTGGCGCCCGCCGCTGCCGCCACGCCGATGGCGCTCGCGGCGGCCCCTGGTGCCGCTGCTGCCCTTCCTGCTTCTCCTGATGCCAGGGTGTTGGCTGTCGTGTATGACATGCTTGGGCAGCGTCACATCAAGTTCAGGGATGGGGTCCTTCGGCTGGTAGAACATCCTTGGCCCGACTGGGGGCTGTCGGGACCCACGACCTGCCTCTGGGTGTTTCGCTTCATCTGCGAGCACGGCGGCACCCCTTTGGGCAGGCACACGGTGTTCAAGACCTCCTTCCGCCTCACGGATGCCGACCCTGGAGTGGTGGAGCACGAGGAGTGCTGCCGCATCCTGCAAGAGGGTGTGTGCTACGACCAGCTGAACGTGGCGTCTCTGACTTCATTTGAGGTCGCGTGCCGCTCGCTGCAGGTTCAAGAGGAGAGGTACCGCCACATCCTCAATGGAGATCATGACGACGAGAGTTTCGGCTGGCACTTGCTCCTTGGGAATCAGCATTCACGAGAACACATGTGTGTGTGCCCGCAGTTGCAGACGCACGTGGCTGCCGAGCTGGCGCGCGATGCGGCGCAGGCGAAGGAGCGCCGCAAGGCGCGCGAGGAACGAGCCCTCCCGAAGCCCAATGCCAAGCGATCTGGCAAGAAGGGCCGGCGGGGGCAAGGGGCCGAGGCGCGATCGCCTCGCGGCGTGGGAGTTGGGCTCCCCGCGCCGCGCTCGCCCTTCAGCCCGCGGTGACGCCCGCTCTGCAAGGGCATGGAGGAGGGCCGCCAGCGCGACCTGTTTCCTCTGCCCGCCTTGGAGCCGAGGTTCCAGCATTTTTGTCATGGGCCTGCTAGCAGCTGCGTGGTCCGTCGTCGCCTTCGTGCTGCCCATGCTGACAAGTGGGCCTCGGAGGGCGTCACCGTGGTGAATGATTTATATGGCAGTTTTGGTTCCCGCTCCGACGCCGGCCCCAACGCGGGACAGCGCTTGGCCCTGGAACATCTTCGTCAGAGTTATCGGCGCGTTGGTCCTCCACCAGCAGATCTGCACTCAGGACAGGGGGCCCTCTGCCCGGTCTTGTCGGGCGCGCCCGGCTACTCCAGCCGTGGCGGGCCCGTCGCTCCCATTGACGGCGACGAGATCGCCTGGCCACCCCTCTCCAGCAAGCCCATGTTCTTGACCGACTTGCTCGGGGGCAAGGGCGCCTCGTGGCTCAGGGCTTGGAAGGGGCGCGCGCTGCGGCCGCCCCGGGCCGCTCGGAGCATCCGCGCTGAGGCTTGCCCGCGGGGCGCGCGCGTCGACCCGCTGCTGAATGAAGCACAACGTTCGCGATTGCGCTACCTTTCAGAGAGGCCTGGCGTCGAGGCGTGCTGACTTGGAAGCGCGGCCGCGGCGGGGGCCTCGGACTGTTCTTCGCGCGTCGCACAGGCGAGCGTCTGCGCATCATCTTCGACGCGAGGGTGATCGGCTGCGACGTCCTGCCTGCTCCCTCCACTCGCCCCCCGACGCCCTCAGCCTTTGGGGCGCTGGAGGCCGACGAGAGGGTCTTCATCGCGTCAGGAGACCTTTAGGCTGCCGTCTACCGCGCGACGGCGCCGCCCGACATGGTCGACCGCTTCTCGCTGGCCAGCCTGGACGCGGGGCTGCTGCTGAGCTGCGGCGTCGCGGGCTTGCCTGCCGGCGCCGGCGAACCCATCGCGCCGCGCCTGCGCGTCTTGCCGGTGGGCTTCTCGTGGGCGCTTCGCACGTGCCAGGGCGTTCCTCGACGAAACCTCAGCCTGGGTGCCTTTTTGCCCAGCCACCTCGTCAAGGACGGGCGGCCTGGGCGGCGGGCCGAGAGCGGGCTGCCGTCGGTAGCCGCGGGGCACGTTGACAACTACTTCGCGCTCGACACCGACGCGAGCGCCGCCAACCACGGGGCGCGGGCCGTGCGGGGGCAGCTGGTTGAGCTGGGCCTTGTGGTGCACGACCAGGAGTCTGCTTGCCGCGACTCCAAGTTCCTTGGGCTCAGCCAATCCGACGGCCGCTTCCTCGCGACGCGGCCCAAGTGCCTCTGGCGCCTTCTGCTTGCGATCGAGAAGCTGCTGCGGATCGGCAAGTGCAGCGGCGCGCCCATGAAGGCCCTCCTCGGCCACGTCACCAGGGCGGCGCTGTGGCGTCGGGGGGCGCTCTGCCTGGCCCAGGCGGCCTGCGCCTTCGCTGCCAAGGCCAGGTCGGAGCCCGTCGTGATGTGGCAGAGCGTGAGGCGGGAGCTCTGGCAGGTGCGCTGCCTGCTGCCGTTGCTGCAAGCAGATTTGCTGGCGCCCTGGCACTCGCAGGTCGTTGCCCCCGACGCCTCGGAGTTCGGGCTCGGGCTGGTGCGCCGGCGGCTGCCTCCGCAGCAGGTCGCCGAGATGGGACGCCAGTCAGAGCGCTGGCGATATCGCGTGGAGGGCGGCGCTCGCGCTCGCGCAAGAGCCCTCGGACCTGCCGTCATCACATCACCTCCTCTCCCCAGCTGTCTGCAGCCTCTGGAGTTCCTGAGCGTCTCGGATTCCTGCCTCGACGAGGTCCCGAATGCTATCTTTGTGGAGCCGTATTGGGCTGGAGTCGCGGCGGTGAAGATCTCTGAGGACATGGACATCTTGGGTCTCGAAGGGGACGCACTTGTTCTTGGGGCTGGTCATCTCCTGCGAAGTTCGGAGGCCTTTGGAAAGCGCGTGCAGACTCTGGTTGACAATCTACCGCGGCCCTCAGCTTGGCCTCGGGCTCGCGTATTTACACGCGCTGGATTGCATCAGAGTTGAACCCATCCGATCCGTCCTCACGCGGTCTCCGAGGCTGATTCACCGGTTGCCGTTTGCCGCGGGCCGAGCCCGTCACGGGCGCTGTGGCCACCTCCACCCTTGGGAGGCTGCCCGCCGCGCCTGATGCCGCGCCGCCGGGGCTCGCAGCCGAGGGGCGGGCCGCGCGCGGGGGCGCGCGCCAGCCTGGCCCGCGACCTGGCGGCCACTCGTCAGCCGATTAATTGCTGGCCTCTCGCCGCTGGAGCAGCTGGCAATCAAGGAGTCGACCGAGGTGCTCTACCGTGGCATGTGCCAAAGTTTCACGGACTACTGCGCTCTCCGCCAGGCCTCGCGGAGCTCGATCGTGGAGCTGGACCTGACGGTGCTGGACTTCCTGAATTCACAGTTCCAGGCGGGCGCCGCGGCGGCCGAGGGTAGCCAGCTGCTTGCCGCCCTGCCCCGCCCCCTGCCGGAGGCGCGGCGGGCCGGGAAGCCAGGCCTGGCGCAGAGCTGGAGGGCGGGCATCGCCTAGAAGCGGAGGGTGCCGAGCTTCACGAGGTGCCCCTTGCCGCGGTCTGCCGCTTTCGCGACCGCTGGGATCGCCGTGGCAAGCGGGGGCGGATGGCGCCGTGGATTGTGGCTCCGTTCGCGTGCTACCTTTGCCCCTCCGAGTGCTTCAAGTTGCAGGGTCGGCACCTGGTGAACCCCGCGGCCACGGCTGGTTCTGCATGCCAGGCCTGGGGCCTTCTTCATCACGATGTTACAGACGCCCTTCTTGGCAAGACAAGTCTCTTCGAGGAATCAGTGCTGGTGGACCTGGATGCGTTCCTCAACCACCTCCTGGAGGCGCTGAAGCTGGCCACCAGGCCAGAGGAGGTGCTGTGGCCGTTCAGCCCCGCGGCGCTCAGGGCGGTCTTCGCGCGGGCAGTGGCGCCGCTGGGCTTGGAGAGCTTGAGGCCGCACCTTTTCCCGCTGCGCCGCGGCGGGGCGTCGGGCGACTTGTTGACCAATCGTCGCCCAGTCGAGCAGGCGAGGCGCCGCGGACGATGGCGGGCTGCATCGCCAATGGCCAAGTACGCCGAGGAGTCGAAGCTTCTGCGGGAGATCAGCCTCGCGCCGCTCGCCAGCTTCAGCTTCGGCGAGGTGGTGGGGCGCAACTTCCAGCTGATCGTGGAGCGCGGCTTCGCCCAGCCCGGCGCGATCGACCAGGTGCCCGACCAGCTGCGGTTGCGGGTCAGGCGGTTAGCCGAGGTGGCGCGCGCTGGGCCTCTGAGTTTCGGCTCCCAGAGCTCCGCCCGCAAGCGGCCCGCGGGCAGCGCAGCGGGCGCCCGCCGGGCGGTCCGCCGCCGCTGAGCCGCGCCGCCGCTGGCGTTGTGCGGCGCCTGCGGCAGGAGTTCCAGGCTGCGCTGCGCGGCGCGACTCGCCGCCGCCGCCGCGTCTTCCTGGAGCTGTTCGCGGGCTCTGCCGGCGCGGGGCGGCAGCTGCGCCAGGCTGGCTACGCCGTCGTATCGCTCGACATTAAGAGGGGGGCTCACGGTAATCTACTTGTGAAGGCTGTCGAGAAGCTGCTGCGAGGGTGGGCGCCCCCGGGTGCGGTGCTTGGCGCGTGGCTCGGCATTTCGTGCGCGACCTGGTCTCAGGCGTTGAGGCAACCGCTGCGCTCCACTGATGTTCCGATGGGTCTCGCCCTCGCAGCTCGCGCGTTTGAAAGTTGGCAATGCTACATTGCATGTGTCTTGTCGTTTCATCGATTGCTGTCTCAAGGTCGGTGTTCCTGTGTTTTTAGAGAATCCCGATAGATCTTTGATGTGGGAGGCCCCTCGCATGATTAACCTGAGGCGTTGTCACGATTGTCCCGAGGCCTGTTTGCATCAATGTCAGTTTGGAACCGCGTGGAAGAAAGCCGCTAGAATCGTGTCCTGGCGAGGTGGCTGTCTATCTCGCCTCCGGCGCTTGTGCCATGCCGACGGCAAGCGATGCTCCAAGACAGGCCGAGCCCATCAGGAGCTCTCCGGGCACGCGCCCAGAGGACGGCACTGGACTGCTATCGCTGCCGTTTATCCTCGCCAGCTGTGCCCAGCCATCGCTTCCTCCATGATTGATGCCGCCTGCCAGATTTGTCCATCTGGGTCTGGGAAGCTCCGAGTTGCGTCTGGGCGCGAATTCTTTTCCGCTCGGCTGGACATGATGTGCCTTGCTCCAGACACGATAAACATTTGAACTGGCGATCTTGGGATAGGTGGGCTAAATCCCTGGCCGGTTTTAACAAGGTGAAGTGTTGTGCAGAGCAGTTGAATGATCGCCGTATCGAAGTTGCCCGTCGACGTGCCTGCTCAAGTCTCCCTCTCTCCCTGTCCCCCGCTTTCGCTTTTTTACGTTTAGAATACTTCTCACGTGCCGCTGCTTCAGGGAAGCTCCGAGGTGCGTCTGGGCGCGAGTTTTTTTCCGCTCGGCTAGAAATGGTGTGCCTTGCTGCAGACACGATAAAAAGTGGAACTGGCGATCTTGGGACATGTGGGCTAAATCTCTTCTCTTTTTTTTGTTTCTCTCTCTCTCTCTCTATATATATATATATATATGTATATTGATCCATCTATGAATATGTATCTCTCTCTCTCTCTCTCACTCTCTCTTTTTTTCCCTCTCTCTCTCTCTCGTTCTCTGGGTAGGCTCTGGGGGGGGCCCAAACCAGTGCCACTGTTGGGCATGGGGGGCCCAACGGGCCTCCACCCGCCAAAAAAACCCTCAAGGGGGCCCTGCGGCCACCAAAAGGCACCCTCAAGGGGGCCAGAACGCACCACAGCAGTTCCAACACGCCGACCATTGCTTCGAGGTGGCTCGCGTGGCCCCCGCGACGCCCCAAGAGAGCTTCCAGCTGATCCCTGGGAGACGCCCCAATGGCCAAAATCATAAATTTTCCTGCCTGGTTTTACGAAGACTTTCGTGTGGTCGCCTGTTCCGCTGCCCGACGCACGGAGGCGGCACAGGAGGCGCCCGAGAGGGCCCTAGGCCACCCCAAGGGGGCGCCACGACGTCTCAAGAGGCGCCCCAAATCACCCCAGAGGGTTCCGGGCGGCCCCCCACATGAGGTCGGACGCGCCACAGGGGCCCTAAACGAGGCCTGCAGGGCCCCCTAAACTGCTCCAGCATGCCCACCATTGCTCCGATGCGGGCTCAGGTAGCCTCGTGGGTGCACCAGGTGGGCTTCGAGCTGATACCCGAGAGCGTCCCCAGGGGCGAAAACCGTTGCATCCCCGATGGTTTCTCGAGGATTCCTGCGTGGTCGCCTGCCCCGCTGCTCCACGCACGAAGACGGCATAAGAGGCGCCGAACAGGGCTCCGAGACACCCCAAGAGGGCGCCAAGACGGCCCACGAGGCGCCCAGAATCGCCCAAGCGGGCTCCATGTGGTCCGAAAACGACCCAAGAGAGCGCCAAGACGGCCCAAGAGGCTGCCAAGACAGCCCGAGAGGCCCTCAAGACGGCCCCAAGACAGGGGCAGGAGCGGGGATCAAAGTGACACTTCGAGCCCAGACGCCAAGAGACCCAAGGAGGCCTACGAGGCGCGCCCCAAGAGGCCAGCAGGAGACCCCGAACGACAACCGGAGAGGCCCCACCCTTTAGAGACCCCAAGAGCCCACCAAGAAGGCCCCCCAAAGGCGTCCAAAGAGACCCCCAGCATGTTTTTGCCAGGCTCTTAGGGGCTCTCTGGTATCCCCCCTTAGGCTGCCCTGGGTCCTCCTCGTGGCTGTCTTGCGCGACTTCCTGGAGCCTTATACAGCAACTCCTGAAGCGTCCATCAGGAACCACGCTCCCATTATAGTGATCCTTGCGAGATGGTGTCCATCCTCATCCGATCCCGTGAGGTTGGCATGGGGCGCCTGAAACTAAGCGCGCGCGAAGCACGCACGTGGTTCTAGTATGCACATATATGTATATATCGATGTGCAAATACATACATACATACATACATACATACATACATACATACATACATACATACATACATACATACATACATACATACATACATACATACATGCATACATGTGTATCGCCATCTCTCTTTCTCTCTTATGTTATTCGCTTGTCTTTGTTTCACACGTGTTGTTGTTCTCTCCCTCTCTCTCTCTCTCTTTCTTTCTTTCTCTCTCTCTCTCTCTCGCTCTCTCTTTTTGTTTGTTTCTCTCTCTCTCTCCCTCGCTCTCGCTCTCTCTCTCTCTGTATTCTCGTCCCTTCTCCCGCTTTCTCGCACCCTCGCTCCGGGTATAGCTCCGGGGATCCCAGGACTGGCGCCCCGAAGCGTCCCAAGAGGGCACCATTTCGGTCCCAAGAGGGCCCGAGATGTTTCCCATCTTGCCTAACATGCTTCAAACGGGCACCGAGAGGACCCCAGTATGGCTTCGAAGGGCCCCAAGAGCTCCAGAAGAGCTTCATGCGAGCCCCGCAGGGGAGGAGGAGGAGGAGGAGAAGGAGAAGGAGGAGGAGGAGGAGGAGGAGGAGGAGGAGGAGGAGGAGGAAGGAGGAAGGGAGACCAAGAGTCCAACCAAAGAGCCATTCTATCAAGGAGAAGCCCACCTGGCGCGCCATTGGCCTGCCATTCGGACAAGAGCCCCGTTCCGAGAAGGAGCCGCCCCACCTGCCCTCCTTCTCAGCTTTCAGCGATGCCAAGAGGTATGGACATGAGGTTCATGGCAGTGTCCGGCCATAGGTAGGGGGCCACATGCGCACCCTGCCCCTACACCCCACGATTGCTGAGGAGGAGGGTGGGGTTCACACTCGTTCGGGAGCTCCCGAGCGAAGTGAATCCCACCCTCCGCCTCAGATTATCTTGGGGGGTAGGGGTAGGGTTCGCATGTGGCCCCCTAGTAGAACATATCTCAGGATTCGCCCGCATCCATGCAAGTGTAACACAGTTTACACGTTTCGGTCATAAGCCTTGAGGGCGTCTCGATTTGTGATCACATTTTGACGAGGAGCCGCCTTTAGCAATTCGATACGAGGACTTCCCACGCGAGAGCCCCATGTTGAAAAGGAGCAGCCCTCCATCCGAGTAGCTGTTGCAAACGTGCGCAACGACTGTGCGCATAATCCATGCGATACACACATTTGAAAAATGTCCTGACTCCCCACCCAGGTGCTTGTTGTCACCATCACCACAGCCCCCACCAGTTTGCAGTGAACAGCCGATCCTCTCCGTCGCACCTTCGGCTCAAGTCTCACCTCGGGTTTCGCAGTCAGGACCGCCGCCTTCGCTCGCGGGAGCGCGGCGTGACGGCGGGCGTGAATGCTGGCCGGCTTGAGCGCCTGGCCTCCGCCAGCGGAGTCCTTCAACGACCTCGCTGCAAGGGCCATCTCAGGGGCAACGTTGCGGGCGGAGAACCGGCTCAGGGAGGGATGCATCGACACCCCACCGCCCACTCATCGACGACAGGGGCCCGACCGCCTTCCCCTGCCCAGGAACGTGTGGATCCGCTGTCCGGAGCCCATCGCCGACCTGCGGGGGGTGTGTCGCCGATGCCAGCTCGATGTTTCGCCCCCTGAGCCTTGGCATCGCTCGGACGTGTGCGTTTTTTCCTCGGCGAGGACCATCGAGGAGCATCCTTGATCACTTGGCGAAAGAACCACGCACGAAACCGAAAGAAACACAGGCAATGGACGTCCGAGCGATGGCCAGGAGCCGGTCCCCCCCCGAACGCTCACCCTCGCCCTCCCTGCTCTGCTGGCGCCGATCGCGGCGATCACCTACAGCTTCAACCTGCGGGAGCCCTCCCGGCTCGAGAGCGAGTGGCAGTCGGAGGATCCGCGGTCGGCCTGTGTGCCAGAGGGAAAAAAGCACACAGACAAAATGAATCGTCCATTCCTCAGAAAACGCGGGGAAATATGGGAAGTGGGGGGGAAGACAGAAACCTAGAAGATACAGGAAAATATGGGGAAGCCTTTTATTTGTGTGTATGTATTTTTGTGTCCCAGGGCCCCTTCATGTGTGCACCGCACCGCGCTGGCGTCTCGCGAGGCCTCGTCGAGCCTCGACCTGGGAAGGCTGCGCGGTGCACAGTTTTCGTTGTCGGCCCCCGCGGGCCGCAGAGCACTGCGCACCGTGCCGCGCTGGAGCGGGGCTGCGATTTCCAGGAGGAGGAGGAGGAGGAGGAGGAGGAGGAGGAGGAGGAGGAGGAGGAGGAGCAAATGGAGAAGGAGGAGGAGCAAATGGAGAAGGAGGAGGAGAGGAGGAGGAGGAGCAGGAGCAGGAGGAGGAGGAGGAGGAGGAGGAGGAGGGGGAGGAGAGAACTCAAGAATGGTACGGTGCACGCGGGTACCGTTCTCGCAGAGGAGCTCGAGCAAAAGCAGGCCGAGCTGCAGGTCGCCGTGGAGGGCGCGGAGGGCCTGCTCGCGGAGCTGGCCTCGAGGCCGAGGTCGAGCAGTTGCGAAGCGTCCCGGCTTGCTTCTGGGCCCACCAACGAATGTTCTAAGAACCTTTTGTGGTCTCCACCAGATGCTCTTGGAACATATTTCGGCTGGGACTGCCTTGTTTTAACACGTCATGGCTTTTGTTCTTACAAGAACGTCTCGTAGTAGGCCTATAGGAATGCCGGGACGGTCGGTCCCTGCTCAACGAGGGGGGCCGCACCGAAGGGCGCCTGCGCGCGCGCGGGCCGCACCCCGGGCCCGCTGGTGGCGCGGCTGCTGGAGCTGTGCCCGGACTGCGCCGACGAGCGCGTCACCGAGAGGCGTTCCTGGGGCAACGGCAGGGGGGTCAGGACAGGCTCCGGGGTGAGGCAGGTAGGGGGCCACATGCGAGCCCTGGCCCTACCCCCCACGATTTCCGAGGGGGAGGGTGGGTTTCACTTCGCTCGGGAGCTCCCGAACGAAGTGAGCCCCACCCTCCCCCTCAGAAAGCGTGGGGGGAGGGGGTAGGGTTCGCATGTGGTCCCCTAGGAGTAGGAAAGGCTCCGGGGTGAGGCAGGAATTTCAGGTTCGAGGTGGTCGGGCGTTTTCGTCGGCTCTCTGCTGTCTCACAGCCTCAGGACGCGTTCCAGCAGCCGCGCCTCGCCGAGGGCGTTCCTGGGGTGCCCGGGCCGTCCCGAACGGCCGCCGCAGAGCCGAGCTACGGGCCGAAGCACCACCAGAGCGCGGGCTCAGGGGGGGAATGAATGCATCTGCCCCCTATCGTCCACTGATCGCCCATAAGGGGTCTGGTAGCCCCTGCTCCGCCTGGGAACGTGTGGATTCGCCGTCGGAGGCCTGTCGCCGATGCACCGATGACGTGTCGCCCACTCCAGGTCGATGCTCCCCCCCCGAGCCAGTCCCCCCCTGTCTTGGCTCCTCGAGGTTCTTCCCGAAGACCACCAGGAGCTGCAGACGCATGTGCTTTCGGAGGCTGGCCTGGGTCTCTCGAGGCGGCGCTGCACCAAGGGCTCCCGCGAGGGCGCGAAGTTATTCGCGCTTCGCGCTTCGCGGTCCTCGCTCCTGCTCCCCCTCCTCCTCGTCCTCCTTTCCTCCCTTTGGGGGGGTGGCGGCGCGAGGGCGCGAAGTTCTTCGCGCTTCGCGAGACACACGCAGCGCGAAGTTGGGAGCCCCTGTGCACCATGCCTGCCCGCACCCCTGGCGCGCTCCGCGCGCCGGGGAGAGGTTGTGGCGGGGGGGGGGTCCAACGCCGATCCAAGCAACCCCTGCGGATCACCATCGTGCGGCGCCCTAGGACTGGAGCGTCCTGTTCCAGAGCGCTCTGGAGCGCTCTCAGAGCGCCCAGGGCGCTCCGTAAGGGCGCCCCGATGCGTGCTCCAGAGCCGCCGGATCTCAGAGATCTTCGATCTTCGCAAGGGGGCGAAGACACAGACACAACGAGAATGCGGGAACATGTGGAGAATCTTGGGACTTGTGTCTATTTGTTTGTGTGTCCCTGGGCCCCTGTAGATTGCGAAGGCCTTACGGCCAGTGCCGCCGACCCTGAAGACGACGAATATGAAAACGAGGGGAAGCAGGAACAGGAGGAGGAGGAGGCAGAAAAGGAGCAAGAGTAGTGGGAGCAAGAGGAGGAGGAGGAGGAGGAGGAGGAGGAGGAGGAGGAGGAGGAGGAGGAGGAGGAGGAGGAGGAGGAGGAGGAGGAGAGCAGAGGAGGGGGAGGAAGGAGGAGGAGGAGTGAGGAGGAGGAGGAGGGGGAAGAGGAGGACAGGAGGGTTTGTGTGTCCCTGGGCTTCTGTAGATTTGCGCAGGCCCGATGCTGTCCGGGGCCTCGCTGCCCCGCGGTGGTGCCCGGGGCTCGCGCGGACTTCTCTCGGGGCGGCGCCGGGCTCGCCCTGCCCGCACTCCGTGGGAGCGCGCCGGGGAAGGGCCGCGGAAGGGGTGGCGCGTCCAGCGGCGGGTGGCCAGAGGGGTCCCTGGCCCGAGGCGTCCTCCGATTGTCGCTGGGGGCCTCTAGAGGCTGTCGGAGCTCCCCTCCTCCGCACTCCTTCCTCTACCTCCGCCTCCTCCTCCTCCCCCTCCCGCCTCTCCATCCTCCTCCTCCTCCTCCCTCCTCATGCTCCTCCTCCACGTCCTCCCTCCTCCCCCTCGCTCCGTCCTCCTCCTCCTCCTCCTTCTCCTCCTCCTCCTCCTTCTTCCTATCCTCCCCTCCTCCTCCTCCCCGCCTTCCTCCCTCCTCCTCCTCCTCCTCCTCCTCCTCTCCTCATCCCTGCCTCATCCCCCTCCTCCTCCTCCTCCTCCTCCCTCTCCTCCTCCTACTCCTCCTCCCCGCCCCTCCTCCCCCCTCCTCCTCCTCTCCTCCTCCTCCCTCCTTCCTCCTCCTCGGTCCTCCTCCCCCTCCTCTCCCCCTCCTTCTCCTCCTCCTCCCCCCTCCTCCTCCTCCTCCTCTCCTCCTCCTTCTCCTCTCCCGTCCTCCTCCTCTCTACTCCTCCTCCTCCTCCTCCTCCTCCTCCTCCTCCTCCTCCTCCTCCTCCTCCTCTCCTTCGCCCTCCTGCTCGCTCAAAAGGCTCTCCCCAGGCAAAGGTGGCGCCTTGTAACCGAGGGGGTCGACGCACTCAGGCAGGAAGACCACCCCGTCGAACTCCAGCGCCACGGCGCTGGGGAGTAGCACCCCTGGAGCGGAGGCAGCGCAGCCGCCCGGGCCAGCGGACTCGCGAGGGGTGCTCGGGAGGCTGTCGGGGCCTCCTCGGAACTCCTGGGGACCCCGTGGGCCGGGGACGCCCCCTGCAACGCCCGATCCAGCGCGGGGACTTCGCGCCGGCAGCGGCGGCAGTATTCATCCAAACGCGGTGCGTATCAATGCAGCGCCAGAAGAAGAAGAAGAAGAAGAAGAACCACGAAGCTATGCGTCGACGAGCTCGATCGCAGTCGAGTTCGAGGCGAGCCGGCGCCCCAGAAGCATCCGCGCGGGCCGCCTTGCAGACTCCCGCGCGTGCTGCTGCCGTGCGGCCCGGTGGTCTTCGGCCCCTCGGCGTCTGGCAGGTGAGCGAGCAGGTGGCGGCGCTCGAGCGCGGGCACCCCCTCGTGGCCACGGGCCTGTGCCTCAGCGCCCGGCTGCTCGTCGTGGACCTCTCCCGCCTCGTCCACCGCGTGCTCGGCGACGGCGGGCGCCGGGGCCACAGCGAGGTCCAGCTGAAGGCGCTCGGAGGAGGGAGAGGGGAGGAAGAGGAGGAGGAGGAGGAGGAGGAGGAGGAGGAGGAGGAGGAGGAGGAGGAGGACGAGGAGGAGGAGGAGCAGGAGGAGGAGGAGGAAGAGAAGGAGGAGGCGCTGTCCTTCCGTCGGGTTCGTCCTCTCGGGCCTCCTGAGAGGCCCTGGTCGCCACGGCTAGATAGCGAAGGCCTCGCGGCCAGTGCCGCCGACCCTGAAGGGGGACGTGGACGACGGCGGCGGCGGTGGCGGCAGCGACGACGACGACGACGACGCTGACGTGGGCCCGAGTCCTCAGGGATGCTTCTTGGGTCTCTTGGGAAGGCTCTCGTGTGCCTCCGGGGAGGAATTTTGGAGTCTCTATAGGGGGCCCTTTTCGGGTGTCCTGAGGGCCTCTTGTGGGCGTCTTGGGGCCTCTTGGGAACCTCTTGGGGTCTCCTAGAAGCTTCTCGGGGCCGAGGGCTCGAAATGTCTGTTCGGGTTCCCCGTCAAGGCACGCTCTTGGAGCCGTCTTGAGGGCCTCTTGGGCCGTCCTGGAAGCGTTTTGGGCTGTCTTGGGGTTCTCTTGGGATGTTTTGCAGCGCTCTTGGAAGCCTCTTGGGTCGTCGTGGGGCGATCTTGAGGGCCTCTTCGGCCGTCGTGGAGCGGCGGGAAGCAGAAAGGTGAGAACGCCCAAATCTGCCAAACACCTAAGGACAATTCATGATTTTTGCCTCTTGGGGCCCTCTCATGGGTGCCTCTTTAGGCCTCTTGGGGCTTCTTGGAGGTCTCCTGGGCAGTCTGGCATCGTGAAGGCGTTTTGGACCGATCGTTTGGCGATTGGGTACTCTCTTGGACCGTCTCGGGGACAGCCCCGGGACACCCAGGGGAGCATGCGTATCTGACACCCTCCTCCCCAGGACACCTTCCATCGGACCCCCCCCCCTCGACGGGGGAGGGATCAAAGGGAAGGGGCCTCCCTTCGATTTGATTACGACATTGCGAGGTTTTTCTCTCGCTGACAGGCTTGAGGAGGGCGCAGGGCAGGGGACGACGCAGACGGCGACTGACAGACAAACTCCTCGCACACGCCGACAGGGTCGAGGCCCTCTTCGCCAAGGCTAGATTCGCCGCGAAATTCTGGTCAGAACGCATCCCGGAAGAGGTCCGGGGAGCATAGCCTTACCGGTACCTTTTTGCTTCCCTCGGCACAGCTGCATACACATTGCGTACACATGAACTTTTGGGGTCCGCGCGGGTTTTGCGCGTCGGCGCTGGGCGCCCCTGGCGGCGCCTCCGGCGCCGCCCCTGGCGCGCTCTCCGCGCGGGGTCCAGGGCCGATCCGAGACATCCGCGCGGAGCTCTCACAGAATTGTGTTTGTGCAGCTCTTCCAGCCCCGTATCTGGACGCCCGAAAAAATGGGAAGGGAAAGAATGGGCACGATGCCCAACAGCAGTTTCTGTTCAGTTTGAACAGGGCTCGCTGTCCGCGCCGCCGCGGCCTGTGTCCATCTGAGACAGAAGGCCGCCTGCCCAACAGCGGCCGATGTTGGTTTGGGACAGCATTTGTTGCTGGGCATCGTACCCATTCTTTCCGTGCCCATTTCGGGCGTCCCAATCGTAGGAGCTCCTCGGGCACGCGTCCACCCTCAGAGACACCATCTATCCAGCCGCGCTGCCGCGCCCCTCCGTCGCCGCGCTCCGCGATCGGGGGGCGGGAGCGGGCGGGCGCCCCCAGGGGGTGGGGGGGGGCAGCCGCCCTGCGCGCGTGCGGCGGGTGGTCGCCCTTGGCTTGCGTCGGGCATGTCCCTCCACAGGAGGAATCTCACAAATGGTTTCTGGGGACGTGTTTGTCGTCGTTGTGGTTGTGGTTGTGGTTGTGGTTGTGGTTGCTGTTGCTGTTGCTGTTGCTGTTGCTGTTGCTGTTGCTGTTGCTGTTGCTGTTGTTGAAGTTGTTGTTGTTGAAGTTGCTGAAGTTGTTGTTATTGGTGTTGTTGTTGTTGTTGTTGTTGTTGTTGTTGTTGTTGTTGTTGTGGTTGTTGTTGTTGTTGTTGTTGTTGTGGTCGTGGTTGTTGTTGTTGTAAAACAGCAAATTGTCGTATTTGTTTTGATCTGGTTTCAACATTTTGTCCTAAATCACCTCTGTAGGAGGACATCCTCGACCTAGCCCTTGGCGATTGCCGGCATGGGAACTCGCGCGTGCAGATGGGCACTCTGTCCCGATCGGTGCTGTTGCCAGATGCTCTCTGCACTGCGCTGTGAGAAAGAAACACAGCGCCCAGGTGCCCCCGCCTTTGGCTGGAGAGCCAGCGACGCTGAGACTCGGTCGGGCAAATGGAGCGCATATTGGGCTCGCTGCGTCGGGGAGCCCTCCGGATTTTCGTCTCGAGAAGCGACAGCTGCGAAGACAAGCAAACTGGCCTGGCACGTACCCCAACTGCTGCAAAGCGCGGTGGCGGACAAGATGTACGGCTACGTGGGCAGCGAGGACAGGGCCAGGCTGGCGAGGCTGGACGCCGACATTCGAGGAAGAAACTGCATCAGGATAAACTTCCGGAGGTCGGCGCGGATTTCTTGGATCGGCTTTGGAACCCCCTCCCTGCGCGCGGAACGCGCCAGAAACGGCGCCCGAGGCGCCGCCAGGGGGGGCCCAGCGCCGATCCGAGAGATCCGCGCGGAGCTCCGAAAGTTCATGCTCATGGTGTTTTTGGTTCCTCCAGACGTCCTCCTGAGGAGCTGGGCCGGGTTCCTGGCGCTGGGGAGCAGGACGCACTGGGACGCGCTGTGCGCCTTGCGGCTCCTGGCCAAGGCCCGCAGGGACGTCCTGGTGCTGCTGTGCTCGTCCGTGCTGGCGGCGGCCAACGGCTCCCTCGAGGTCCAGAGTTCGGGAGACCCCAAATTCTTTGAGATCTGGGCGTTGCAATTTTTCACGCTGGACATTTTTGCCTCGTGTCGGGCGCCGAATCCATCGCGCATCCATCCGGCTCGGAGAATGCCGCAGCAAGATAGGGGTCCTGGGCTCTGGCGGGCCCCGGCCGCTATTTGTAGTGCAATTGAAACACAAGTCACGACGGGAGGTTTTTTTGGCAGCGTCTGGCCTATTCTGGGGCGCTTGCTGGGCCCGTGGGGCCGTCAAAAAGCAACGCGGAACAAAAAGCTGGTCCTGGGGAAGGGGTTCAGACTTCTGATGTTCCAACTTGCTTTAGCCTTGACCACCAGGAAGAATCTCGAACACTAAGAAAATACCGAGACTGAAGGATTTTCACGTGTCGGGCCCTGGGAAGCGATGTGCTCGTTCGACACTGTTTCGACACTTTTCTGGGTGCTCGAAATTATTTTGGGGAGGTGATCCTCAAGTACGATGGGAGCAACACAAGTCTAGATCTCCAGGCGCCCACATTGTGAAAAGGTTCCGCGGCGCCCCACACGGTAGCGATTCTTGGGCGAGCTGCCCAGTGAAAAGGGAAGCCAACGGAGCAGGGTCGGGGGGGGGCCTCTCCAAGCGGTGCGGTGGCCACACCGTTTGGTGAATCAGAGAGTCAAGTTACACAAAAAACAACAATCAACACTTCGAGTGTAAATTGACCACGAACCTAAGACTTGCTGGAATGCCCAGTACACATGGCTCACCTCATGTTTACTTAATCCAATGCATAGCCTTGCGGTGATGGGCCGTGCAGAGAGTGAGGTCTTTGGGAATGCCGAGGTCACCGCACGGTCTGTCGCCGCGTCGTGTCTAGGGACCCTCAAGAAGCCCAGACCTTCCGGCATCTCGAGACTCTCGCCCCGCGATTTCTCACCACATTCGGCCCCTGGCCCGGCCCCCACGGCCTGACAACAGACTTGGGATGGGAAGCGAAATCTGAGTGACACCGATCGAAGAAACAAAGTTCGAACGTCGTGTTTTTTTTGTTGTTTTGCAGAGCGTGAGCCACCGGAGATCTGGACCCTTTCCCCAGGACTGGCCTTGCATCCCGAGTGGGTGCTCGACGGTCCCGGGGATTGGGTGAGGGCCCACCGAGGCCGAAGATGCCTAAACATTTTCCGTCGTGGTGTTTCTCACAGCTCGAGTCGGTCGGGGGTCGAGTCGGCTGGATCGGACACGTGGGCAGCCAGAGGATTTCCAGTGGGCCAGATTTGCAGACAGTAGTGGTCCGCCAGGCGTCGGAGTGAAACCCGCTCGAGCATCACCAATAGGCTGGCTGAGGTCGCGTGGATGCTTTGCCCCCAGCAAATCAATTCCATTGTGCGCCATTTCTTTCGGAAGGTGGCGGACGTGGTGTACAGGTACGAGATCGTTGAGCTGACGAGGACGAGGAGCTTCGAGTGGGCAACCTGGAGGCGGAAGTTCAAAGCCCTGGTTGGCGTCCGCATCGTCCGTTGGATTCTGTGGCACCTGTGCGACCGCGTGAAGATGGTGGGGCAGAGTGGGCTGGAGCACAGCCTGCGCACGATGATGTACGCCGCACTGCTGCGTCAGGACTTCAGCTGGTATCGCCTCGGTCAGCGGGATCAACGGGACGTCAGGGCAATTTTTGACCAAATCTTCAAGATGCCCGAGCAGGTCAAAGGAGTGCTTGGTGCTGTCACGTCCTCTATCGAGGTTGCGGCGAGCACTGTGGGACAGGCTATCGTGGCGTACCGGAACAGCTCCAGCCTGCTTTCTTTCTTGGTTGCTCTGAAGTGGGGGTCCCAGGTGCTTGAGCAGGTGGTCCGCTGGCTGGTTGGCAGGGTGCAGGAGAGGATGGAGCGCGAAGCGGTGAAGGTGGAACTGCAGTGGATCGAGCCGCTGGTGCCAGAAAACCTGTCCACCGTGCGCTCCAACACAGCGGAGGGGCGAACTCTGAAGCACTGGGATATGTTCTGGCAGCACAACATGCGCAAGGATCATCGGAAGTCAGTTGTCTACCTGATGCTGGCTCCCTTCTTCTTACTGTATGAGCAGCTTGTGCCGCTGGGGTCCCTCGTCTGCTCTGCTCAGCTCGTGAAGCGGGGGGAGCTTGAGGTCGTGGACTTCGATGCCACGAGGACGATGGCCGAGAGCATCGGGGCCTCGGCCCAGAAGCTCCTGTCGGCCGCTCTCGACGCGAGAGACAACATATTCCCGCTGGCGCGGGCCTGGGAGATCATCACCACCGGGCCCACAATCGGCCTCGAGGGCGGCGTCGTCCCTGAGGGCCGCGCCTCTGGAGCGATTGCCTTCGAGGGCGTGGAGTTCGGCTACGAGGAGGGCCGGCGGACCATCAAGGACATGAGCTTTGAGGTTGGTGCTGGCACGACGTGCGCGATTACAGGCGCGACAGGCGGCGGCAAAAGCACGATCTTCAAGCTGCTGCAGCGGTTTTACGACCCGACGGCTGGTAGAATACTGCTGGACGGCAGGGACATCCGTGAGCTGAGTCCGTCGTGGCTCCGGAGGCAGCTGAGCGTGGTTGATCTCGAGGACTAAACAACGGCATGAACTCACATGTTCGGAGCTCCGCGCGAAATTCTCGCATCGGCGAGCGGGCTCCCTGGCGGCCCCTCCGGCGCCGCCCCCGGGCCGCGCGCCAAGGTGGGGATCCCTGGCCTTCGATCCAAGAAACCCGCGCGGAGCTCCGAAGGTTTGTGCTCATGCCCACTTTGTTTTGTCTCTCGTCGATCAGCACCCGCGCGTCTTCTCCACGTCCCTCCGCGCGAACCTGACCTACGGCTGCGATGACGACCCCCCCGACGAGGCGGTCGCTCGGAGGGCACCAACTATACAGTGGAGGCCCATGCCAAGAAGCACCCTGCTTGCCTCCAGGGTGCCGGGGGTTTCTTGGATCCCGATGGTTTTGCCATGGAGAGCGCGACGTTCCCACACCAAAAATCCATGGACGTCATGGGGTCTCAGGGTTGGGTTTCTTGTGGAATGTTTACTGTGGTCGATCTTCTACTGTACACCCATACACCGATCAGAAATCCTAAGAAAAAGCGTGCAAGTTCGTGGGCTCCAGATTCCGCTCAAAAAGACCAAGCATCAGGACTGGGCCGTGGGCGTTTTCTTGGAGCTTCTTCTCTTCGTAGCCTGGTCGTTTATTTGGACCTGGGCTGCTGTTTCCGACAGCACGCTTCGAACGAAGACAGGATTCCGGGCGTTTTCTTGGAGCTTATGTTCTTCGCAGCCTGGTCGTACATGTGGACCTGGACTGCTGTCTCAGACAACGCTTCGAGCGAAGACTGGATTCTGGGCGTTTTCTTGGAGTTGATTTTCTTCGAAGCCTGGTCGTATATGGGGCGTTCCAAAGTGGGCCTTGACTTCGCGAGTATAAGGAGTTGACATCTCTTCCGCGGCGGAAGGCGGCAGCAGGGCGGCGGAAGGTCGGCGGAAGTAGAACGAGGCCGCCTCCGCCGGCGGAAGAGCCGGCGGAAGGGCGGCGGAAACGGGGCGGAAGTGAGAAGTGCGCCCCCAGGAGATGGACTTCTTTGGGGGGGTCAGGGCCTCCGAAACCCGACACGCGTGGACCTGGACCACCGTTTCAGACAGCGCTTCGAGCGAAGCCCCCAAGCGATGAACACGTCTTTAGGGTCAGGGTCTCCGAAACCCGACGCGTGTGGACCTGGACCACTGTTTCAGGCAGCGCTTCGAGCGAAGCCCCCAAGAGATGGACACGTTTTTGGGGTCAGGGTTTAAGTCGGGCGTGTCCCCCATACAGGGGGATTTTCGACGAAAAATAATCAATACCGCAAAAGTGCCCCAAAAAGGTCAACAACATATTCAAAAAATAGTCCCCAGACTGTGTTTGGACAATTTTT
>CAUYUJ010000057.1:50000-80000 GCA_963575745.1 Prorocentrum cordatum | reverse complement strand
GGGTACGAGGCACCACGGCCGCAGCCTGCCCCGCCGTCGGACGCAGAGTGCCTCGCGGCGTTGGCGGCCAGGCATCCCGAGCACGGCCTGCAGCTCGAAGCCATCAAGAAGGCCGTCGCACCACCGCCCGTTGCGGCCACGGTGTTGCCAGATGTGGCTCTCAACCGCGCCCAAGCCAAGCAGAGGCGGGCCCAAGCCGCCTTCCTCTCCAAGTCCCAGCAGGTTCGGGACGCTGAGCAGTGGCTCCAGTCCTGCCGCGAGGAGGAGGTGCGTGCTGGGGAGCTCGTCCTGGCGTGCGACGCGGAGGTGGAGGAGGCCTACAAGGCAGCCGCGCCCAAGGGCGTCCAGGTGCAGGCGCAGGTGGCGCAGGAGTCTGGCGCCAAGGCTCAGCCTGCCGTGGGCCTCAACGTCACCGCGCTGTTGGCGGAGGACTTCCAGGTCGAGGCAGGCGACGCCTTCAGGCTGGACGACCCCGACCTGGACATCACCGACGCGGAGCGCGAGGAGTTCAACAAGTCCCTGGAGGGCTTCGTCGAGCAGGTCAAGCAGCACGTGCGCACCACCTTCGGGGAGGCCAAGACGCAGCTGGAGCAGAGGCGCAGCGAGATCGACGCCAAGCACCAGCAGCTGCTGGCCAGGCGCAAGCGGCCGCGCACCGAGGCGGCAGGAGCAGCAGACCAGACGCCAGCCCAGGCGCCAGCCGCAGGCCCTGCGGCAGCAGGCCCCGCGGAGGCCCCAGCGGCCGCCGCGGCCCCGGCCCAGGCCCCTGCCCCTGGGTCGCCTGGGGCCCCTGCTGGGCCTCCTGTTGCTCACCTTCCTGAGCCACCCAGCCTCCGCGGCCCCGATGGCGCAGCCAAGTTGGCTCAGCTCAGGCGGGACTTGGAAGCAGCAGCCGCCGTCCCAGCTGGGGACGCAGATGCGTAAGGCCCAGCCCTGGGGACCTGATGCACCGCCAGAGGCCAAGCCACGAGAGCCCAGACTCGTCCGCCTGGGCAGACGGCAGCTGGCCATCCTGGCCACGCGTATGCGCCGCATGGCTCGGCACTGGCGCCCCCCGTCTGTGGGGACCGAGGCTCAGGACCGCAGGCACTGGGACTCCTACTGCGTACCGTGCATCTTCCACCAGCTGAGTTCTGGGGAGTACACAGCCATGCTGGACGACCTGGCAGCCACCACGGGCAGCGGATCCCGAATTGCCGAACGCATGAGGACTGCACGGGAGTTGGGTGACGAAGCCTGGAACCGTGGAGGGGAGGCCAGGCGCCTCCAGCGGCAATGGTTAGAGCACCTGCAGGTTACCAATCAGGAGGCTTTTGCGCGTGAGGCGGCTCAGCAGGACCGCAACCAGTCAGCCGCGGAGCGGTGGTTCGACCGTCAGTCCCAGGCCACGTCGGCAACGCAGGCCCCCACCGTCTACTTCGACGACCGCATCCACTGTTGGAGATTGTGCGCCGCGGAGGTGCTGGAGGCCGAGCTCGGCCCATCCACATCGATTGGGACTTCGGAGGAGCCGTGGTACTGCTCTGCCTCGCCAGGTGACTGCACCGAGCTCACTCCCACCCCAGACGCGTGCAACCGCACGGACGAGCACCGGGGAGCTGCCCCAAGCATTTCAGCTGCGGGCCTCTCTGCCGTCCGAGGCAGACCAGACCAGCTTACGTCAGTTGGTGTTTGCTACGACTCAGCTGTTTCCACGGGCGATGGACTCTCGGCCGTTGACGGTGGTACCCAGGCGCAGCTTATTTCCGCCAGTGGTCTTTCGTGCTCCACAGTACCCACGGATGGTGGTTTCTTGGCCGCTGGAGGCACTCAGGTGCAATTTGCGTCAGGCCGCGGCCCCTCTGGCTCAGATGCCTCACCTGTTGAGGGTTTTTCTGTCGCCGTTGGAGGCACTCAGGAGCAGCTTACGGCAGTTGGTGGGTGTTATGGCGTTGCCGTTCTCACTGGCGAGTCTCTCCTGGCCACTGGAGGCCCTCAGGCGCAATTTACGTCAGTTGGTGGTTTCTCGGGCCCAGTGGTTACAGCAGGTTGTGGAGGCTCTGCCCACGGGGGCAGTCAGGCGTTACTTGCGTCAGGCTTTGTTTCTGCTGGCTCAGCTGTCTCATCTGGGGAAAGCCACCGCGGCCCTGGGCAGACATGCATTGTCGGCACGGCGCAGGAGGCTGTGGCACACCCTACCGAGGGCAAGGACCTCAGCGTCGGCAGCGTCGGCGGCCAGTCCACCTGCAGCGGGATTTCGGCAAAGCCCCAGTGCGACGTCGCCAAGTATCGACCCCCAGCAGCAGGAGCTCGTAGAGGCAAGCGTCGACAGCGGAGCCACAGGCGCTTCGCCTTCCACAGTGTCAACGCCAGCCTCAGCTGGGGCAACGTTGTGGGCTACCTCCACGGAGCGGCACACCAGCAGCTCGCCGAGGGCAAGATTCCGATCATCGGTTTCCAGGAGCACGGCAAGCGGCGGTTGTGGGCCGAAGAGAGCGCACGGGCCCTGCTGCCCTTGGGCTGGAGGGCCCTGCCCGCGCCAGCGACGGACGGCCCGAATGGAGGGGCCTCAGCGGGCGTCATGCTGGCGATACCTGCCTGCGTCGGCGTCACCCTTGCAGCTGGACAGCGACACTGGGACATATCGCCCCCAGGTTGTGCGGGCAGGCTCCTGATGGCCACCCTCGAGGCCAAGGGCATCGGCAAGTTACTTGTTTTCTGTGCGTATTGCTTCACGGGTCAGAAGCTGGCGTCAGTGGGCAATTCTGCTCTCCTGTCGGTTATCACAGGGTGGGCAGTCCAGCTCCAGCTGCCCTGGCTAGTCATCGCGGACTGGGAGAATCTACCTGACGCTTTGGAGCGGTCGCCGTGGAACAACCAGCTTAGAGGCCGTGTCGTAGCATGGCAAGGGGAAGGGGGCACCAACCGCTCCCCGCATGGTGAGCGCGTGATCGATTACTTCTGGATGCACTCCAGTTTGGCTGCCAATATTTCCCCAGCCCGCATTGACGACGACGCGGTCTACCACCCTCATCGAGCCACATGGGTCGAGTTGTTGCAGCCTTGGTCCGCCTTTACCTACACCAAGCTCATCCGACCCCACAAGTTCCCGATCCCAGGAGTCAAGCCGAAGCATTTCGATCTCTCATGTCCAGACGTGCCTGCGGGTTTCGACCCCGATGCGGTGCCCACCCAGGAGCTCCTCGACGGCACCTGGGAGGTCTTTTGCCACGCCGCCGAGGAGGAGCTGATCCAAAAGGTGGGTTTGGACCCCAGCAGTCGGCAAGCCGTTCAATGCCGAGGGCGTGGGGGACCACCACGCTTCAAGAAGTGCCCGTTGCTCCCGACCCACACCGAGGCCATCGCCTCGTACGGTGAGGCCAAGCGCTGGAGGTGGTTTGCCAACGAGTTGGCTTGGCTGGGCATCATTGAAGTGAAGCTTTTCAGCTACACGGGCGCTTCCGACCTGGTCCTCGCCACGCTGCACCAGCAGCGGCACGCCTCCATTCGCAAGTTGTGTGACCGCTTCAGACGCCACATGCTGGTTGAAGGCGTGGCTGAGCTGCAGGAGTTCTTCGAGGTTTTCACGTCTCGGGACCGCGGCTACGAAGACCTGCAGGAGCTCGCGGATTGGCGCCTCAGCTGCAGTCAGTATGCCTCGTACTTAGAGTGGCAGATAGGCAAGGAACGACGAGATTCTTTCAAGCAGCGGTTGGAGGACGACTTCCCAGGCTCGCAGGGGCTCCCCCACAGGGTCACCAAGTGGCGCCAGGCTTGGCAGGCCCCCAAGGGCAGCATATCCAAGAAGCTGCTCCCAGCGGCGCCTCTGGCCGCCGTGGACCAGGAGTTGCACGACTGGTCGAAGGTCTGGGTCACTGGCTCAGGTTTCCCCAAGCCATGGAGGGGCCTCCAGCAAGTCGCTGTCACGCCGCCCAGCCCTCACCACCTGCGTGGCTTGGCCCAGCGTTTCAGGGCCAA
This sequence comes from Prorocentrum cordatum, assembly GCA_963575745.1. Taxonomy (NCBI): domain Eukaryota; class Dinophyceae; order Prorocentrales; family Prorocentraceae; genus Prorocentrum; species Prorocentrum cordatum. The sequence continues at coordinate 76,043 of CAUYUJ010000057.1, read as the reverse complement.
GACGGGGATTGGCGTGGACGGATGGCAACCAAAGCTTTGGGCGTACCTCACGGACGGCACGCTCTCGGCGCTCGCGTCATTGTTGGCCTGGTGCCAACAACTGGGGCGGTGGCCGACTCAGGTCCACCTGCTGCTCGTGTTCATCATCGGGAAGCTCGATGGAGGGGGCCGACCCATCATTCTACTACCTGGCCCTTGCCGAATCTGGGAAGCGTGGCAGCTGCCCACCATCAGGGGTTGGTTGGCGGCACACCCCAGGAGCTACGACTACACGGCGGCGGGCCAATCCTCCGAGCGTGCGCTGTGGAAAGCTTTGTTGGACGATGAGCTCGTGTTGGGCACAGGCATACGTGCGGCTACGATGCTGGCGGACCTCGCCAAGTGCTATGAGAAGGTTCCGCATGAGCGTATGTGGTGGCTATCAGCTTGGTGGGACGGCCCGCTGGAGGTGGTCGCGCTCGCGCTGGAGAGTTTCGCCCTTGGTCGTGTCATTCGTCTTGGGGAGGCCTGCTCGGCGGAGGTCCTGTCCTCCACAGCGCTCCCAGCGGGCAGCCGTTTCGCGCCCACCTTCCTGAGGTTCTACCTCATGTTGTGCTTAGACGACCTGCTGGGGGTCTTCCGCCTCACGATCTACTTGCACGTTGACGACATCGCCCTGCGGGTCATGTCCACCGAGGCGCGCGTCTTGCACATGTTGCCGCAGGCCACGCGCTTGCTGTTCTGGATGCTGGAGTCCTTCTTGGGCCTGGAGGTTGCCCGAGCGCGGGACGGGGCGAGAGGCAAGTGCTCCTTCCTGCAGACGGCCACTCCGTCGGCAGGCTTGACGCAGGCCATGGCCGTCCTGGGAGTGCCGCCCAGCACCTCTGAGCGGTGGCTCGGTATCGACTACGGTCCCAGCGTCAAGGCAGAGAACCAGTCAGCCCCAGTCAGACACGCGCGGCTCAAGATAGCCAAGCAGCGCTGGCCTAAGATACGCGGCCTTCCTCGTGCACGCGGGGGCAAGCTCAAGATGGTCGTGCGGCAGGGCCTCGGAGCCTCGGTCGCCTACGGTGCCCGTGTCCGTGGCACGCCCAGGCCCATCGTGCGTTTCATCCAACAGAAGGATCGGGCCGTCCGCAGAGGCGCCACAGCCTTTACCTCCCGAGTCTTGCACGACGGCCTCGACCCCAGTTGTGCCGACGCCCTCGTTCTGGCGCCGCTGCTGGCCTGGGCCAGGGAAGCTTGGGACCACCCAGAGGGGCGACGGGCGCAGGCCACGGCATGGGCCCGAGTGCAGCAACAGCTCGCGCTGTACATCGACGCCGACGCGCAGGAGTTGTGGTCAGTGGTGCGCGGCCCAGCGGGGGCCACCTCGGTCACAGTTAGAGCCCATGGGTGGAGCATGCCGTCAGCCTTTGAGATTGTCTTGCCTCCACGTGGCGGAGTGCTCCAAGGAGGGGACGTACATCTGGATCTACTGCAGGTCTGCCCCAAGTCCGTCGAGGCCGCCGTGCTGTTGGCCGCCCGTTCCAGAGCCTTGTGCCAGTGGGCGGCGGCCCAGCCCGAGCGGGCTGCGCTCCTGCCAGCGCCGTGGCTCACCCCAGCGAGGCAGTTGGTCAAGCGGCGCAAGCAGGACGGGTGGCTGCAGCACCATGCCGACGCGGTCAAGAAGGCGGTGCTGGGAGGTTTCCCTTCGCAGGAGGCTCTTTTCTTGTCGGGCCAGGCGGACACTCCGTACTGCCAGCTGTGCGACGACACGACCTGTTTCGGCACGCACCAGCACTATTACTGGCGGTGCGGCAGCCCGACGTGTGCTACAGTAAGGGAGCAGCTGACAGCCCACGACGCATCACCTACCTTCAGAGACGTCGGCCACCTGGGCGTGTCGGCCTCCTCGTCGGAAGCCTCAAGGTGGCTATGGGAGCGGGGTTTGCGGCGGACCCCATGTTACGGCTTGGCTTGGAGTCTACCGTCGCAGCGCACCTATTGGATCGTCAATGGCGCGGCCCCCGAGCTCACCGATGTGCTGGTGTCGGACGGATCAGTCAAAGGCTTGGATGACCTCAGGCACGGCGGCTGGGCGGCTTTGCAGTGCACAGCGGAGGCCGACGACGTGGTGCAGGGCCTGTACGGCCCACTGCCCTTTCCCGACCCCAGCTCGGTCCTGGCAGAGTTGCGGGGTCTCCTCCACGCCCTCAGGCATTCGGTCTTCATCACGGCCATCATCCTTGACAATGCCCAGGTGGTCCAAGGCTTGGCTCGTGGCAGGGCATGGTGTTGCTCCTCGGCCAGGCCCTATGCGCACGTCTGGGTCGAGGTCTGGGATCGCCTGGACGACATGGACATCCTTCCTGGCAGAGAGCTTTCTGTCATCAAAGTCGCCTCGCACATATCGCAGGCCAAACGTCTAGAGCTGCCAGAGGAGGTCCAGATTCATATGAAGCACAATGATTTAGCAGACGAATGGGCCAAGCAAGGGGCAGACCTCAGCGCGCCGCCAGAGTGGGCCACGTTGCAGGTCAAGCAGGAGCTCAAGGCCACCAAGCGCGTGCTCGAGTACATCGGGCACTTCAGGGTCCTCCTCGACGGGGTCAAGTTGGCGGAGCCTAGGCCCAAACGACAGCAGGGCCAAGAGGCCAACATTCCGCAGGCAGCGAGATCTCAGGCTGGTCCCAGGCACCCGCACTTTCTGGAAGTGTGCCGCGGTTATTCCAAGTGCACCAGCTGCGGCAAGATTGCCCGCACTCGCCTCGTGGCCTTTCAGTTGCAGGAGTGCCGCGGTCGCCTCCAAGGGCTCCAGGGCAAGTTAGTCAAGAGTGCGGGCAAGAGAGGCAGTGTGGCAGTGCCTCTTCTCGTGGCAGCAGGCGCCGCCGCTCGGCCTGTCCGACAACGAGCAGACCATGGAGATCAGGATGAGCCTCGGGTAGAGCCCGACCCTGCGCCAGCCTCCCAGCGGGGCCCCGACCCGCTGTGGGCTCATGTCGCAGCAGCCCGCGAGGCTCTGGGCAGGATGGAGCGGATACCCGACGGCCCTGCGTGCATGGAATCCTCGTCAAGCCAGCCACACATCACGCTCGAGCAGCAGCAGGTCCGTTCCATCATGGACGATGCCATCATCTGGGCGTCTTTCTGGATCGATCGTTTCGACGTGGCAGGTTTCACCAACGAGTGGGACTACCGTACGTGGTGTTCGGAATACCTTGAGAGGTTTCTCAGCCTGGCGACGTGGACTCCAGTTCGAGAGCATCTTTTACGTAGCAACCCTGGCCGCACTCTACACCAGGTAGTCGACGACCTATGCGCTACCTCTTGGACGCGGGCCGAGCCAGCCCGTCAGGATCAGTTCGCCAGAGTACGGCCTGACTCGGGTTTGACAGCCAAACAGCGACGTCGGCTGCTTCGGCATCACTTCGACGTGTTGAACCAGGTCAGGGAGCGTTTCAAGGAGCTTCTGGGTGATCGTGCCCCGCCTGAGACGGCCTCGTGGCACCAGTGGGTCTACGAGCCCCTCTCCTCGGACGACGACCAAGGAGGTGATGCGGCAGGCCGCGCAGCCGAGGGCGCCATGGGGTACGACGATGCCGACGAGTTCGCGGCCCTCAGCGTGCACAGCGACCTCGAGGTGGTGGAGGCAGGCGGCACGGCGGCCACCGGCACCCAGGCGTCAGAGCGCGTGTCGTCGCCCAATCCCGACCTCGCCCCCAGGGCACTCCAGCCACAGGAGGAGGGAGCTCCAGCGGGTGGGGCGAGGCGGGAGGGTGTTTTGCGGATCCGCAGTGAGGCAGCCACCAGTTCCCAAGACGTGGTCGGCGGTGGTGTGGCTGGCGCTGGGGCAGCGGTTCCCACGGTGCCGACTGCTGTTCAACCTGATGGTGAGCCTGGAGCTGATCTGGGCGAGCTGGCCAGCTCCCTGGCCGTGGACGGCAAGGTTGCCACCCAGGCAGCGGCCGCAGTGTGCTCCGCCCCCTTGGCGGCACACCAAGCTCGTGCTGGCCAGGGCAGCCTGAAACACGGTGGTAAGGCCCCAAGGACTGGTTCCTCAGCATCTTCGGCGGCGGCGGCGGGCTTTGGCCAGGGAGGCCTGGCACCGCTGGCGGGGCCCCCGCCGCCCTCGGCTGCGGCCGCGGCGGCCTCGGAGCCAGAGCAGGGTGCGCGCGGGCGGGCGGCCTCTGCCTCTGCCCAGCCCGCCAGGGGTGGCCAGGCGCTGCCTGGGACGGCCAGGGCCGCTTCGTCGGTGCCGCGGCCGCACACGGTCGAGATCATCGGCAACTTCGTGGTCTGCGTGGTGTGCGGTTCCTACTACAGCTCGGTGGCCAGGAACCTCGGCGGGCCGTGCAGGCGGCTGGACCCGCGCGACCCAGGCGACAGGGAGCGCCTCAGGCGCATCCGCCGCATCCAGCGCGGCCAGGACCCAAAAACTGGACGGGATCTGAGTTGAGGCCGTTGTGCTCGTTCAATGATCTGTCTGGTTTCTGTGCGTGCGGCCCCCCCTGGCGCGGTGTTATCCGTGAGCTGAGGGGCCTGGGCGGGGCTGCCGCCCCGCTCGGGGCGCTCGGGCCTACCTTCCCGCGTTGCGGGTGGCCTGGGCGCGGCGCGTTTTCTCACTGCTTTTCGGCCCCCCTTGGCGGCAGGCTGAGGGGCCTAGGGTGGGGCGCGGCCTCGAGGGGGCCACGGCGCCGCCGCCCTGGGGAGCGCGCGGGGGCGCTGCCCGCGGCTCGGCCCCTCTCTCGGGCTCGGCAGGCGACGGACGTCGCCCGAGGGCCCTGCGCACGGGCCTGGCGAGGTGCAGACGCCCCAGGCCGCCAAGGCACCAAAGCACCAAAACACACCACACACACCACACACACCACACGCACACGCACACGCACACGCACACGCACACGCACACGCACACGCACACGCACACGCACACGCACACGCACACGCACACGCACGCGCACGCGCACGCGCACGCGCACGCGCACGCGCACGCGCACGCGCACGCGCACGCGCACGCGCACGCGCACGCGCACGCGCACGCGCACGCGCACGCGCACGCGCACGCGCACGCGCACGCGCACGCGCACGCGCACGCGCACGCGCACGCGCACGCCACGCACTCGCACGCGCACGCGCACACGCACACGCACACGCACACGCACACGCACACGCACACGCACACGCACACGCACACGCACACGCACACGCACACACACACCACACACACACACACACACACACAGCAAAGAACCACAGCACACACAGCCACACAGCAAACACAGCAACACCAGCCACCAGCAACACACCCGCACACACAGCACACACATCACACACACATCACCACACATGCACAACCACACAGCACACAACACAGCACACACACATCACCCAACACATCACACACACAGCACACACAACACAGCACACACACACACACACACATCACACTACACAGCAAACACACACAGCACCACACCGCACACACAACGGCACACACATTGACTGCACACCAACGCGCACACACGCACACCACACAGCACACACACAGCACACCCACCTCACACACACATCAACACATCAGCACACATGCAGCACACATCAGCACCACCTCATCACACAGCAGCCCCAGCATCACACACCGCACACGCAGCACACACACACCGCACGCAGCACACGCAGCACACGCAGCGCACGCGGCACGCGCAGCACACACAGCACACACAACACAGCACACACAGCACACACAGCACACACAGCACACAGCAGCCACAGCACACAGCACACAGCACACAGCACACAGCACACAGCACACATCATCACAAGCACACAGCACCGCACCAAGCACACAGCCACACGCATCACAGCACACAGCGCACAGGCACAGCGCACAGCGCAAACCTGCGAACAGCGCACAGCGCACCTCACACCCGCAATCACAGCACACAGCACACAGCACACAGCACACAGCACACAGCACACACAGCACACAGCACACAGCACACACAGCACACACAGCACACACAGCACACACAGCACACACAGCACACACAGCACACACAGCACACACAGCACACACAGCACACACAGCACACACAGCACACACAGCACACAGCACACAGCACACAGCACACAGTGCACAGCGCACAGCGCACAGCGCACAGCGCACAGCGCACAGCGCACAGCGCACAGTGCACAGCGCACAGCGCACAGCGCACAGCGCACAGCGCACAGCGCACAGCGCACAGCGCACAGCGCACAGCGCACAGCGCACAGCGCACAGCGCACAGCGCACAGCGCACAGCGCACAGCGCACAGCGCACAGCGCACAGCGCACAGCGCACAGCGCACAGCGCACAGCGCACAGCGCACAGCGCACAGCGCACAGCGCACAGCGCACAGCGCACAGCGCACAGCGCACAGCGCACAGCGCACAGCGCACAGCGCACAGCGCACAGCGCACAGCGCACAGCGCACAGCGCACAGCGCACAGCGCACAGCGCACAGCGCACAGCGCACAGCGCACAGCGCACAGCGCACAGCGCACAGCGCACAGCGCACAGCGCACAGCGCACAGCGCACAGCGCACAGCGCACAGCGCACAGCGCACAGCGCACAGCACACAGCACACAGCACACAGCACACAGCACACAGCACACAGCACACAGCACGCAGCACGCAGCACGCAGCACGCAGCACGCAGCACGCAGCACGCAGCAGCACGCAGCACGCAGCACGCAGCACGCAGCACGCAGCACGCAGCACGCAGCACGCAGCACGCAGCACGCAGCACGCAGCACGCAGCACGCAGCACGCAGCACGCAGCACACAGCACACAGCACACAGCACACAGCACACAGCACACAGCACACAGCACACAGCACACAGCACACAGCACACACAGCACACACAGCACACACAAAACACAACACACAGCACAGACAGCACACACGCATAACACACAACACACGCAACACACAGCACACAACGCACAACACACAACACAACACACACGCACATACCGATCCTGGGCCCAGGAGCGGCCTGGCCAGGATCGATGCCAACATTTTTTTTTTTTTTTGTTTTTGTGTGTGGGGGGGGGTCCAGCAGCTATAGTTTCCGAAGTGAGCATAGTTTAGTTTGTTTTGTGTTTTTGTTTGGGATCAGTCAAACAGCTTAGTTTTGGTTTTGTTGGGGGGGGGTCGAACAGTTTAGTTTACGACGTGAAATAATTCACGGGCGCCCTCCCCAGGTCGAGGCCGCCTGCAGGGCCGCGGGGATCCACGAGCTCGTCTTCGAGAGCCCCGAGCGCTTCCCGGCCGGGCTGCACTCGCGGGTGTCGCAGCACACCCTGAGTGGCGGGGAGCTGCAGCGGCTGCCAAGCAGTGGCGAAGCGTCCCCGCCTGCCTGTAGGCCCACCAAAGAATGTTCTGAGAACCTCTGATGGTCTGCACGAAATGTTCTCAGAACATGTCTGGCTGGGACCGTCTTTTTTGAACGCATCGGGCTTATGTTCTAAAAACCTGTTGGTTCTTAGAACGTTTTTGGGTTCCACGAAAATTTCGTGGTAGGCCTAAAGAAATGCCGGGACGGTCGGTCCCTGCTCAAGGTTGTCCATGGCGCGGGCGCTGCTGCGCGACGCGCCCGTGGTGCTGCTGGACGAGGCCTGGAGAATGAACAGGTAGCACTGCCTGTGCGCCCCCCCTCGATCTCTCGGGGTGGGCTTTCGTGGGGGCTAGGTGTTTGTATGTGTGTGTTGTGTGTGCTGTGTGTTGTGTGTGTTGTGTGTGTGTGTTGTGTGTATGTGTTTCCGGGGAACGTAAGACTCGGGTAAGCCGGAACTCGGGTTTGCCGACGTTTTTTGACGAGCGCGTCTTGGATTTTGACGGTCCAGTTGTCGTGGGATGTTTGCAGTGGGAGCTCGCGTCAAATTTCAGATTGCGTCTCGTCATTTTTATGATGGACCCCGTCAGGCCAACCCGCGTCCCCCGTACCCGAGTCTTACGTCTCCCCGAGTGTTGTCGTCCTCCTCCTCTCCCCCCCTCCTCCTGCATGGTGGCACGATTTGCTCAACGGCCGTTTCGCTATCTCGCCAGCGCAGTGACTCTGCTTAGCTGCAGACGTAGCAAGTGTATGTGTGTGTGTGTTGTCGGATGGCCCCCCCCGCTCGAGCTGGAGTCCCCCTCGGGGTCCGACAGTCCGCATCCACACATGCCTACAGCGCCTTCATCGCTTCGCCCTTCCCGACTCTGCCCTGCAGGTTTGAGCGCGTGTCGTTCTTGCACCAAGCAGCTGCATTAAGAGAAACCTCCGACGGTCCGCGCGGATTCCTTGGATCTGCGCTGGGCCCCCCTGGTGGCGCCTCCAGCGCCGATCCAAGAAATCCACGCGGAGCTCCGACAGTTTCTTCCCCGAAAGGTGCTTGCACTTAGGGGTTCTTAGTTGTCTTCTAAGGAACTGGGCCTGCGGGCCGCTCTGGCCAACATATGGCCGCGTCGCGTCCCGCCGCATCATCACCGCCCGCTTTGCATTGTTCGTATTGCTTCGCAGTGCTTTGCACTGGTTGGCATCCGTTGGCGTTACGTAGTTTGCACCACATAGATTGCACGGCAAAGAATTCACCGCCTAGATAGCACCACATATATTGCACCACATATATACCTATGTTTGTAGGTAGGCTTATCTATACACATATATCTACACACGTAGACACAGACATCCATATTTATATATGTGTATATATATCCATACATGCATACATACATGCATACACACATACATACAACAATCATGCATACACACATAGGTACGTGCATGCACATATACATTCATACATACATGCATACATACATACATACATACATACATACATACACCCATACATACATACATACATACATACATACATACATACATACATCCATCCATACATACATACATGCATGCATGCATGCATGCATACCTACACACATACATGCATGCACACATGCCTGCATGCATGCATACATACATGCAAGCATACCTACATACATACGTACATACATACATACATACAAACATACATACATACATACACACATACATGCATACACACATACACACATACATACATACACACATCCACACATACATACATACACGCATGCATCCACACACATATATATATATATATACACACATGTATTCACATATGCATACATACATGCATACGTACATACATACATGCATTCATACACATACATATACATACATGTATACACACACTCAAACATGCATACACACATGCACGCATACATACATACATAAACTACGCACATCTGCATACACATGTGTGTATGTACATATGTCTGTCTGTATGTCTGTATGTATGTATGGATGTATGCATGCATGTATGTATGTATGTATGTATGTATGTGCTTATGTTTATATGTATATATGCATGTATGCACGGCATCGTATGCTTGAACACCCGTCTGGCGTCCACGCTGGCTAACATGTTTGTGCTTGTTGTCATCCTCCAGAGGCCACCAGTAGCCTCGACAGCCGCACGCAGCGGCACGTGAACGCCGCGCTGGCCCGCCTGAGCTCTGGCAAGACCGTGCTGACGATCGCCCACCGCCTGGAGACCATCAAGGACGCCGGGCAGACCCTGTGCGTCGAGGGCGGCGCGATCGTGGAGCGCGGCTCCCACGCCGACCTCGTCGCAAGGGGCGGAGTGTATGCCGAGATTCTTTGGCTTTCTCGGCGCCGCCGACTCCTTGAGGCGAGCCTGTGGGCCCGTCTTGCGGGGGCGCCGTGCCTCCGCCTGGGGCCATGCTCCAGGGGACCTCTTGCAGCCTCTCTCCGGGGCCGCATGGAGGGCCCGCTGGGCTCTCTAGGCCCGGCTGGAGCTCCCCTGGGGCCCTCGGGGAGGGGCTCCCGGGAAAGGGCGCCCATCTCACACGTCGAGGCAGTCCCCAAGGGGTCGTCGAATCTATCGCACGCAGGTCACCACCACCCTCGTGGAGTAGCACGGCGACGTGTGCCGCGCTGGCGAGCAGCTGGGCGCGAGCGGGGGCTCTCTCACGCCCCGGGCGTCACGGGGCCCAGGGCCCGTGCTGAGAGCTGCCGCGCTCGGGCCGCCAACAGCCCTCGTGGAGACGCAGGGCCGGGCTCTGCGCGTCTCGGGGGCGGCCAGGGGCGGGCGTGACGCCTACGGGGGTGTGGGTGTCATGGCCGGGGCCATGGCATCTCCCGGGATTTCTTGGCCCCCTCTTCTTCTTCTTCTTCTCCTTCTTCTTCTTCTACGACTACTACTACTACTACTGCTGCTGCTACTACTACTACTACTACTACTACGACTACTACTACGACTACTACTACTACTACTACTACTACTACTACTACTACTACTGCTACTACTGCTACTACTACTACTACTACTGCTACTACTACTACTACTACGACGACTACGACTTCTTCTTCTTCTACTACTACTACTACGACTACTACCACTACTACTACTTATATTTCTTCTTCTACTACTACTACTACTACTACTACTTATTCTTATTCTACTTCGTCTTACTCTACTACTTATTCTTCTTCTTCATCCTCTGTTTCCTCTTTTTCTTTTTCTTCTTTCAGCATGTCCCCTGGCCCTCCCCTGGGCCGCGTACGTGCCTCTTGCCACGATATGCGACACCCCCTCTTAGGCGCCTCCCCCTTGTACGCCCCCTCTTGGGCGCACCCACCATCGTGGAGAAGCAGAGCCAGGTTCTGCGCGTCGATTGTGGGCAGCGTTGGGGGGGGGGGTCAAGACACCCTCCCCGCCCGCAAGCCGTCTCGCTCCCTCCCATCCGCCCTCCCAACACATGAGGCGTTCCAGACAGGGCCTTGCCTTCGATGGATAGAAAGAGTTGTCATCTCTTCCTCGACGGAAGGCGGCGGAAGGCGGCGGAAGGCGGCGGAAGGGCGGCGGAAGGGCGGCGGAAGGTCGGCGGAAGTAAAACGAGGCCGCCTCCGCCGGCGGAAGACGGCGAAAGTAAAACAACGTGTCCAAGAGATGAAAACGTTGTTGCGTACAGGGTTTCCGAAACCTGCCACATAAGTAGCACCCGAGCCGCAGCATGGTCAGCGGTAGTCTTTGGAAGGGCAGCTAATGGGATCCAGAACCGACACCATGTGCGCAACGCTGTGGCGAGGTGTTCTTGTCTCGGCAGTGCACGTTGTAAGTTTTTGATAAGGATGCTGGCCCTGCGCGCAAGTGCAATGTGCGGGCACCCACGCCGCCCCTGTCAAACAACAATACACAGAGCTTGCGCCCCCCCTGATAATGACCCAAGATTTTACCCCAAAGTGAACCTCACATGTTTTTTTGACAGGGATGGCGGGGGGGGCCCTCATTGGTCCTGGTTGGCTGCTGGTCGCCTGAGGGAGGTGGTGCTTACTACTATGGGAACAGTGGTAGATCCGGGCGGGGCGCAACACCCCCGAATCGCCCGTTCGTCGCCGAGGGGGGGCCCCGCTGCCCCGCCCCGCCCGAAAGCGCTCGGCTGCGCCCTCGGAGGCGCCCCCTTTCGCCGATCTGCCGGCGACGTGTCGCCGTTTGCCAGGCCGCTGCCGCCCCATCGCTGCCCCGCCGTCGACGGGGGGCGCGCTGCACGCAGCGCGGCCCCCCGCCGAGGCCCGCCGCGCGCGCAGAGGCCCGCGGCGCGCGCCGCGGGCCGAGGCCTGCCCGCGGAGCGCGGGGCGCCGAGGCCGAGGCCTGCCGTGCGCGAAGGGGCCGCCGCCGCGGCGCGGCGGGGGCGGCTCTCCGAGGCGCGGCGCCAGCTCTCGCGGTGCGGCGCTGGGCGCGCCTCGCGGCGTGCGAGGCAGGCGCTCCTGCCCGAGCCTGCGCGCCTCCTCCGCCTCCTCCTCCTCCTCCGCCTCCTCCTCCTCCTCCTCCTCCTCCTCCTCCTCCTCCTCCTCCTCCTCCTCCTCCTCCTCCTCCTCCCTCCTCCTCCTCCTCCTCTCCTCCTCCTCCTCCTCCTCCTCCGTCCTCCTCCTCCTCCTCCTCCTCCTCCTGATCCCTCCTCCTCCTCCTCCTCCTCCTCCTCCTCCTCCTCCTCCTCCTCCTCCTCCTCCTCCTCCTCCTCCTCCTCCTCCGTCCTCCTCCTCCGCCTCCTTCTCCCTCTGCTCCTCATCCTCATCCTCTTCTTCGTCCTCGATGGGCGCGCAGACCGCTGTGGCTGTGCGCGTCCTGCTGAGAAGGCCGCCCCCGCCGTCGCGCCGGCAGCTCCGTGCGCGCGCCGCCCCTGGCTCTCTCCAGAGCGCATCCTGGGCCAAGCGGGAGAACAGGGATCATTTCGATGCCACCGCTTCGATTCGATTTTCGATGCCGGTGGCTTCCGATGCCGATTCGGTGCGACTGCGGATTCCGATGTGGGCTCCGATTTCTTCGTGGAGGCCTCTGCCAAGCTACCGATTTCCGCCGGTTCGACGTTTCCCGACCTGGCTGCCGATTTCCGCCGACCCGAGTCATTTCGATCGCCGGTCCGACTTGTCGATTCGACTCAGGGGGCGCTTGGGAGAAGGCCAAGGCAGGCCTGCTCTCCTCCCTCCTGCTTTGGTCACGCGGCTGCTCTCTCTCTCTCTCTCTCTCTCACGAGGAGCGTGCCTCCTCCCTGGGGCGCGCTGGGGCCTGAGCTGGGGCCCCCTCGCACCCGGGCGCTGCAACGAGAGCCGCGGCGACCAGGTGTTTGCCGTTGTCGGCCTCAGGGGGCCGTTTCCGGGCCTGGGGGCAGTAAAAAAGCACGGCTCAGGATGGAAATCCTGCCGCGGGGACATGGTCGAGGGCTCCTGGCGCCGGCGTCAAGAAAGCTGCTGCGGTCGGGCACGTCCGCTCCGCGTGTGGCTCCTCGGGTGCTGGCCACCACCACGCCTCGGCGCGGCGTGCTGTCCACTTCCCGGTCCCCGAGCTCAATGTCCCGAGCCTTCCCAGCCTCCCGCCCCTGCGGGGTGGAGCGACGCGCGACCAGCTTGCAGGGCTTGCGTGTCGCCCGGGCCGGCGCCGCGAAGTGCCAAGCAACACTCATGCAGCTCCTAAGCGCAGGCCGGCTCGGAGGCTGTCGTGGCGCTTTGGGCGGGTTCCTCTCTTGCGGTCGCTTTGGGGGCTCCCTGTGGGCCGACGTGGTCCACCTTCTCGGGCGAGCATTCACGCCAATCTGTTCGGCGGACGTCATGGGCAAGCAGCTTGTGACCTTAGCTGCCTCGATACGCCCGTTTTGAGACGCAGCACGTACCGTGCTCAAATCGTCCGTGTCAACACGTCGCGTGTTGGTTCGCCACGTGTTTGCCCACCTTTTGGCGAAAGTGTCACGCCAGGTGTACGTTTTCAATATACGTGTTGAGCTCCGTGTCAACACGCTACGTGTTGCTTAACGGGGCAGCTAGGTTTGCGACTTGTGCCTGAGGGCCACACCTCGGCGCAGCCTGGGGCGTGACCCTGGATGTGGCGCAACCTTCGGAGCAGCCTACGGTGGGGAGCTCGGGGAGGGGGTTGTGGAGGACGGGAGAGGGAGGAGGGAGGCGGGACGAAAAAGGAGACAGAGAAAGAGAGAGAGAGAGAGAGAGACAAACGAAAGAAAGAGGAGAGGCAGAGAGAGTGGAGAGGGATGAGGACAAGCGGGAAGACGGCGACGCGGCCGAAGCCGAGAGTGAGCAGGCGGGCAGGTCTCAACAAAACATTTGTTTCTCGCGGGTTCTGCGGGGCTACGCCGCTTGGGCTGCGGGGCGATGGGGCAAACACGGCGAGCTCTCTGGTGATTCGGGAATGCGGTGTGTCTGGCTGATACCGCAGACGAAACCGCAGTTCATATCGCTGGGGGGGCATCGGGGAACGGTCTGGTGTTTGGCGCCCTCGGCGGCGCAGCCAGTGGGGCAGGGAAGACCACAGAGACCGATTCGTGACTCGGGGCTGTGGGGAGCCTCGCCAAACTTACATTCAAGCCGCTGGGGTAACGACCATTTTGGGCTCAAGAGGGTCTCTGAATTTCGGGCCGTTCCTTCGTGGCCGAGGCTTGCCGTGGCCGGACAAGCTCTTTGTTCCTTATGCAACGCTCCTGATTAGTAGCACGATGACTCTCTTGTGCAAACTATTGAATAGTTCACTATGTGCCGTGTAGGCTCGTTCGTGTGCTTGCACCTGATGTAATGTTCAAGGCCTCTCGGCGGGGTGCTCTGTTGGCTTACCGATGCCTTGCTGCAGGGCCAATCGAGGTCCTTGTGGTGGCGTCTTGGGGCCTCGGGGGGCCTCTTGAGGACATCTAGGGGTCTTTATGTTGTCTTGTGTTGGCCATTCGGGCGCTGCCCTCTTGGTGGCAGCCTTTGGCCGTCTTGGGGTCGCCTTGGCCGAAACAATCACCAGGCGGGGAACACATGTTGGGGACGTGTTGGACACTTGCAGGAACCTCGCCAAATATCGACGAAACACTATGGTACGCCTGAACGTGCCGTTAGTACGGGTGCGGGTAGCATCATACACTTGCCGTGGGCCTGGTCTCTGAGGTCATGGCCACCACTTGCGTGCGTGTTGCGTAGATTATACGTTCATTGGATGCAACGCAGGATGTGGTGATACGCAAAAAGACGATCGAAGATAGGTGCGATACGTGGCGAAACGTGCACTGCAGGAGAAGAACGAAACGGACGAGCATACGACATAATAGACGGTGGTACCACATGGCAGTCGAGGAGATGATGCTGGCGCGTGGGCCCCGAACTTGCACCTTAGGTGGCAAAGTCCAGGTTCGATTTATAGGGTGCAGTTCAAAGGTCAAAATTCAGCCGTCCCACCTACTCACCCGGAATTTGGTGTCAACATGCAATTGGTCGGTGACACCGACGATGATGATGGCGATGATTCGGATAGTGGCAACGAAGACGTTGGCGATGGTGGTGATGTCAACTAGTCGAGGCAATCGAAGTCCTCGTATTCACTTGAATCTGAATTCCGATACACTGCCAAAATAGTCCTCGCACCTGCCCTCGAATCGCTCTGCGCCAGGAGGAAGGTGATGGTAACATTTCGGTCTGCACGAGTGGCCTCCCGAGCTCCAAAACGGCAATGTCGTGTCCTTGTTGATTTCCCTGCATGTTGCTACACACGCGTACTGCTGCTGTATGGGGGGAGGTCGTGCTACAAACCCTAACAGCCCCTAGTTGAGCTAGCTAGCTGCATCGTCTGGGGTACATTTCACACTCGTGAGACATGGAATGGCAACTGGGAAAACCGACCACCTTTCAATCGAAAGAACTGCAGGACGCTACAACCGTCACGTTCGAGACTGGCTGCGCCTCATAGTCGCAAGCAGAGCCACTGCTCGCAAATTGCTCACTGCGAGATGAGGGGGAGCAGGAAACGGGAACAATGATGCTTGGTGTGGGGGGTGCCCTCGGATGTTCTCTGTGTTCGGGCCGATGGAGGGTCTCGTGTTCTGGACGGACGTCCTTCTGGCCTGGGTCCGACTGTGTCCTGCAGCAGGCGCCAGGTGCTGGCACGGCCCGGCGGGGGCCCGCCTCGAAGGGCGCTCCCAGCCTCGCCCGTCCCCGCACGATTGCAATGCCCGCGCGGCTCTGCCCGTGTCCCCACGCGATTGAGCAACAGAAAAGGAACGGGAACAATGATCATAGGGCCGAGTGCAAATCGAGATTTGCTGGGGCAGCCTTCACTCGTGAGGCGGCTTCGGCCACTCGACCCGGCTCGGCTGACTCGTGACGCCCCAGCCGCGTGCAAACCCTTGAGTCGCATGCTGGCATCGTGCATGTTGGCCGTCGGGCTTGCCGATTGCGCTGGACGTCACGGACTCTGTTCCTCTGTGTCCCACTTCAGCGTCTCTAATAGGAGGAACATGTACCCATACCGCTACTTTACCCTTTTTCTCGTTTTCCCCTTTTTGGGCCTCCTGGGACGCCCTCGTCGCCGCCGTTGGATTCGCCTCGAAATCCTGGTCAGAACGCACCCCCAGAGAGGTCCGGGGAGTAGCGGTATCGGTGCCTTTTTGGTTTCCCCAGTCACCACGTTGATCTTCGTCGGGTTCTGGATCTTCTCGCTGCTCGTGGAGTCCACCTCCAGCGCTGGATACCTGCGGGCTGTGTCGGGGCGACTGCACACGTAGAGGCACACGCCCAGAATCAGGAGCATGATGGTGATGAATGTCAGCACCACCTGGTGCCACCCGGAGCACACGCGTCAGAGGGATGCTGATGGTCACCTGTCGAGTGCTCGTCCACTCCACGCGGACCACTCCGTAGTCCTGCTTCTCGTTGGATTTCAGCTCGTGAGCTGTCATGGTCTCCGCCAGGTGAGCCACTGCTCTTATCGCCGTCGTGGTCGTCCTCGATCCCGCCATAGCGAGCTTGTTGACCTACGCATGTTGATCTTTTGCCGTCTTCTTTGCGGCCTAGAAATTCTCGTCGAACGTGAGGCTGATGGTCCCAGTCCGCAGGCGGTCGGCCAGCAGTTGTACGGCCGCTAGCTTGGTGAAGCCGTCAGCGAACTGGCTCGTAGAACTGATCCAGTGCCAGCCCGTCGCGCTCGCCGTCATCCGCTCCTTCATCACCCGCACCTCGATGTCTGTGCGCATGCCGTCTAAGTTGTACACGTGGGGCTTCCTGGGCCGCGTCGTAGAGAGCCTTGGTGCCCATGGTGCCGTTCAGCCTGGGGCGTCCCTCGTCGGGTGGAGCATCAAGCTGTAGTGCACCTTCGCGTGCTCCAGCGCATCATCTCCACCAGCTGCGGCTTCGGCCTCACTCGCCAATGAGGACCGACTCACCCTTGGTAGCTTCCACAAGCGCCAGTCTAACACCACGTACCTGACGGTCTCGCCCGTCAACACTCGTTTGGGCACCGCCAGGATGAGGTAGCCTCCTTGCGCATTGCCATATCTCCTTACGGCCCATGCCGCGTCCGTCATACAGATCGAAAAAAGAAGCCACGTCGTCGGGGTCGTCCAATATCTTGTGGAAAATTTGGCACACGTCACGTTTGCCTTGGCGAACCTGAGCGTCTTGTTGGCCTCCACGATGTCCTGCACTGTGCTGTTCTCTTTGATGGTCCCTTGGCCGAGGATTCGACTGCATTGCGGAAATGGCGCAGCCTGGTTATTTGGTCACGTCGAACTTCCCATCATTCCTCGTAGCTGTCAACGCTCGCTCTCGGTGATGGCCAGCTTGTGGTCGTTGGCTCGGTCCTTCATCATGGTGATCGGCTTCAGTGACTTGATGTAGGCTCTACAGCTCACCAGGTGGTCGCCATTGGCTGCTTTGCCGAGCTGGTTGCTGCAAACACGCACTGCAGACGAGTCGCCTGCCACGTTGAGGGTGTCGGTGCCGGTGTCCTCCCACGCCCTGAAGTTGAAGACCTTCTCGAGATGCCGAACTCGCGCTTCGACGCATGCCCTGCCCTTGGCATCGCTTCCGCCGCCGAGCACGTCGTCCACCGTGCAGCCCTATGGCTCCGTCGAACACCTTCTCGCACTTGCCCTGCTCTATGCGGCAGCTCAGAAGTAGGCACGGGTCCAGCGGGTTGACCATGACTCCGTATCGCCTCATACGGTCAGTAGCCTCCTCTTACCAGAGCTCAGGCGCGTCACTGAGGCCGTACCTGCTCTTGAGCAGTTTCATTCAGTTGCTTGGCTTGCACGCTTTCGCCGGTAAGTACAGAGATGCTGCGGTCTGAGCGCTTGCCCTGGAGAAATGCGGTACTGACATCGGCGGTGAACAGGGTCCAGTCATGGATGCGACCAAACAGCACGATGAAAGTCCTGCGCAGTCTCGTCATAGTTGGAGACGACTTGGCCAACTTCCCTGCCAGCGCATCTGGATCTCGGAGTCCTTGGATGACTAACCTGGCCTTGGCCTGGTAGCTCCCGTCGGCATTCCGCGACCACTTCAGCAGGAATCGCGCCCGCAGTACAGTCGGACCGAGGTATAAGATCGAGGTCGGTTCGGGGAGAGGGTACCCTAATGTTCTTCGTGCTGGTTGGATGTTACTGTGCATCATAGGGGAGGGTGCCCTTGGATGTTCTGTTTGGTTTGGCCGACGGAGGGTCTCATGTTCTTGAAGGATGTTCTGCTGGCGTAGGTCCGACTGTCAGTTCGGGTCGGTCACCGCATTCCTGTCCTGCCCCCCAGACCTGGCTGTCAAAGAAGGCCTGGAGCTCCGCGCGCCCCGCCTCTGCAAACTTGGCCCCTGGGCCCCTGCGGCCAATTTGCTTCTCCCTCAGCTCGCTGGCACCGCGCAGCACGTCTCGCAATCCGTGCAGAACTCCGTCGCCTCCGTGGCGAAGCTCCAACCCTCCGGTATACCGCCCAGGGAGGAGGAGGAGGAGGAGGAGGAGGAGGAGGAGGAGGAAGAGGAGGAGGAGGAGGAGGAGGAGGAGGAGGAGGAGGAGGAGGAGGAGGGAGGAGGAGGAGGAGGAGGAGGTCTAGGAACTGAATGTCCACCTGGACCTCCACCCTGCCGTAGGGTCCGGCCCGACGACCTCGCCGTTCCCGTTGGGCCGCGCCTGCCCGGAGGGGGCCCACCTCCGAAACGCCCATGCTCTTCATCGGCCCTCGCGGAACCGAGCTGCAGCATCTGTGGCATTACATTGGGCCTGTGGAGGTCAGGACCGTGGTGGTCAGGAGTCGCCGCCTCCTCCTCCTCCTCCTCCCTCCTCCTCCTCCTCCTCCTCCTCCTCCTCCTCCTCCTCCTCCTCGTGTTCTCTGCGCTGGCCGATGGCTGCTCCGGCGCCCCCAGGCTTGGTGCCCTCGGCGCAGACCGTGGCTCCAGATCCCAGGTTCAGGTTGGGAGGGTGGAAGGAAATGATCGGGTCCGGAGGGTGGGGTTGGGAGACATGCGGATATCCTTACCCGTAGGCGGCCGAAGGTATCGTTCATTGTACCCGGATGCTATTGCTCATACCCTTCATCCTCCCAACTCGGGGGTGGACAAAACCCCCAGCAGTGACACGTCGATTAGTGAATTGTCCGTTGTCGGTTCTCGAGAGGGCGCCGTGGCCTCTATTTTCCAGGCTTGCGCCCGCCAGGCTTGGGCCTCAGGTCGCTTTCACTAAACCACGTTTTACCAAAGGGGGGTCTGTCCATCCCCGACCAACCCCGTTTTCCCAACACGATTGTTGTTCTCCTCATAGGCGGACACCCGCCTGAGCTGGTTGGTCATGGGCCATGGCCCGCTCTGGCGTCGGGATCCGAGTGAGGCCTGCTGCGGGTCCTGGGGCAGGCTCTTCAGGGCTGTCCATCGGCCCGTCGAGGCTCTCGTCCGCCGGCCCCGGCAGTGGTCTTTACTGCAGAGAACTGCACTGTGCCTCCGCGTCGGAGACCTTCCAGGGTGGCTTGGGCTTGCTGCAGGCTCTTCGCTTGGGCTCCCCGATCCGCTCGACGCTTGGTCCAGCCTGGTCGGGGCTGCACCTTTTAACAAGCTTCCACCATGCGTGATCCATGGCACGGGCTGGCCGTTCTCCGCCTCCCTGCGCAGGGCCACCATGGCCGGCCCTCTCCAGCGAGACGTTGGGATCGGTTGGCGCCGCTGTCTCGCCAGCAGCAGCTCTTGCGAGCCGGTGCTGGCCGAGTCGTCGGTGTCGCGTCGTCTGCGCAGGA
Source organism: Prorocentrum cordatum (assembly GCA_963575745.1). Classification (NCBI taxonomy): domain Eukaryota; class Dinophyceae; order Prorocentrales; family Prorocentraceae; genus Prorocentrum; species Prorocentrum cordatum. Next base: position 56,468 of record CAUYUJ010000057.1, on the reverse strand, counting down.
AGGCCCTGCGCAGCCGCTCGGTCGAGTCCGCCTTGATGAAAGCCGTCGCCGCTGCCGTGCGAGACCTCATGACCTCCAGGATCGTCTCATCCTCCAGGTGCGCTTCGGAGGCTGGCATGTGCAGCGTGTCGGTGGACAGCGAGTCGTTGAGCTCAGGGTTGTAGCACGGTGAGACGGCCCGTGGCCTCTGTGGTGCATCATCCTGTTGATGTGATTGGGAACGTAATTCAATGTCGACTTCAAGTTCTCGGTGTTGCGCTCGAGTCCGGTCTCATCGAACCACAGTGCCAGCGTCTCGCGCACAACCTGGTGCGCGCGCTCGACGGGTCCAAGCACACGGTGAGCCCCTCCAGGAGCCATTTTCATCTCGATGCTGTGCTGGCTGGCCCAGTCGAGCGTCTCCTGACTGCATGCTGCACCGCACTCGTCCATCACACGATCTTCTTGGGTGTACCGTAGTGCCTGATCCACATCTTCTCGATCGACTTGATGGCCCCGCTGCTGGTCTCGCGGGCCACGTTGCGGGCCGTCTGGAAGCGGCAAGCTTCGCCCAGCAGGTGCGCGACCTTGGCGGCACCCGTGCGCAACTTGAACTCGAAGAAGTCCAAGTGGAGAGAGTCTGGTTGAAAGTTCTCCAGGTCATCGGTGCTGACTTAGGGGGCTGGGATGTGTTGCGCCGGTCGGCGCAGACCGGGCACACGGCGCTTGGCACACAGGATGACCTCCTCGCGCGCGCTCGCCGAGTGCAGCATTCACAGAGCGCATTCCACTACTCGCAAAGTGCCTGCTCGCAAACGTCCGAAAAACCACGGTCGCCGCGATGCAACATAGCGTAAATCCCCCACGGCGGATTCAGGCCATTTGCGAGTTGTGGCTTTGCGAGTTTTGGAACGCGCTTGCCTAAGCATGCGCACGAACACCTCTGTGCTGGGGTGGCCCAGGTTCTTGTGGAGCCGCTGCACGTAGCTTGATCACGTTCTGACCGAACTCGTTCTTGAGCCACCGATTGGCGTATATGTCCTTGATGTCGTCGTTGCTGCGGTCCACCGTGGTGTGGTGCACATACTCCACCTCATCCTCGTCCTGGTCGATGCACAGCACGAGGAAACACTCGTCCGGGTATGATGGTTGACCCAGTAGGTCTCCCAGGATATGGGCCAGCTTGGAGCCGTAATTCTCAGCGAACCTCGTGTGGTGAAGGTTGGTACCCGGTATCTTGCCCTCCAGGTGGACGTGCTCGAGCTGCTTATTGCACTGCTACTGCTGCAGTCCTTCTGCCAATCCGCGTCGAGTGGTGCGCGCGCAAGTCCGTTTCCGAGCCAGATCTTCCCCCGGGATCTCCAAGCCGGTCATGCACTGTTCGAAGAGCACATGGTGTCCGAAGCTCGTGGAGCGCCTTCGTCTTCCAGCTCCGTGCCGTCACCGGCCGTTGGAGATGTGCGTCTCGACCCTTTTGCCACTGCTTTAGATGTAGTTTCTTACTGAACATCAGATCTGTGCCGTGGTTCTCCTTGCGTAGCTTCGCCAGCTGTGCCCGATCGGTCTCCGTCTGGTAGCTCATCTCCTGTACTTGGTCGACCACAGCTTAGACTCGGGACTCACGCAGATGCCGTCAGGCTGCTCCTCGTCGGCTATATCGAAGAACCGTTTTCTGTACCTTGGGCTCGCCGAAGTCCCATCCGATATGCATACCAAATGTCCGTGCCTGATGTCCTCTCTGCCTCAGCGATGTCGTGAGCTCCGACTGTCCACCGTACTGTAGACCTCCCAGACCTTCAGCTTCCCGCGCTGCATGCTCTTCGCCCTGATCAGGTCGTGTTGCACCTCCTGGTATGCCGCCTCAAGAGATTTCTGACAGCGGCGCAACTGCTTGATGCTAAGGTCCTTGGCCAGTCTGGTGCTCTGGTCCATCGTCTCCATTGTGAGATCTGTCTCTTCTACAGCTCCAACGGAATTCACCGACTTCTCACAGGGTAGCACCTCCTCACCCAGGAACGTCTATGGGCTGATCGGCTGCTGCACGCGAATATGGGCAAGCATATGTTGGGGCAGTAGTGTCTGGTCGGCCCGCTCCTTCAGGCACGTCTCGTAACCGTCCAGCATCTCGATGATGAAATGTCCCTTCTGAGGCTGCTGTCGCAGCTTAGACCAACTTCCACCTCCACCCCTAACAGGCCCTCTTGTTCGTGAAGTCCACCATCATTTATAGCTCCTCAATCACGGGCCCGAAGTACAGGAACGGGGTGCGTCCAGGAATTGCATAGATCCGGATCTCGAGTGCTGGCACCATCGCGCACGCCGTCGCCTCACCAATAGAATCGCTGCCGCGCCTGAAACCTTTGGAGCACGGGAAGAGTCTCATCTTTCTTACAAGGTGAGCCGCACCCGACGTTTCAAGCCTGTGACCATGCGGATGCCTGCGGCCTCCTCCGCTACGTGTTGCCTCTTCCTGCCTGGGGCAGGCAGTCCCTCGCGACGTGACCTCGGCCACCGCAGCGTACGCTAATCGTCTTTGCAGTTGCCCTGGGTTCAAACTTTGCTGTCGGTGGCTGTCCTTTGCTTGGGGAACCTTTCGCGGCCCTGACACGGCCCTTCGGAGTTGCTCGCCCGCCTGCTTGCCTTGGTGAAGCTCCTCCGTCCTGCCACACTGGGAACAGCAGACATCGAACTCCTAGACTGCGATTTGGGCGGCGCCATCGCCACAACCGGGTAGACACCACGAGCCAATCTCATCTCATTGATCATCTTGTGCGCGTCCGTGCAGGCTGCCATGATGTCGCAATATGCGGCCACAATGTAGGCGCCGTCTGCCATGGAGCTGCTGGCGTTCACCATCTCGCTGTAGTATGTTGCCTCTGCGTCGAAACCGCTAGCAGTCCACAGGTGCTCCACCTGCTGATCATCTCCGCCGTCGTCGTAATTGGAGCGGTAGCGCTCGTCATCCTCACCAAGATAGGTCTCCTCTTGGATATCGTCGTACTCGTCGTAACCATCCACATTGTATGCTCCTGCTCCCACGCTGGCTCGGCTGCTCGGTAGCGAATCCAACCCAAATGTCTTCGTCATCTCACCCTCCACCTTTGTAAGCGACAGGTCGTCGCCGACTTGGTTCATGACTGGCGTATTGCCTTCCTTATCCAGCTCGGCCCTGCGTAGAAGGAACCATCCCAGAACCTTGTCAGGGAGTACCGCATCATCATGAGTGCGAACCTTTCGATCCGAGGTGTCGAGCCGCAGCTCCGCTACCAATGACAACTAGTCGAGGCAATCGAAGTCCTCTACTCACTCGAGTCTGATTACCGACGCACTGCCGAAGTCATCCTCGCACCTGCCTTCCAATCGCTCCGCGCCCGGGGTGAAGGTGATGTTAATCTGCTGGTCTGCATTGCGGGCCTCTCGAGCTCCGAGACGGCAACGGCATGTCTTCGCCTACTGCTCTGCATGCTGCTACTCACGCATACTGCTGCTCGATGAGGGGGGGGGGTCGTGCTAGCATGCTCAAGCTAGAAGTCCTGGCAAACTCTAGTTCAGCTAGCTTGCTGCATCGTATGGAGTACAATTCACAGGTGGCGATGGTGCTGGTGGGGTTGTTTTGGAAGCGCGCGTGCGCTGAAGTTTGACGAGGGTGGCGATGCCGACGATAGCGATCATGGCAACGGTGGTGATGATGTCGACGACGATGGTGATGATGAGGATGACGATGACAATGACGACGCTGGTGTTGATAACGCCTGTGATAATCAGGACGATGAGCACTTCTGCGTTCGCAGAAGCCCTGATGTTCGACGCATGCAGATTGAAAAGTCACTGAGAGCTCGTGTGTGTGTGTGCGTGTGTTTGAACACCTCTGTGCTGACATGCTTAAAAGCACCTCTATGGTTGTGGAAGGACTCCGACGTGCGCGCGCGTTGACCGGCTTGTATGGCCCGCATGGAAACGTTTTGCAGAGTTGGCCAGCGCGCGATTGTCGTTGAATGCGTTCGACATGTGCGGGTGCGTTGGGCCCGCATGCTTCATTTGAGATAGTGGCTAAACACTGTTGTTTGATGGTTTGAGCGAAAGCGCGCGCAGACATCTGGAAACTGGTTGTTGGAAAACTGCAGGTGAGTGACAGTAAGTGAATAGCTATGGCTGGAACCAGTTCGGAACCACTGATTCTTGCTTTATTTTGAGATGTGCGAGCGGCGGCGGGCGCACGTGCCCTGCACGGGTCTTGTTCAAATGATTCGCATAGGCAACGTTGATTAGATCTACGCGTGTGCGCCTCATAGTGTTTTTTCGACACTAGGGAGCGGTGGGGTTGTCGATGAAAGGCCTGGCTTGCTTGCGTTTAGTTTGTGCTTCAGGTTAGCAATCGTGCAGGTAACGCGGAGGAGCGCTAATAACCTTTGTCTCCGTGGGGCGGGGGGTAGAGTTCCATTTTTTGTGTTGGAACATGAATGTATGGGGCGCGGCGTGTGTTGTGAAGTGTACTGGTTGTGATTTATGGGAGGGCAGAGAATGGGGTGCAAATGGATTACGAGGTGTAAGCCATGAAACATGGAGCGCACGCGGTGCAACCCATGGCGTGCACTGAAAGGGGCTCCTATTTCAATGTACCTCCCGCTCTTTCGGAGGCTACCCCCCCCGGCTTTTTGAAGCTGGGGCGTTCGTTTCCAAGGGGGAGGGAGGTCGGAAGTTCCACCCCCCTGCCCTATCATCTCTCATCAGCAGCCTACCTTAGGATGCAGCTCCTGGGAGTTTTAATTCAGAATCGGTGCTGGTATATCCCTGTTCGTGGCTCCTTAACGGCTCAGTGGCCCCTTGACCGTGAATCACAGTCACTCTCAGCGAAAGTCAAAGCTTCCCAGGAGTCGCCTCCTAACCTTCCTTCTCACTGGGGGATCGGAGCTCTGGAAGCTGCTGGAGCCTCCTCCCTCTCTTTGTCAGAACCCCCTCGGGCCTGGAGTGCGCGTGCGCGCTGGAAGGCGCGGCCCTGCTTTCCGTGGCGTCCAGCTCCGCAGGCCCCTCAGCGAGAAGATGTAGCACGCTCCCCCCCCGACAGGTTGAGCTTGTCAGATCGTGAAGGCCTTACGGCCAGTGCCGCCGACCCTGAAGACGACGACGAGGAGGCCGAGGAGGAAGAGGGGAAGAGCAAGAGGAGTTGGCGGAGGACGCGGTGTAGCAGCAGGAGGGGGAGGAGGAGGATGCGAAGTGGGATGAGGAGGGGGAGCAGGGGCAGGGGGAGGACGGGAGGGGTAGCACTCTCCCCACCCGACAGGTTGAGCTTGTCAGGGTTGGGGAAAAGAGCCCACGACATGTCAAACAAACAACCAGCGTCGTTTTGCTGATGTGAACACACACACACACGGTTCGTGCATTCGTGTTGAAGAAGCAGTGGTTTCTGGTGTTTTTAGAATAGTTGTTCTTTAACATGGTTAACCATCGCTTCGCTGTTACGCTTTGGTATTCGCGCGCGTCGGCCCGCGCATGTGCCCCGCACCGCATTGTTTTCAAGACCTTGTTACGCAGCATGTTTCGTAGATCAACGCACGTGCGCCACATGCTATTGCCTGACAGGAATGAGGGGAGGGGGAGGGCGGTACGAGCTCGGGACTGGCTGGCATGCTCTTGCTTGGTAGTCAGCGCGCGCGATCGTGCAGACTAGCTACTAGCAACAAGGGCGCGGAGGGCGACCGGTAAGTCCGGCCTCAGCAGGGCGGCGTATTCCAAGTTCGGATCACGAAGGGCACCCTGGTCTGCGGCCTCTGCGGGGAACTTGTGGGTGGTCTCCATGGGTGGGCCCTGTTGGGCCCTCCTCCTCTTCCACCCTCCTCCTCCTCCTCCGCCCTCCTCCTCCTCCGCCCTCCCCCTCCTCCTCCGCCCTCCTCCTCCTCCGCCCTCCTCCTCCTCCGCCCTCTTCCTTCTCCGCCCTCCCCCTCCTCCTCCTCCTCCTCCTCCACCCTGGCGCTCCATGTGCGTGCGAAGGGATTCTGGGCGGCATCCTCTGCGGTGGCACCCACTGCTCGTGGAACCTATGGGGCGGACCCTGTGGGTGGGAGCACACTAGTGGGACCCGATGGATCGACCCCGGTGGGCGGGACCCCGCGCGTGGGACCCGACGGGACTCCGATCGACCACCACGCACAAGTGCGCCGAGCAATGGCTTTGCCTTGGCGCGGGTAAGACACCACTATAGTGCGTGCACCCTCTGGGCAAGAAAGAAACGAATCATAACTTTTACGGGACGGCAGCAGCACAGGCAGCACGAAGCGAGAGCGTCATGCCCAGCGGGAAGGCACAGATGCTGAGAGACGAGGCGGGAGCGCAGCAGTGGACAGGGCGGCCTCGAGGGGAGGACAGTGCTCGCAGGAGCAGGCGAAGAAGGGCCCGCGACCGCTCTGGCTCGGGACCGCGGCCCGGGACCCCGACCTCTGCGCCTCCAGCCCCGACCCACGGCCCCCCCCCCCGCGGCCAGCGGGGCCCCGC
>CAUYUJ010000057.1:2500-45000 GCA_963575745.1 Prorocentrum cordatum | reverse complement strand
CCTATGCGTAGGCCTACTGTAGGCCTATGCGCAGCCTGCACATAGGCCCACTGGGCAAAGGTCACGCCTAGAACTACAGTCGGCCGAGGTATGCCTACTACCCTTCTCACAGGCGTGTCATGGGTCTACGCGCAGCCTATATACAGGTCTATATTATGCTTACGGGTAGTTCACGCACAGGTCTACGAAATACGCATTCCAGGTCGCCGAGAGCCTGCTCTTGACCTGTGCGCAGCCTATGCGTAGGCCTACCATAGGCCTGTACGTAGGCTACGCGCTGGCATGCCATCAACCTGCGCACAGCCTGCGCATAGGCCTACCGAAGGCCTACCATAGGCCTACGCACAGGCTCGCACAGGCCAAAGGGGGGACTCCAGTGCGCCTGCAGAGGGCCGACGCCCCGCGACGGACCTACGCATGGCCTGCGCATAGGCCTGCCAGAGGCACGTGCATCGGCTGTGCGTAGACCTCTGGTGGGCCTGCAGGAGGCCAGCGCTCCGCGATCAGCGCGTGCACGGCCTACGCATCGACTAACCGTTGGCCTACGCATAGGCTCTGTACAGGCCTTGGGTGGGGATCCTGTGGGCCGGCAGGGTGCCGGCGGCCCGCCATTGGTGTGTGCGCGGGCTGTGCACGGAGCCAGCCCTGGGTCTACGCGTACGCTACGTAGGCCTGTGGTGGGCCTCTGGTGGGCCTACAGGCAGCCAGCGGCCCGCGATCGGCCCACGCACAGCCTGCGCGTACAGTGGAGACCCATGCCAAGAGATACCCTGCTTGCCTCCAGGGTGCCCTGGGTGTCTTGGGTTTCGATGGTTTTGCAATGGAAAGCGTGACGCTCCCACACCAAACACCGATGGACGTCCTGGGGTCTCAGGGTTGGGTTTCTTGTGTTGTGAAAGTTTTCTTGTGGAACGGCCTGCGCTGTAGACCTACCATAGGTCAATGCATCGGCTATGTGAGGGCGTATTTTGGGTTGCTGCTCAGCCTAAACGGGGTGTCTGGTGGGCCTACAGGGGGCAGACGCCCCGCGATTGATCTATGCAGAGCTCATGCAAAGACTCGAGCAGGAGGAGGGTGCGGAAGGGGGGGTAGGATGGGGGAGGAGGGGGAGGAGGAGGAGGAGGAGGAGGAGAGAAGGAAGGAGGAGGAGGAGGAGGAGAAGGAGGAGGAGAGGAGGAGGAGGAGGAGGAGGAGGAGAAGGAGGAGCGAGGAGGAGGAGGAGGAGGCGGGAGGAGCGAGGAGGAGCGAGGAGGAGGAGGAGGAAGAGGACGAGGGAGGAGGGAGGAGGGAGGAGGGAGGGAGGCTGAGGGAGGACGAGCCCCCCTCTTCCCCCCCTTGAGGAGTTCGTGGTCTTCTGCATCAAGTACTTCGCGCAGGACGGCAGCAGCGACGCCAACCGCTTCGAGAGCTGGTACTCCCAGGGGCCCGGCGCGCCCTCCGCCGGCCGGCCGGGCAGCGGCGCCCCGAGGTGACGCGGGCGGGCTCGGCCGAGCCGGCGCCCAGCACCCAGACGACACCGGCCGTCGATGCTCTCGGCTTTTTTTTCGGCCCGAGTCGGGCGTGTCCCTCCACAGGAGGAGAACGCCATCATGCCAGGGAGAAGCCCAAGCGCAATCTCTTGGGGTGCTATATAGGCTGAGGGGCTACGGGGCTAGAGGGCCGTAGGGCTGCAAGGCTATGGGGCTATGGGGCTATAGGGCTATAAGGCGATGGGGCTATAGGGCTATTCGAGCTATAGGCTATAGGGCTATAGGGCAAGAGCACCCGGGCACCCCCGGGCACCTCCGGGCACCCCCGGGCACCTACGGGCACCCCCGAAATCGCCGATGCACCTCACCTAACCAGATGAATTCGCCAGGACCCCTTACATATGCAAGCCCTGAGTGGGACAAAATGCAAAATCAGGGGACGATGTTTTGATTATTTTTGGATATGTTTTGAATCTTTGTTTGAATCATTTTTATACTTCCTCCCAAATCCTCCTGTAGGAGGACACGCCCGACAAAGTTCTAGGCCTCCTAGATGTGGTCCGAGTGGATGGGGTCAGAGGATCACGCCGCATCGCAGATGCATCGACGATGCGGCTCGATGCGGAGCCCGTGCTTCCCCACGCCGATGCATCGCCGATGCATCGGCGATGCGTTGGCGATGCGGCGCGACCCTCCGACGCCATCTGCTCGGACCCCATCTGGGAGGCCTCTATGTTTTCCTGCAGGGCCACGCGCCCTTCACCGGGCGGGGCCAGGACGAGGATGATTCCGTTCCGGAGCGTTCCGGAACGCTCTCAGAGCGTTCCGTCCTCCCCCTCCTCCTCCTCCTCCTCCTCCTCCTCCTCCTCCTCCTCCTCCTCCTCCTCCTGCTCCTGCCTCTACTCCTCCTTCTGCTCCTCCTGCTCCTCCTCCTCCTCCTCCTCCTCTTCCTTTGCCTCCTTTTCCCACCGGGCCCGAGACCATCCTCCGGCGCCGCCGGACCTCGGAGCTTCTCGACTGGTCCGTGCCCGATGTCATCCTCGCCCCAGCTCCGCCTTGCGTCCCTATATTGGCTGTGCCTGCGAGGGCTCGGCCTCTTCGCACGCTCCGCCCCGATGGGGCCGGGGCTAATGCCCGTGGGAGCGGCCCCTTACGTTCCCTTCTCGGCGTCAGCGCGCGCGCCAGCCGCGCCGCGCGGGGCACGGGGTGGACCGCGCCACCACCTCGTGCGCGCCAGCATCGGTAGGAGGAGGGAGGTCCAGAGCAAGTCTGGGACGCGCCAGCGATGTGCAGTGTAAACTCTCCGATCCCAGGCCCCCTGCTCGAAAGTCCCCGCGCGCATTCCTTCTCACTGCGAGAGGCGCCCCCCCCAAACAAACATAGGACAACAAACACAATATAGAGAAAACAGCAACACAAACATAGAAACAAACAAACTAGAGGAAACAACAAAACAAACATAAAAACAAACAACATGGAGAAAACAGCAAAACAAACACAAAAAGCGAACAACATAGAGAAAACAACAACATAAACATAAAACAACGTTTAAAAACGTGCGAGAGGCGCCCCAAAAGGGCCCGTCACTCTGGCGAGAGCGCCCTGTGCGCGCCGCCCCAGCAGCAGGAGGGAGGCCGGGGTCTCTCCAGAGACGGGGGGGTCAACGCGCCGGATCCTGCCAGATTTTAAGTCGGGCCCGTCCCTCTAACAGGGGGAAAATTCAAACGCAGTCATTTTTGTTTGAGTACTTCTGGGCATCGGTGGGATATGTGTTGCGTATGTTCTACTGTTCGTCCAAGATGCCCCTGTAGGGGGACAGGCGCGACCTGATGCAAGATCCTGCATAGCCCGGGTTGCACTGATCCGTGCTTTGGCGCAGGATCCCGCAGGATCCTGCAGGATCCTGCAGGAGCCTGCAGAGCCCGACTGACCCGGGTCTGGATCGACCCGGGTCGGTAGATCTCCGAGAGGTCCAGAGTAAATCTGGGAGATGCGCCAGCGATGCTGCAGTACAGTTGGGCATCTGATTAAGAAACCTCATCCCGAAAAGTTTGGCCATCGTCTCCGAACCAGCTTGCCAGAAAGGTGGCCCGGTTTCTTGAGCATGCTCGCCCCTCCAGCGCTGACGTCAGAAATTGGCCCAAGTCTGTTCCGAGATATTTCTGGACAGCTAAAGGAACAGTTTCTTGTAGCTGCTTGATCAGATTTTCGTCTGTGTACTCTCCGATCCCCAGCTCCCTTCTCAAGAGTCCCCGCGAGCATTCCCTTCCAGTGCGGGGAGTGCCCCAATGGGCTTGCAATTTTGGCGAGAGCGTCTTAATGAACATGCACCGCCCTCAATCTCTCCATACATATAGTATGACCGCACAGTTCAGGGCAGTGTTTTGTGAGAACAACGTCTTCGAATGGAGCCGCCGTTCATTTGTCTAAGCGTTGCAAGTGCTTCATGTTGGGGGAAGTAGGGATCGCGAGGTGTTCTCTCTCCAGGACAAGGGTTCGCTCTCTGGGAAAAGGGTTCGTTCTCCGGGTGTACTACAGAATCCTTGTAGATTCTTTGGGATCCTTCGGAAAGGGTTAGTTCTCTGGGTGAGACCTTACCGAGGCTCCTCACACTTCTGTCAAAACTGACTTTAGATTTCCCGTCAGTCTGGCTTCTCTTGCCCGGAGAAGGAAATCCTCTAGGTAATATTACGAAACTACATGTGGCGACCAAGTTGGTAGTAGCTAGCAGCTCGTAGTTAGGAGTTAGTAGATAGTACGTAGTAGCTGGTATTTAGAAATGAATGGTGGTCCGAACGTAAGTAACAGTCTGTTCTTAGTAGCTAGTTGCATGTAGTACGTAGATTGTAGCTCGTAGGTTTTAGGCCGTAGTGAATAGCTCGTGGTTTGTAGTCAGTACTAGGGAGAAGTAGTACTAGTAGTAGTAGTAGTAATAGTAGTAGTAGCAGTAGTAGTAGTAGTAGTAGTAGTAGTAATAGTAGCAGAAGTAGTAGTACTAGTAGTAGTAGTAGTAGTAGTAGTAGTAGTAGTAGTAGTAGTAGTAGTCGTAGTAGTAGTGGTGGTCGTAATAGTAGTAGTTGTTGTTTGAGTGGTAATAGTAGTAGTAGTCGTAGTAGTAGTAGTAGTAGTAGTAGTAGTAGTAGTTGTAGTAGTAGTAGTAGTAGTAGTAGTAGTGGTGGTAGTAGTAGTAGTAGTAGTACTAGTACTAGTAGTAGTAGTAGTAGTAGTAGTAGTAGTAGTAGTACTAGTAGTAGTAGTAGTAGTCGTCGTCGTAGTAGTGGTGCTAGTAGTAGTTTCTGGTAGTAGTGAATAGTCAGTAGTAGCAGTAGTAGTAGTAGTAGTAGTAGTACTATTGGCGGTAGTAGTAGTTGTAGTACTAGTGGTCGTGGTCGTAGTAGTAATAGTAATAGTAGCAGTAGTGGTAGTAGTGGCAGCCGTAGTAGTAGTAGTAGTAATCATAGTAGTAGTCGTAGTCGTAGTCGTAGTCGTCGTTGTAGTAGTAGTAGTAGTAGTTGCCGTAGTAGTAGTAGTCGTAGTACTAGTAGTAGTAGTAGTAGTAGTAGTAGTAGTAGTAGTCGTAGTAGTAGTAGTAGTAGTAGTAGTAGCAGTCGTAGTAGTAGTAATGGTGGTACTAGTGCTAGTACTCGGATGAGTACAAGTAGTAGTAGTAGTAGTAGTAGTAGTAGTAGTTGTAGTAGTAGTAGTAGTAGTAGTAGTAGAAGTAATAGTAGTAGTAGTCGTAATAGTCGTAGCCGTGGTAGTGGTAGTGGTAGTGGTAGTGGTAGTAGTCGTAGTAGTAGTAGTAGTAGTAGTCGTATTAGTAGTAGTAGTAGTAGTAGTAGTAGTCGTAGTAGTAGTAGTAGTAGTAGTAGTAGTAGTAGTAGTAGTAGTCGTAGTAGTAGTAGTAGTAGTAGTAGTAGTCGTAGTAGTAGTAGTAGTAGTAGTAGTAGTAGTAGTAATCGTAGTAGTCGTAGTCGCAGTAGTCGTAATAGTCGTAGTAGTCGTAGTAGTCGTAGTAGTATAGTAGTAGAAGTAATAGTAGTAGCAGGAGTAGGTGGAGCAGTCGTAGTAGTAGTAGTAGCAGTAGTAGCAGCAGCCGTCGTAATAGTAGTAGTAGTAGTAGCAGCAGCAGTAGCAGTAGTATGAGTAGTAGTAGCAGTAGTAGTAGTAGTGGTAGTAGTAGTAGTAGTAGCAGTAGTAGTAGTACTGGTGGTGGTAGTATTAGTAGTGGCAGTAGCAGTAGCAGTAGTAGCATTCGCAGTAGTAGTAGCAGCAGTAGCAGTGCGGCAGTAGTAGTAGTGGCAGTAGTTGCAGTAATAGTAGTAGTGGCAGTAGCAGTGCTAGCAGTAGCATTCGCAGTAGCAGTAGCAGTAGCAGTAGCAGTAGTAGGAGTAGTAGTGCTACTCGTAGCACTAGTAGTAGTAGCAGTAGAAGTAGTAGTAGTAGTAGTATTCGTCGTCGTTGTCGTCGTAGTAGTAGTACTTGTGGTCGTAGTCGTAGTAGTAGCAGTAGTAGTAGCAGTATTAGTAGTAGTAGTAGTAGTAGTAGTAGTAGTAGTAGTAGTAGTAGTAGTAGTATTAGTATTAGTATTAGTATTAGTAGTAGTAGTAGTAGTAGTAGTAGTAGTAGCATTGGTGTTTGGTGTTTGGTGTTTGATGTTTGGTGTTTGGTGTTTGGTGTTTGTGTTTGGTGTTTGTTGTTTGGTGTTTGGGGGTTGCTGTTTGGGGGTTGCTGTTTGGGGTTGGTGCCTGGTGTTTGGTGTTTGGTGTCTGGTGTTTGGTGTTCGGTGTATGGTGTCTGGTGTCTGGTGTCTGGTGTTTGGTGTCTGGTGTTTGGGGTCTGGTGTCTGGTGTCTGGTGTCTGGTGTCTGGTGTCTGGTGTCTGGAGTTTGGTGTTTGGTGTTTGACGTTTGATGTTTTGTGTTTGGTGTTTGGTGTGTGGTGTTTGGTGTTTGGGGGTTGGGGGTTGGGGGTTGGGGGTTTGGGGTTGGTGTTTGGTGTTTGGGGGTTGGTGTTTGGGGGTTAGTGTTCGGTTTGTGGTGTTCGGGGAAGGCGGGAAAACCCGCAAGGGTCTCCCCAAGGGACCCATCAGGTCCCCAGCTGGGCTTCAAGGGCACCCTAAAAGAACCCTTTATGAATGATGAGGGGGGGAGAAAGACGAGGAGCAGCAGTGATTCGGGAGGGCGCCAACGGGCTTCGGCGGAGCACTAGCCACTAGATCTGGCGGGCGTTGCTCAGACCTGGTTTGCTCACGACCTGGGGAGCCTCTTGACGTCAGAATTTGGCCCAACGTTGGACGACTTTTCTTCTACTGATGTGGCGGGCTCGCGAGGAGGACTGGCGCATCTGAAGCAGATTTCGGCACGATTCCTTCCCGACGTCTTGGTGTGTTTCCGCGACGGAAGGCAGCTACACAAATCTCGGAGGATCCTCTGCGCATGTGTTTTTGTTTTGCGGTAATCGCGGGCTGACGCCTGTGAACAAGTGTCGTGAGTATCACTCGTAGGCCAGCCATGGACCTGCCTCATCAGAGTTCCCTCAAGCCAGTATAGGCGTTTTCGGCTCCTCTGGCTTTTTTTTTTGTTTTTTTTTTTTTTGAATTCTGCTTCGCGCAGAGTGGCCGCTGGGATAGTTGTCCTCTCCTCCTCTCCTTGGCACGGGGGAAGAGGGGGGTCCTGGACCCCCGGGGGCTCTTTCAGGACCGAGCTGCTCTTCCTGAGCCGTCTTTTGCTGCTTTCCGAGGCACCACAAGGAGGAGGAGGAGGAGGAGGAGGAGGAGGAGGAGGAGGAGGAGGAGGAGGAGGAGGAGGAGGAGGAGGAGGAGGACGAAGTGCCCCAGGAGCTGGGAGACGGCGACAGAATCGCAGGAGCCCGTTTTCTTGGGACCTTTGTGCTCCTCATGCTGATTCTCCTCCTCCGCCGCCAACCTCGCCGCTGACCTGCAGACTGCTGCCACTGCTCGGTGCAATTTTCCAGCAGGGCTTCGATCCTCGCCATGCACCGTCTTGAGGCCCCCCGAATGGTATCGAAGTAGATGGGATCGGAGGATCGCAGCTTGATGTGGAGCCCGACTCTCTCCACGCCGTCATCGGCTGTGCAGTGCCGACGTCGCCGACGCGACCCTGATGCATCGGCGATGCATCGGCGATGCGGCGCGATCCTCTGATCCCATCTACCCCTCGGTCGTTGAAGGTAGGTATGTCTGGATTCCCAGATCCCAATCGACTTCAAGTGCCTGCCTATTTCAAGAATCGATCTGCTTCTGCTGTGTTTTGTGGCTCCCTGGGAGGACCTGAACCCGATCTACTTTCAACGCCTTCCTACTCCATGTTTCTACCTACTTCTTCCGACCAGCGTGCACTCGGACCCCATTCGGGAGGCCTCCAGCCAGGCCCGGGCTGCGGAGCGCCCCCCTTACGCCCTCGCGCGCGCGGGCGAAGTGCCGCGCGCACTCCTCCCCGCGGTTGCGCGCTCTCGCTGATCCCTGCCTGCGGCGCGCCATGCTCCGAGCCCGCGCACCGATTTTAGCCGGCGCTCGACGGAAGAAGCACGAGGACCGTGACCAAGATGTCGCGGGAGCTCGTCGACGCCGGTCGCGGCCATTGTCCATGCTGGTGGTCGCCGTTCCGCGAGGGTGTTCTTCGAATCGACGACGACCAAGAGTCGGGCGGGGCTAGGACGAGGGTAAGTCCGTTCCAGGCCGTTCCTGAAAGCTCTCAGAGCGTTCCGGAGCGCTCTCAGACGGTCGCGGCGCTCGATAAATCCCCCAGAGCCGCCAGATCTCAGATATTCTCGATGTATCCGCGTCCGAATTGGTCCTCGTCCTGGCGTCGTCTTGAAGGCGGCTGGCTGCCAAGATCGGCACCGACGTCTCCGAGTTCGGTCTTGGTCATGGCCCTCGGCTGCCTTTCCCTCCAGGTAGCTGCTGCGCAGCTCCTGGCCCGCCCCGGCCGGCCGAGGGGCTGCAAGCCGGCGGCGAGGGATGGTGAGCACGAGGCGCGGGGGAAGGTCTGGACGCCCGAAATGGGTACGGAAAGAAGGGGTACAATGCCCAACAGCAGCTCCTGTTCACTTTGAACAGGATTCGCTGTCCACGCCGCCGCGGCCTTGGTCCATTCGAGACAGAGGGCCGCCTGCCCAACGGCGGCCGCTGTTGGTTTGGGACAACATTTGTTGTTGGGCATTGTACCCATTTTTTCCGTACCCACTTCGGGCGTCCAAAGAAGGGTGCAGTGAGGTGGAGAGGAGGCCGAGGGAAGAGCGGATTGGCAGGGGGGGTTGTTGGCGTGGACAGGGGAGGGAGGGAGGGAGGCATCCGCGTTTCTAGGAAGCCTGAACTCCTGACCGTGACCCATCGCTCTTGCCAACTTCATCATGCAAAAAGCTTCTCTATGGCCAGTTTCCAGCGAATGCCCCGTAGCCCTAGCATTTTTTGTCGGCCAGCCTCGACCTGGGTGTTCGTGCTGGGTCCACTCGGATCCTCTGCCTGCTCCTTGGAGCCGGTCACTCGTGCCCCTCGCGAGACAGCAGCGGGAAGCTCGGCCTCTGCTTGTGCAGGGCCGCTGCAGGCTTCGGGCGCCGAGTTGGGCAGCCGTGCGGGCGCCTCCACGCGGCCCGTCCCCCAGGCACGAGGCACCGCCAGAGGTGCGGCGGGGATGGGCTGCGACTTCGGGGGGGGTCCCGCGGCATGATGCGGCCCCCCTTCGGCGGATCCCTACAGCTGCAATCCCCCCTCACGTTCGTGTTCCTGTCCCCCTCGATTCCCCTCAGTCCTCCTCCCCTCCCCCCCCTCTTTATCTGTCCTTTTCCTCCTCCCCGCCCTCCTCGATCCTCTTGTTGTCCCAACCATCCTGTGGTGTCGGGTTCTCGTTTTGAAGAGACGGCGCCCCGCGTTCCTTCCTCCCGCTGCCCCCCCTCCCTCTCCCCATCATCAGCATCATCGTCAATCTCATCACCATCGCCCATGATCCATCAGCATCATCATCTGCAGCATCATCCTCATCCTCATCCTCATCCTCCTCATCATCATCATCATCATCATCATCATCATCATCATCATCATCATCATCATCATCATCATCATCATCATCATCATCATCATCATCATCATCGTCCCCACCACCCATGTCAGCACACCCCTCACACGCTTCGTGGCCCTCTAGGGAGCTCCAACTAAGGTCCCAGTGGCGCAGCTCGCATGGCGCTGCCGCCCCATTTTGGTACACCCCTCGCACGCTTCGTGGCCCCATAGGGAGCTCCACCTATGTCCCAGTGGCGCAGCTCGCATGGCGGCGCCGCCCATTTTGGCACACCCCTCACACGCTTCGTGGCCCCATAGGGAGCTCCCACTAAGAAGGTCCCAGTGGCGCAGTCGCATGGCGGCGCATCCCCGAGGGAGCTCCTCCTAAGGTCCCAGTGGCGCAGCTCGCATGGCGCTGCCGCCCCATTTTGGTACACCCCTCGCACGCTTCGTGGCCCCATAGGGAGCTCCTCCTAAGGTGCGTGGCCCCATGTCCCAGTGGCGCCGCTCGCATTGCGGCGCCGCCCCATTCTGGAACACCCCTCACATGTTTCGTGGCCCCACGGGGAGTTCCCAGTAAGACCGCATGGCGGCGCCGCCCCATTTCGGCACAGCCCTCACACGCTTCGTGGCCCCGTAGGGAGCTTTTCCTATGGTCCCAGTGGCGAAGCTCGCATGGCGGCGCCGCCCCATTTTGGCACACCCCTCACATGTTTCGTCTCCCCATGGGGAGCTCCAACTAAGGTCCCAGTGGCGCAGCTCGCATGGTGGCGCCGCCCCATTCTGGCACACCCCTCACACGTTTCGTTGCCCCATATGGAGCTCCAACTAAGGTCCCAGTGGCGCAGCTCGCATGGCGGTGCCGCCCCATTTTGGCACACCCCTCACATGTTTCGTGGCCCCATGGGGAGTTCCTTCCCACCAAGAAGGTCCCAGTGGCGCAGCCTGCGGCGCAGCTCGCATGGCGGCGCCGCCCCATTTTGGCACACCCCTCACACGTTTCGTGGCCCCATAGGGAGATCCACCCAAGGCCCCTGAGGTGCAGTCCGCATGGCGGCGCCGCCCCTTCTTGGCCAACCTTTCACACGCTCCGTGGCCCCATAGGGAATTCCGGCCTGCCCCATTTCGACACACGCTTCGCGCGCTTCGTGGCTACTCTAGCAAGCACCGGGCTTGTCGCGCGCCTCCTGGCCCCCGAGGCCGAGCGCGGCGGCGTTGCCTCCATGGCGCTCACGGGCGCGCCGATTCTTGCCCCGCTGTTCCGACGCAGCACCGAGCTGGAGGAACGCCCCGGCGATTGGGCGACCGCGGGCAGACGCGCAGACTTGGCCCTGAGGCGCCGCGACGCGCTACGTCTGGCGCCCAACTGCAGTTGCACGTCCAGGAGAACAGGCGCACCGCGGAAGGTGCGCTCTCGGCGAGGCGCAGCAGCAGTTTCAGCACCGGGGTCGAACACCACTTCAAGCAGCACGCCGAGGACCACAACGCTGGCCATCCACAGTAGGTCACCGGCTACTACGTCGTCGGCGCCCACCCGCGGCTGAGCGCGCGCGCCAGGAAGCGAGGATAGGAGGGCCACACGCCCGAAGCAATAATGCTGGTCGTAGAGGACCATTGCGACGATTGCGGCACCGACCTCGCGGGTCCGTCCCCACGTCTTCTTGGCTTCCCGGCCACTGGCGAGCCGGGTCGCGCCGACGAGTGCGACGACGACCTCCGCGGCAACCTCGCCTCCGGCTTGCCGACGCGTCGGCCCCTGCATCAGATTGCCATCTGGCGAGGGCTCAAACGTCGCAGTCCACCGAGCTCGACGACTTTCACCACCTGCCCGCCTACCCCACCTCCACTGATCACGGCGCCGACATCATGGAGTTTTGCACTTGGGATGCGCGGGCTAGCAGACTCGCTGTCTGCCACGTCAGGGCAGGCGCCAACTTCGACTCGGTCACGGGCTGCGACCCAACGACGAGAGCCAGCAGAAGGCCAGGGAGAGGTACGTCCGACAAAATCGGCTCCCAGTGGCCATCGTGGCTCCCGCGCGCCGGCCTTTCGGTCGTCGGGCCCCGTTCACCGAATAACCCAACTACCGCTCTTGGCTGCGATCCTACGAGGGCGCGGCCCCGCGAGGCCGATTCCGCGGCCACGTAGAACTATTGCGGCTGAAGATCGGCGGCTACAACGCCAACGAGCAGCCGCGCCCATCGCGGCCGCGCGACGAGGCGCGCGGCCACAGGTGCTAGTAGCACCAGGCGCGCACAAGGTCATCTTCGACCAGTGCCAACTCGGGATTCGAGATCGTCGCGGGGGCATCTTGAGGAAGACCGCCGGCTTGGTCTCCAACGCCTCGGGGATCCCCGAGCAGTTAAGGCGCGCTAGCGCGATGCGGCTGCGTGACGGCGTCCGCGCAGCGCCCCCGCGCGCTGGGAACGCCCCGGCTGCCGCGGGGAGGAGGGGCGCGATCGCCCTGCGCGCGCCCGCGAGTTCGGGAAGCGCGGGCTCGCCGACCTTCCCGCGCGGCCGCGCCCGCGCGCCGGCCAACGCCCCCGGGCGCCAGCGCGACCTGGAGGGCCGCGCCACTCCGGCGATCAACGAGCTCATCTACCAGGCGGGGCCGACCTCGGAACAGAAGCTGTCCCACCGCCAGCGCCTGCAAGGGCGCCGGGGGCCAACTCATCATCCAGCGCTGCGGCTCAGGTCGGGGTTCTGACGATTGCGTCGCTGGACCGCAACTGCGAGCCAGCCCAGTAGTTAATCAGCCGAGACCCGAAATCTTTCACATCACTAATTTTGATCTCGGAGCCTACAGGGCGGTTTTTCATGTTTTCCAGTCGACGTTCCACGAAGCCCGATGTCATTCCGAGGCCGCGCGTCGAACGTTTTCGATGGCGCGTCGCGTTATGCGATGTCACGTGCGTTGGGGTCGTCAAAGGCTTGCGTGCTTGTTGCGGATCGGTTGATGTTGGTTGGGGTTTCTCAGGATTGTACATTTGCTTTGCGCTGGGGCGGTTTCAACCCCCATCCCTGGCAGATCCACCCCGCGGGTAGCGTCGCAGGAAGAGTTCGAAAGTTTCGTTCGTAGTGCCAGCGATGCTGTCGCGGACATTGACCGCGCCACGGGGGGGGTCGTCCAGAAATTTCCTACCATATTGCAGTGTTGGTTCTTCGTTTTGAAGAGACACCGCCCCGCGTCATTCCTTCTGGCCTCCTCCCTCGTCCTCCCTCTTCGCGTATCTGCCCCTGCTCTCCGCGTGTCCCCGTCGTCATCGTCCATCGTCGTCGTCGCCACCACCACCATCATCATCAATATCATCAGCATCCTCGTCGTCTCCATCATCAATACCACCACCAGCCTCATCAACATCATCAAAACACCCCCTTGTTCCCCCGCGTCTCTGCTTCGCCACATCCCCCGCAAGTCTCGTGGCCTTGCGAGGTGCTCCACCGAGGGCCCCATCGGCAGGGTCCTTAGTGCGCCGCCCAGCCCATGTCGGCACGCCCCTCAGACGCTTCGTGTCCCCATGAGGAGCTCATCGGAGGTCCCGGCGGCAAGGTCCACATGCCGTCGCCCAGGCCACATTGACACACCCTCAAACATTTCGTGCCCCCATAGGCAACTCCACCAAACAAAATCCCAGCGGCAGGTTTCCCAGGCCGCCGCCCAGCATATTTCGGCATACGTTTCGCACGTTTCGTAGCCCCACGGGGAGCTGCACCGACGGCCCCACAGGCAGGGCCCACAGGCCGCCGCCCAGCCCATTCCGTCATACGCTCACAGGCTTCGTGGCCCCAGTGGGGAGCACCCCCGATGGCCCAAGCGACAGGGTCCACATGCCGTCGCCCAGCCCATGTCGT
This sequence comes from Prorocentrum cordatum, assembly GCA_963575745.1. NCBI lineage: Eukaryota > Dinophyceae > Prorocentrales > Prorocentraceae > Prorocentrum > Prorocentrum cordatum. The sequence goes on along the minus strand of CAUYUJ010000057.1, from coordinate 31,660 downwards.
CCACGAGTGGCGCCCAGCACGGCTCCAAGAGCGCCCCAAGAGGCGCCGAATAAGTTGCACCCTCATGCAAATAGTTTTTGTCACTTGTGGGGTCCTCTTGGGGCCCTCTTGGAGCATTCTTGGGGCCCTCTGGGAGCGTTCTTGGGGCCTTCCCGGGGCCCCAGTGGGCCCCCGGAGGGCCCCAAGAACGTTCCCCGAGGGCCCCAAGAGGGACCCCCCAAAGTGGTACAAAGAATTCGCGCGAACTTGCAATCTGTTGTAGGCCTTTCGGGGCCCTCTGGGAGCTCTCTTGGGGCCCCCCTTGGTGGCGCCTTGGGGCCTTGGGATGGCTCCAAGAGGCTTCGGGATTGCCCCAGACCGCCACAAGACAGCTCCGAGACGGCCGTCGAGCACCACGGGTGAAAGCAAGTGAGGCTAGGGAACAGGGCCTCTGGTAAGCCGCCACTGCGCCCCCTGGACTACCCAGACAGCGAGGGGACCTGAAACGCCCTGGGGTTCCAGGGGCCCCAGATTAGTGAAGTGAAGGTTTTTGCCATGCCAAGCACCCCGAAATTCTTCACTTCACTAAACCGGACCCAGGACGAACTCGCTACGCTCCAGTCCCGCGGGAGATCCGAGACTCCCGCCGCCGCCCGGGGACGCTGCTGCATTGCGGTGCTCTGGTCACTGTTAATGGCTTCCGCGGGCTGCAGCGGCTCACTTCCATGACTACCCCGACTCACGAATCCAGTGGTTGGTCTGGCTCTATGGGTTGGTTTCGTTGTGTCGGTTGATTTTATGTTTGGTTGGCGGTCGGTGGATTTCGCGTTGTTCATTGGTGTCGTGAAGTGATTTGTCGTTTGGTTGGTCAGTGCCGTTTTGTTGATTCGTGCCGTTTTGTTGGTTGGTGTCGTTTCGTTGGTTGGTGTCGTGTTGTTGCTTGGTGTCGTTTTGTTGCTTGGTGTCCTTTAGCTGGTCGGTGTCGATTTGTTGGTTTGTTGGTTGGTGTCGTTTTGTTGGTTGGTGTCGTTTTGTTGGTTGGCGTCGTCCTGGCGGCGTGGCCGATAATCGGCGGCCTGCAATGGCGCCAGGATTTGTTTCGGGCCAGCCTTGATCGCCCTCATCATTCTCATATTCGTCAGCGTCAGCACTCGTCGCCCCCATCCGCGCACACATGCGGCCCTGGGACGGCTCTCACGCGGCCCTGCGAAGGCCTGCACTGTGCTCCCCAAAGCTTTCTGAGGGGCCCCCCAGAGGCCCCAAGAGGGCACTGGAAATTGTCGCTTCCAACTCCGCCAGGCGGAGGTCAACAAGGATCTCACTGGTGCACTTCCAGGACTCGTCGTTCGATCCTCTTGGGGCCCTCCTGGGGCCTTCTGGAGCCGTCTTGGAAGCTCCGAGCGGCTCCATGAAGGCGCCGGGCGATATCGCTTCCAATTCCGCCAGGTGGAGTTAGACCAGGGGCTCACTGAGGCTCCTTTTTGCGCCCTCCTCTGCCTTTGAAAAAGCCCCCATGGGGTTCTTCAGTGCCGTCTTAGGGCCCCTAAGAGGCCCCCAGTAGGGTCGGAGGTGAGGGGGTGAGATCGAAGTGGAACGGAGAGCCCCCTTACCGGGAAATCGGTTTCGGTTTCGTGTTCGTGCGTGCCGTGCGTGCGGGCGAGGCGAAGCTGCGTGGGCGGGCGAGAGGAAAGTCTCCTGTGGCTGAGGCGCGGCTGGACCAAATGATTCCCTTCCTGGCGGCCGGGGCCCCGCGGTGTCCCGCCGGTATCCCGCTGGTGTCCCGTGTGGCTGAGGCGCGGCCGGACCAAATGATTCCCTTCGGGCGGCCGGGGCCCCGCGGTGTCCCGCCGGTGTCCCGTCGGTGTCCCGATTATGATGATGATTTTGATGATGATGATGATGATGATGGTGATGATGATGACGAGGTTGATGTTTTATTCTGATGATCGATAGTGAGATGGGTAGTGATATCGATTGTGAGATCGAACGTGAGATCGAATGTCAGATTGCTTGTGAGATCGATTGTGAGATCGATTGTGAGACCGAATGTGGGATCGATAATGAGATCGATAGTGAGATCGATTGTGAGACCGAATGGGATATCGATTGTGAGATCGATGGTGATATCGATAGTGAGATCGATAGTGAGACCTCATGTGAGATCGATTGTGGAATCTATTGTGAGATCGATAGTCAGATCGATTGTGAGATCGATCGATTGAGTTAGTAGTGAGAGCACTATCGGTCATGAGATCGATAGTGATCTTGATAGTGAGATCGATGATGAGACCGAATGTGGGATCGGTTGTGAGTTCAGTCGTGATATCGATAGTGAGATCGATAGGCAGATCGATAATGATATCGAAAGTGAGTTCGATAGAGACATCGATAGTCAGGCCGAATGCGAGATCGATTGTGAGATCGATTGTGATATCGAGAGTGAGATCGATAATACGACCGAATGTGAGATCGATAATGAGATCGATCGTGAGTTTGATCGTGAGATCGATAGTCATATCGAATGCGAGATCGATTGTGATACCGACTGCGACATCAATAGCGAGACCGAATTTGAGATCGATTGTGGGATCGATTGTGAGATTGATTGTGAGATCGACAGTCAGATCGATTGTGAGATCTATCAATTGAGATCGAATGTGAGATCGGTAGTGAGTTCGATAGTGAGATCGATCGAGTGCGACGTTGGTCCCTCCCCCCCCCTCACCTCCTTATCACCCGAAGGGTGGTCTATGCGGTATTGAACTTATCGCTTCCAACTCCGCCACGCGGAGTTGAACCCAGGGCGGCTCTCTGTGGCCCTTTCGGGGCCTTCTTAGAGCTTTTCTGAGGCCCTAAGTGGGCCCTGGGAGGTGTCATTTTCACGGGCGTTGAAAGTGACACCGCGGAGGGCCCTCTTGGGCCCCTCTTGGGGCCTCTCTTGGGTCCCTCTGGGGGGCCTCTTGGTGCCGCCCTGGGGCCTTCTCGGGGCCTTCTTGGGGTTTTTCTGGTGCTTTTTAAGTGGGCCCTGGGAGGTGTCACCTTCACGGGCGCTGAAAGTGACACCTCGAAGGGCCCGCTTTCCCTCGTAGCGCTGCCCGTGGCCGGGGCATAGTGCAGCGCATCCCTCGTCGAACGCATTTTGTCGGACGCGTGGTCAAATTCCGCCAGTTCGGTCGAGATGGGGGTCAAGCGGTTCGGTTGCAATGTAACTATGCGGATCTAAGCTTACCATTTCTTGCCATTTGGCGGGGGCTCGCAGGAGCGTTTGTGTTGTGATCAACTGTGCTCGGTATATCCAGCGGCAGCGTTTCATCCCAATCTATCATTTTGAAACAAGTCAGCAGGGGCCAAACTGGTGATGTGAAACAACATAGGTCTCGTAAATCAGCGCATTGCCCGGGCGATCCCGCGAGCAGCCGACGCAGCCGTAGGCGCGCCGACGCCTTCAGACAGGACTCGCTTGGAAATCCCCGCGCAATTGCGAGCACTGCGTGGCGACTCGCGCGAGACACGTCTGCGAGAGCTAAGCAAGCCGCACCTCTGGCGGCGGCGCGCCGAGGGAAATTGCGCGAGCTTCGCGGGCGGCCAACGCGCCGCAGGCAATCCTCGACCTCACCCCCGCAGTGGCCAATGATTGCAGGGGATGTCGTAAATGTTTATTTGCCACCCGCACATCATAAAATACCTCCATTGCACCTTTCGACGCGACTTAACGAGCACGTCGAATGCGACCTCCTCTGTTGTAGAGAGCGCATGATATTTCCCCTGATCCGCTGCGCTGCGCGGTGGTACAACGGCCCGGAAATCACGAGCAAGCGCGACTCGACGCTGCTGGCGGTCATTGACTGTTCGTAGATCCAGCTGTTCGGCATGATGGGGACCTTCATAGTGGACGGCGAGGGCGGCGCGACCTCAACGCAGTTCGTGGAGGAGATGAAGAGGCGAGGAGCACGGGTTTACAGTCGAGCTCCGCTCCAGCGCGCTCGTTTCGTAGGGCGACGCGGCGCCGTCCTACGACGGGCATTTCACCCCGCAGAGGAGCAGCTACAGCGCGAAGGCATCACATCCAGCTTCGTCCCACGTGCTGGCCAGCGCGGTCTTGGCGAGCAGCGGCCTCGCCGACGTCGCACCATGTAACGTCGTCTCTGGCAGGTCGCCCCCCATGCTGCCGCCGCTGGAGGCAGACGACGAGGGCGAGGCATCTGGCGTCTATGTCACTGGGCGCCAGCCCCTCTGCTGGCGGAGAAGTGCAGCCCGTCCGGCAGCGGCGGCGTATCCGAGAGATTGCACTGCAACGCACGATCGAGGCCACATCGATTCCCCGCGTCAGCCGCACTCCCCAGACGCGCGCCATTGCATCCGGAGAGGGACCTTCAGCTTGGCGACCAGGTAGAAATCCACCGTTTTCCGAGCACGAAAGACGCGTCGGGTTGGACAGGGACCAGCGCGATCATCTCTGTTGAGCCAGCTAGAGGCAAGGTGCCGCCAAGTTGTCGTGCGTCTTGCAGGTTGCAGGACGCGCGGGCTTTCGTCGGTGCCGTCTTCGACGGCATCTGCATCGGCGTGGCGCGAGCAGGCCTGGCCTGGGATCGCGGCGAGGACTAACGGGACGGGTCATGGCAGGCTCCGAGGCCAGGACCTTCGGCCACTGACAGAGCGCGAAGGGCGCGCAGCTGACCAAGCAGGTTCGGCAAGGCCCCGACATCCTTGTGGCCCTGCGCCACTTGCCGCGTCTTCTGCGCCGCCAGAAGTCAGGGGGCGGCTTGTCAGGCCCTCGCCCGCAGCTCGGTCATCTGGTGGGGCATCAGAGCCCGCGTGGCGTCCATCACTCGCACTTGGACAGCGTCAAGTTCGACGCCCACCAACTCATTAGCGAGCGGAGATTGGAAACTCGCAACATGCAGCTTGCATTGGGCAACGAAACGCTGCTTGCAGCATGCGCTGGGCAGAGCCAAGACGAGGCTTTCGAGGGCTGCGTCATCGACGCCCCCGAGGGCGCCGCCAGCGTAAATGAGGGCTGTTCACCAGGCGCCCTGTCGGTCATGCCCGAAGAGGCCGGACGCGAATTCTCCGGCCGCATCCAGCAGGTGACCTCGGCAGCCCGGCATGAAGCCAGAGGCGGAGGATCTGGCCCAGGAGCTGCAGGAGCTGGGGAGCACTGATGGCCAGCAGAAGGACGTCTCTGCAGATGTCGCGGGCGCCGCGGCCGGTCTGGGCCGCGAGCCGCGCGAGTGGCCCCAGCCCTTGGAGACGCAGCGCTGGGCTTCGGAGCACGCGCGCGAAACGTCGCAACTACGCCGTGCTTGTGGAGGACTACGCGGACGACTACGCACAAGCGCCGCGGACGATTACGCCGCGCTTGTGGAGGAGGATGGAAGAGGAGCACATGTAGTGCTGGACCTGGGCCCCCGGGTGCGCGGAGCAGTCCTGAGCTGCAACGAGGGGCCGCGCGGCGACTGCGTCGCCGGCGCCCCCCCGACAGCCGCGCTTCAAACGCATGTCGCCGCCGAGACCCAGGTCGCCACGCGCAACGCAGACGTCCTGGCCAAGGAGGAAGTGTAGAGGTTGTCTCTGGCAGTCGCCGCAGCCGCCCCCTGGGAGCTCACCATCTGGGTCAAGTGTCAGTGTTTCGAGGGGCGACCGCTCATGGGCGCCCGGAACGTCGCGGGCCCCGGACGCGTTTCCAGGTGGAAGCGTCGGGGCGGATCGGACGGCCAGACCTTTGAAATCATCCGGCGCTGCATTGCGCTGAGAGGCTTTCGCGAAACGGGCGCCGGGGCCTTCGAGATGTTCGCCGGGGCAGCGAAGCCAGCGTCGCCGCGCATGCTGTCTTCAGAGGCGGCGCGTCGCCCAGACAGGGGGTCGCGTCGCTGCGGGCGTTGAGCAGGCGTTCCTTCGCTGCCGAGACGCAGCGGGGCGAAGCATCTCGCGCGGTGAACTTCGCCTTGCCGCTCGGAATTGCAGCTTTCCTTAGGCGCGCGCCAGGCTACGAGTCCTTCGACGAGCTGACCAAATGCCCGCGCTGCATCGTGCCAGGCGCGGGCTGCAAGGATGCGCCCAGAGCCTTCTCCACGAAGCTCACCCAGGCCACGCGCTCGCCGGAGTGGAGCGCCAGGCCGACGAGGTGGGGCCCGGGGGTAGTGGTCAAGCGCGAGACGTCCAGTGCTTACGGCGCCGGCGGTTCAGAACAAGTGTCAACGCTGCCCAAGCACGTTGATGATCTGAAGCTCGTGGGACCGTCAACTGCGAAGTCCACCGGCGCCGCCGCGCCGATGGCGCAGTGACGCTCGACCTGGGCGGTCGCATCGACGCCCTTATCCCCGTCGGGCGCGCGGTCCTGGTTCAGGCGAATAAGGCCGACGAGCCGGTCAGCGGTAAACTTCCAGACCTCGAGTTATGTCTCCTTCCTAAGAGCAGCGGTCACGCGGCGCCATGTCGCAGTGCAAATTGTCGCTCTGCAGAGGGCCAGGAACACGCTGCTCATCCGCCACGCGATGCAGTTCAATTCCGTCGTTCTGGCCACGCAGAAGATCGAGGCGCGCGTCGCCTTCCCAGCCATGGAGCGCGCCGGGCGATTGTGCGCGCACAGCGACGGGTCGGTCAAGAGGGAGGAGGAGACCGCTTACGGCATAAATGGAGCCGTAAATATGCGCCTGGGCGCCGCAGCACAGGCATTCAGGTATGCCCCCTTGGCCACTTGCTCGACGCTGAGAGCCGATCGCGCAAGCCGGTGTGTCGATCACCATGTGGCTCAGCTGCTCGCAGCCCCCGGCGCAGCTGACGGCCTACAGGCGCACCTCCTGGCGCTCCACGAGACGATGCGCGGGCCCGCCTCGGCCGAGGAGATCAGGCAGCCGAGGCGGGAAGGAGGCAACGCTGCGCCGTCCGAGCTGGTCGTAGACGGCGCGTCCGACTTCGCCGCTCTGGCCGCGGATCCTGACCGACCACCCTCGGAGAACAGCATAGCCTGTCATCTTTGGCGGCTACCAGATCAGCTCCGCACCAAGCAGATGGACGGCGTGCTGGCGTGAGAAACCAGAGACATGAGGGCCGACCCCGTGGCGATGGCGAGCATCGGCCGCGAACTCATTCTCGACATTGAGGACGGGAAGCTAAGCTAGGACTACGACGCCGTCGGGCTGAGCGAGGAGCGGCACGAGATGGCAGTTCCGAGTTCCCGTCGAAGTGGCCTCACCCAGGGGGGCAAGGGCGACCAGACTGACGAAGTCATTGGTTCGCCCAACACCACGGGCAAGTGACTATGTCCGCGCAGCCCACGGCCCCAACGATGGCGCAGGACGAAGCAGACGGTCGTTTCTCGCAGACTTTTTCGCGCAAGCGACGTAGTGAAGCATGCATGTGTGTGGGGGCTTATTGTTTACTACGTGAACTCTGTTCGTGGAGCAGCAGGCGGTTAAACATAGAGCGTACAACCGAATGAGGCCGTGCTCCATTACTTGCTTGTTGCTGGCATATTTTTATAGGGGACGTGGTCCGTGCAACGTCCTCTTTTGATAGCGTGCTTTTGCTTCGTTGGTTCGAGCACGGTTTGCGCGCTCGGGCCGGCGAGGCAAAACAGACGCGTTTAAGCACCAGGCTCGAACGGCACCTGTATATATTTTCCCTAGCAGTGTTAAGATTTGCCCCCCTTTCCCGTTTAGGGCCTGCTTCCTTTGGCTGCCCCTCGCCGCGATGTGTGGCTCAAGGTAGCTACCAACCGTGCCCGTTCTATACGAGTGCTCACCGTGCTACCCCCTTGCACCCCACCTTACCAAAGAGTGCCCCTTTCCGTGTTGATCCGTTGTTTTTGGTTTTCGCCTCCTCTTCTTCCTCCTCCTTTACCTCCTCTTTCTACACCTCCTCATACCACTCCTCCTTCGGCCCCTCCTCGTACGAATCCTCTTCGTATTCCTGCTGTTATTCCTCTTCGACGGCTTCCTCCTCTGCCTCATCATCATCCTCTACCTCATCGTGCTCCTCCTTGTTTTGCTCCTCCTGCTGCTCCTCCTCCTGCTCGCCGCGCACCTCTTTGTAGTCATCGGGTTTCTCCTCGTGGTGCTTGTTTCCTTCATCTTCGCAGTGCTCCTCTTTCTCCTCCCACCCCTCCTCGCAGTGCTCTTCCTCCTCCACTCCCTCCTTTTTCGTCATCCCCGTCAGTATCTCTCGTTTTCTTGTCCTCGTCCCTTCTCTTCGCTACTTCCTCCGCCATGCCAGGGATGTGTTCGCATTCTGGAAGCCGCTTCCAGGAATCATCCTCGCCGTGGATGCCCTCAAACAAACAGCTGGGACTCGGTCTCTGCTCTCTCGTCCATTCCTCCTGCTTCCCGCTCCCTTTCTTACCAGCCTGGAACATATCCCTATCCCTATGCTGGGCACCTCTTCATCACGATGCCAATCTTAGGGGTTCCCTTATTTTTTGAGGGCGAATCCCTAAGATTGTCATCGCCTTTTGGCGTGTCAATCTTAGGGATAGGGATACGTTCGAGGCTGGTAACTTTCTCCTGCCCCATCCTGCTTCCTCGCTGCTCGCCCCGCTCCCGCTCGAGGTGCCCCCACGATTTGTTCAAGCATGGATACCCTTAACCTGGCATCGCCCGGACATGTGCATTTTTTCTCGGCGAGGACCCTTGAGGACCATCCTGAACCATCGAGCAACAAAAAGGCACGCACGAAACCGAAAAATGCACGGGGAATGGACGTCCGAGCGACGGCAAGTTACAAGCCTTGGGAATGATTCCAGGAATCGCGCTCGCGCGTCAGCGCCAGCTGCCTCCTCCATGGGGCCGGGGGCGCCCAGACCCTTCCCAGAACAGAAGGTCGGCAACCGAAGAGTCGTCAAATGGCTCGTTTGGGTCTGACCCCTCCTCCCTCTTACCTCTTGCTTTTCGCAGGCCCCGAGTTTCGAGCACGCCTCAGGGGCAACGGGCCGGACAGCCTCGCGCGCAGCGTCTCGGAACCTCCCCTTGCGGGCGTCTCGAACGAAACGGGCCAGACCCAGGCCGACGAGAACGACACACCACCACCACCACCACCACCACCACTACCACCACCACCACCACCACCACCACCACCACCACCACCACCACCACCACCACCACCACCCACCACCACCACCACCACCATTACCACCACCACCACCACCACCACCACCACCACCACCACCACCACCACCGACGATAACGACACACCATCACCACCACCACCATCACCACCACCACCACCACCGACGATACCCACCACCACCACCACCAAAAATCACGCTACCGAGGAACCCCACATACTTCATTTAAGTCTTATGTGTTTGCCTGCCGCGGAACTGATACGCCTGCCGCGCTTTGCGAGCGTGCGACCCCTGCGCGCCCCCCCCATGGTGTCGAGGAAATGCTACGCCTGCCGCGCTTTGCGAGCGCGCGACGGATTAGAGACCGCACCCCCTGCGCACCCCCCCTGGTGTCGAAGAAATGCTACGCTTGCCGCGCTTTGCGAGCGTGCGACAGATAGAAACCGCACCCCCTGCGCACCCCCTCTGGTGTGGAGGAAGTGCTACGTCTGCCGCGCTTTGCGACCGTGCGACGGATAGAGACCGCACCCCTTTCGCACCCCCCTTTGGTGTGGAGGAACTGCCACGCCTGCCGCGCTGTCCGAGCGTGCGACGGATACAGACCGCACCAACTGCGCACCCCCTCTCGTGTCGATGAACTACCACGCCTGCCGCGCTTTGCGAGCGTGCGACGGATGGAGACCGTATCCCCTGCGCCCCCCCTGGTGTCGAGGAAATGCCACGCCTGCCGCGCTTTGCGAGCGTGCGACGGATACAAACCGCACCAACTGCGCACCCCCTCTCGTGTCGATGAACTACCACGCCTGCCGCGCTTTGCGAGCGTGCGAAGGATGGAGACCGCATCCCCTGCGCACCCTCCTGGTGTCGAGGAAATGCCACGCCTGCCGCGCTTTGCGAGCGCGCGCCGGATACAGACCGCACCAATTGCGCACCCCCCTCTGGTGTCGAGGGAATGCCACGCCTGCCGCGCTTTGCGAGCGTGCGACGGATAGAGACCGCACCCTCTGCGCCCCCCCTGGTGTCGAGGAAATGTCACGCCTGCCGCGCTTTGCGGGCGTGCGACGGATAGAGACCGCACCCCCTGCGCACCCCCTGGTGTCGAAGGAATGCCACGCCTGCCGCGATTTGCAAACGTGCGACGGATAGAGACCGCACCCCCAGCGCACCTCCTTTCGTGTCGATACACTACCACGCCTGCCGCGCTTTGCGAGCGTGCGGCGGATACAGACCGCACCCCCTGCGCCCGCCCCTGGTGTGGAGGAAATGCCACGCCCGCCGCGTTTTGCGAGCGTGCGACGGATACAAACCGCACCAACTGCGCACCCCCTCTCGTGTCGATGAACTACCACGCCTGCCGCGCTTTGCGAGCGTGCGACGGATGGAGACCGCATCCCCTGCGCACCCTCTTGGTGTCGAAGGAATGCCACGCTTGCCGCGCTGTGCGAGCGTGCGCCAGATAGAGACCGCACCCCCTGCGCACTCCCCTCTGGTGTGGAGGAACTGCCACGCCTGCCGCGCTTTGCGACCGTGCGACGGATAGAGACCGCACCCCCTGCGCACCCCCCTCTGGTGTGGAGGAACTGCCACGCCTGCCGCGCTGTCCGAGCGTGCGACGGATACAGACCGCACCAACTGCGCACCCCCTCTCGTGTCGATGAACTGCCACGCCTGCCGCGCTGTCCGAGCGTGCGACGGATGGAGACCGCACCCCCTGCGCACCCGCCTGGTGTCGAGGAAATGTCACGCCTGCCGCGCTTTGCGAGCGTGCGACGGATAGAGACCGCACCCCCTGCGCACCCCCCTGGTGTCGAAGGAATGCCACGCCTGCCGCGCTTTGCGAGCGGCGACGGATGGAGACCGCACCCCCTGCGCACCCCCCTGCCCTGGTGTGGAGGAAATGCCACGCCTGCCGCGTTTTGCGAGCGTGCGACGGATTAGAGACCGCACCCCCTGCGCACCCCCTCTCGTGTCGATGAACTACCACGCCTACCGCGCTTTGCGAGCGTGCGACGGATAGAGACCGCACCCCCTGCGCACCCCCCCTGGTGTCGAGGAACTGCTACGCCTGCCGTGCCTTGCGAGCGTGCGACGGATAGAGACCGCACACCCTGCGCCCCCCCTCTGGCGTCGAGGAACTGCCACGCCCGCCGCGCTTTGCGAGCGTGCGACGGATAGAGACCGCACCCCGTGCGCACCCCCTTCTCGCGTCGATAACAACGCCTGCCGCGCTTTGCGAGCGTGCGACGGATAGAGACCGCACCCCCTGCGCACCCCCCTGGTGTCGAGGAACTGCTACGCCCGCTGTGCTTTGCGAGCGTGCGACGGATAGAGACCGCACTGAGAGACCACCCCCTGCGCACCCCCTGTGGTGTCGAGAAACTGCTACGCCTGCCACGTATCCGACGCGCACTAGCGTTGTATGGTGTGTGTGTGTGTGTTGTGTGCGAGTGTGTGCATGCGTGCGGCTGTATGTAGACGCGTGTCTCACGTACTTGCCGTGCATGTGTTGAGCGCGGGTGAGGAGAGGAAGAGGGGGAGGGAGGAGGGGAGGAGGGTGAGGAGGAGGAGACGCGGGTGCGCCGCGGCAGGGAAGAAAACCATAACCCCACGAAACATGTGGGGAACAAGCAGAACAACAACACACACTGGCATTCTAAATTTCGCCTCCGGTCATCCTTCGGCACAAGCCGACGGCGCATGCGGCCTCGGGAAAGCCTCGGCGACCGGAAGTGCGACCAGGGCAAGCCCGACCCGCGACGGCGCCCCCGGCGCGCACGACAGAGGGAGGAACACATCATTGAAGAAGCTGGCGCGTACTGGTACCCTAGCAAAACGCGGGCCCCACGTCCACACCAGCGAGGGGCAACGACTGCTAATGTCGAGCCACGTTATCCTGGCCACAGCGTTAGGGAGCACATTGATAATTTGCATGTCGATCAGACATGGGCCATCACTTGCCATGTGCTAATGGATTTCGGCCCATCCTACCACTCAGAGTTTTCAGGGATGCTTCTTGGGGTCTCTGCGGAGCGCCTTCGGGGGCCTGGGGGCAGTTTGGGGGCCTCTTGAGAGTCTCTTGGGGGCCTCTCGGGGGCCTCTTGGGGCCTCTTGGGGGCCTCCTGGGGCTTCCTTGGGGCCTTTCGGGGGCCTCTTGGGGGTCTCTTGGGGCCTTTTGTAGGCCTCTCGAGGCCAAGGGCTCGAAATGTCTGTTCGGGCCTCCCGTCTGGGCCGCCTCTTGGAGCCGTCTTGGAACCCGAAGAGGCAGTCTTGGGCCCATCTTGGGCCTGGGGGGCCTCGTGGAAGCTTCTGGGGCCGCCTTGGGGCGACCCTGGTGGCCTCTTGTGCCGTCTTGGAGCGTCGAGAAGCTGAAAAAGGGAGAATTCGAACATCTTTCAAAAACCAATCCTTGGAGGCCTCTGGGGCCATCTTGAGGCCATCTTTGTAGTCTTGGGGCGATCTGTCGGCGACTCGGGGTCCTCTTCGGCCGTCGCGTAGGCATACTGGGGGCCCTCTGGGCCTGTCTTGGCGCCCCCTCGGGCCCGAACACGTCCGGCGGGGAGACGATCCGAGGCCCGGGGGAAGCGCGCCAGACCCTGGAAGATTTGAGAATCTGGGGTCCGGGCCTTGAAAGATTGCCCAGGACTGCGGACTGAGGCTCAGAGGATCTGAGGACTGAGGCTCAGGGGATGGGGCACACGACGCGAGGACATGCCCACTCCGTGCCAAGCGCCAGGGTGGCGGGTCTGGGTCCGAGGGAACCCGGCGGTCGTGTATCTCTGCCGTCTTCCGAACGCCACCTCGCGCACAGTTCCTCGGAGCCCAGTGTCGCGAGAATGTCTCACGCGAAACTGGCTGGACCACGTCTCGAGCGGCCTCTCGGAGACCTGAGTATCGAAGATGTCTCAGGCGAAATGGGCTGGAGACCTCGCGCGCTACATCTTGGAGCTCCGCGGCGTCTTGGTGCCCAGAGTTGCGAGAATGTCTTAGGCGCAATGGCCAGGACCACCTCTCGCGCGGCGTTTTGGAGCTCAGAGTTGCAAGAATATCTCGGAGCCCAGAGCTGCGATAATGTCTTCGGCGCAATGGCCCAGACCACCTCTCGCGCGGCATCTCGAAGATCAGAGTTTCGAGGACGTCTCAGGCGAAACGGGCTGGACTACCTCTCGCGCGGCGTCTTGGAGCCCAGACGTGAGGATGTCTCAAGCGAACCGGGCTGGACCACCTCGCGCGCACGAGGTGAAGCTGCGCCAGATCGACCCCCGGAGGGGTCTGGGAGCCTAAGCAGAACCCCCATTGCTCCGGTAGTGTTCACACCTAGCCAGAACGAGCGACTCGCTGGTCAACGTGGATCATGATACATGCGGGAGGTCACGTCGCGCTACCGTTCAGTTTATCGTTTCTGGTTTCTGGGAAAGGCAGAGGAAGAATGAGAGAGAGAGAGGGAAATCGAACGAGGGTGGTAGGCAGTTGTCTCAGCGAGTGGCGATGCGGTGTTCCGTGTGGGCACGAAGAAATTGTTTCAATGTGAGGTGTGAATTTCTTGCAGCCTTTTCCGTTGTGAACGGATGTTGGCCTCTCACAGGCGTTTCTGTCAGGCTCTGAAGCAGCCCCTTCAGGGCCATCTCGGAGCCTTCTCGAGGCCTCTTGGATCCATGGTGGGGCCATCTTGGAGCCAGTTTGGGGTCCTGGGCCATCTCGCACAGTGGGCGCGCAGAAAGCGGAATCTGAATGACGAACACGTTTGGATTTGGACGCTTCAGCCGACAGGGTAACAGGGTCCAGCCCTTTTGGGGCCCGCGGGGGGTTTGCACAGCCGAACGCATTGCCTGTGAAGTGTCGGCGCGCTCGAACGCCGTCCCCCAAAGGGCTCGTTGTAGGTCGGGCATGTCCCTCGACAGGAGGAATATTCGAGAAGAGTAGAGATAGGCTGGGGACGAGTTCCCCATGACCGTTCGACCATGTTTGAGTATATCCTGACTTTCTCTTTTCTTCCAACATCCGACTGTAGGAGGACATGCCCGTCCTAAGCCTTGCTGGCCTGCATTCGACGGGAGGGCATGGGGGGGGGGCACAGTTGTTTTTTGATCTGCAGGGCGAGAGCGAACCCCTTCCGCTGAAAGCTAGGCGGGACGCGCACCGCTCCAATCGGCAGAGAGAGGGCGGAAGAGGGCGGGGCCCCACGCGGCCAGGCGCGGGCGGCGTGAAGGGGGCACGGGAGCGAGGCCGTGCCCGTCCTAAGCCTTGCTGGCCTGCATTCGACGGGAGGGCGTGGGGGGGGGGCACGGGAGCGACGGGCGAGTGCAAGTCCAGCAGCTGGGCCGGCGTGCCGTGCCGGCGCGGCGGCGACCCCCGGGCGGCGGGCGCGCTCAGGGCGGAGCGCCGCCGGCGGCCCGGAGTCGGCCAAGGGTGGAGGCCTCCGACGATGGAGAGGCCGATCGGGAAGCATCCGACGATAGAGAAGCCGATCGAGAAGCCGATCGGGAAGCATCCGACGATCGAGAAGCCGATCGAGAAGCCGATCGGGAGGCCGATCGGGAGGCATCCGAGGATGGAGAGGCCGCCGCTCGTTCGGGGCTGAAGCGATCCGCGCGGCGTCGGCAGCGAGGTCATCGCGGCTCGAGCTTGCCGTGCTTGAGATCGACGCCGGTGGCCTGGAATCGGCCAAGGGTGGAGGCCTCCGAGGATGGAGAAGCCGCCGCTCGTTCGGGGCTGAAGCGATCCGCGCGGCGTCGGCAGCGAGGTCACCGCGGCTCGAGCCTGCCGTGCTCGAGAGATCGACGGACCCCCCTGCCGTCGAGGTGCTCAAGAGCCGGGCTGGGCCGGACGCGGTCGGCGCATCTCGCGGCGCATGGGCAGCGCGGCGCGATCTGGAGCCCGAGCTCTCCTCCGCCTGGATGCATCTTGGCGATGCGTCGGCGATGCTCCGAGCCCGTGAGAGCTCCCGCCCCGTCGTCTGCAGAGAACGCATCCGTGCAGGTGCGGCGTGCCCTGCCGTGGCCGTGTCAGGCACTGTTCGGTGCCGTGTGCAGGGCCCTGGCCTGCTCTGGCCGGGGCGGTGCTGCTGACGATGATGACCACGGTGGAGGTGATGACGGTGATGACGAATGGGATGATGAATGTGATGATGGTGGTGAGGATGATGCTGCTGATGATGATGGTGGTGGTGGTGGTTGTGATGATGCTGGTGATGATGATGATCGTGAGGATGAGTATGAGGATGAGGTATGAAGATGAATCTGAAGATGGTAACACTGATGTTGATTGTGATGATGATGGCAATGATGATGCTGATGATGATGATGGTGGTGGTGATGGTGGGGGTGGGGGTGGTCATGGTGATGGTGATGGTGATGGTTGTGGTGATAATGGTGGTGGTGATGATTCTGGTGAGGATTCTGGCGATGGCGGGGAATAGCAAGAGGATGAGGGGGGGAGGAAGGGAGGGACGGTAGAGGAACAGAAAGCTGATAATGAGGTAGGGGGCGAGGAGTAGGAGGAGGAGGAGGAGGAGGAGGAGGAGGAGGAGGAGGAGGAGGAGGAGGAGGAGACTCGAAGCTCAGGACCACACGGACGACCTCTCCTTCCGGCTCGATTATTACGCGACCGTGGACAATTTGTCGCACTTGCTGAGGACCGTTCACACCAACAGGTGCGACCAGTTAGAGAGGATGAGGAGGCGGAGGATGAGGAGAAGGAGAAGGGGTCGAAGTCCATGGGTGCACCCGAGCAGTTATGGAGTACATTTCTAGTATATTCAAGCTGGAAGCCGTAAGGAGGAGGAGGGTGTCCTCCTCCTCCCCCTCCTCCTCCTCCTCCTCCTCCTCCTCCTCCTCCTCCTAGGAAGCAGGAGGGAGAAGGCAGGAGCAGCGCGAGGCAGGAGCAGGATGCATCCCGCGAGGCACCCCATGAGTGTCAAGTTCGGCGAGTTTACTCGGCTCATGGCCGACCTGATAGAGGCCTGCAGCTGCCGCCCCGTCTTCGGCTCCTTCTCTTCTTGGCATCGCTCGGACACTTGCTTTTTTTCTCGGCGAGAACCATCGAGGACCATCCTGGACCATCTAGCAAAAAAAGAAAAAAAACACGAAACCAAAAAATGCACGGGAAATGGACGTCCGAGCGACGGCAAGTCTTCGTGCTCCTCCTCCTCTTTCTCCCTGCTCCTCGTAGCCTTCCCCCGCAATTGGCCGGTTTGGCTCCGGCCAGGCTTGCCAAAGTTGTCTCAGGCAATGCCTGCACGCTTCTGCGCGCGGAGCCGCTTGCGAGCGGTGCGCCCTCCTAGTGTGTGGACGCCGGATCTCGTATCCACGGCCATGGTTTCTGACGTCGGGCGGGTGGTGATGGGGGGTGATTTGACTGCGGGGTGCAGAGAGGGGCCCTCAAGGGTGCTTTCTTCTGGTTCCCTGCTGGCTCCAAGAGGTGCCCTGAATGCCCATTTGGAGCCCTTCTCTTCACCCCCTTTTGAGGTCACCCTCCCAATCCCACTCGCCCGAGGCTTCTGACGTACACGCTTATGTTGTGCATGAGAGAAACGGACCCCTTTACGTGAAGGATGTGCGTCGTACACACCTCTACTGTGTGCGCGGCTGACGCGCGCACAACCAAGTCGTGTTGTATGAGCTCAGTTGCGGGCGCTGTCTGGCCGTACCAATTGGATAGTCAGATGTTGCAAGATGGTCGTGCTATATGTTCTGGTCGGTCGTGCGCCTCTGCGGTGGATGCATGGTGCTAATACGTCCTTCTGCGTCTCAGTTCACTGCGATGTCGCAGCTGTCCGTGCATGGCGTCTTTGCAGATTGCGAAGGCCTTACGGCCGGTGCCGCCAACCCTGAAGGTGTGACGGGACCTGCCCGGGGACCCCCGCTGGCGAAACCGCCCCGGGACCCGACGGGACCCTGGGGGGTGGCTGTATTCTGACTCGGAGTCCCCCCCTCCCATCCGCCCCCCCAGCAGGGAAGGGATAAAGGTCAGGGAATCGTTTTGACAACGACGTTCCTTTTCTCTGCTGCGACGACGGCGACAATGACGACAGCGTCTCTCACCCGCCAAAGGGTCCGCGGATTGTATCAGTTGCTGTTTTCCTAGCTGCACGCATGTCATTGACGCTCGGAGTATCCCCACCAGCCAATGCAGAAACAGTTCTTGAACGAGTTGTCGCAAGCAGGGACCTGGAGGCTCATCAGTGAAACAAGTGTTACATCAGAGGAACCGAAGATGGAATCAGCCCGAACGGCCCCAAACCAATGGCCAAGTTGGCCCTAGGCGCCTTTTGGATGATTATTGGAAGCGCTTCGAACTCCCATGATGTTGTGAGGGAGTCTTGTTGGATCACCCATTCTTTGGGGCTCACGCTGGCTAACATGAATGAGTATCCAGAACGTTTCGGGCTCCCCTGATGCTGTGCGAGAGTCTCTAGAGCCGTCTTGGGGCCCTGTTTCCGGCCGCGCGTAGGAGTGACCTCGCGCTGGAGTGATCTCTGGTGCGGGCTCGCTGGGGTGCCCCGGTCGCTGAACCTGATGCGATAGTAACAGATTTCGTTCCTCTTGCGGCTCCCTACAGTCAAAAACCCTAAGAAGGACGCGCGACTTTGCTCAGGGTACCCTTGCGTCCTTGCTCTTCCTTGCTCTTGCGTCCTTGGGCTTTTCGTCGTCCGCCGCCCCCCAAATCCCAACTTCGGCTTCCAAGGGTCTTGCGTCCTTACCGCGCGTCGATAGTAGGGTTTTTGACTGTAACAAATTTCGTTCATCTGGCGGCCCCCATGCAGCCGCCCACCAGAGGTCGGTCTTGCTCAGGGTCACCCCTGCTTGCAGCCGACGTTGGGAGCCTTGCGGGCCCTGCTGCGTGGGCCATCCATCGGGCCACGACGGGGGGCCCTTGATGGATCATCGAGAGTGTAAGAACCTCGAGCCTTAATTGCACGGTGAAGACGTGGCCTCAGTTGTGTCCCGACACATCTGCAGAAAAGATCCCCTTATTCCTAATCTTTAAGGGCTTTCCTAACTCAATCCTCTCCCAAAGGGTTCGGGGTAGTTTTATTGCCATCCCACCAAACCACCCCAACCCAACCCGAAGGTCTCGATTTGCCATCCATTTTGAGTGTTGGGGGGGGTCGGGGAACATTGAACAAAACACATCTGGAGCCCGTACCCCCCCCCCCAGCCCGAAATTCGGGCGAAATTCGGGTCTTCTGGTTGGGATCGTGCAGTGGGGGCGTGTGCCAAGAAACCAGTTGGATTTTGCCAGGGTGCCCTGGGTTGCTTGGATTTCGATGGGCCCCCAATAAGATCTTGACGATCTTCGATCGACGAGTTTGGATTTGCACCGAGCAGATTGCGGAGTTCAGGGCTGGGTGTCTTGCGGAGGTTTCTCGTGGCCGAGCCCCCAGTGTACTCCAGATTTCGTAATAAAAGGGAGGGGGCCTGGACCCTCCAAGACAAGCCATCTCAGACCTCCCCCGCAAGAGAACCCTCCAGAACATCGTCCCCAGACCCCCCCCAGGCCCTCCAAGATAGCCTGGAAGAGACCCCCCCGAAAGGAGACCCCCCCTCCCTTTCTTTACGAGATCTGGAGCGGTCGAGAGAAGGCGCCGCCCCCCTCTGGAGCCAGGGAGAGCACGCCGTGCGGGGCCTCCTCGGGCCCCGCTCGGGGCTCTCCTGCAGGGGCGCGCGGCGGCGCCTTGCGGGGGGGGGGGGGGAAGCTCTCCCTGCGCCCCCCTTTTGGGGGCCCTCCCGCGGCCGCCCAGCTAATTTCCTCGGAGATCCCTCGGAAGCGAACGGCAAAAAGGCAACACAAGTGGAGCCCCGACGACGACGTTGACGACGACGACGACGACGACGCGGAGGACGACGACGACGACGACGACGACGACGCGGAGGGCCGCGCACAGGGTCGTCGTCGTTTCAATAATTCTGGCAGCTGCTATCTTGGATAGTCTTGGAGCCCCTTGGGAGCCATGCCGGAGGCCACCTAGAGCCACCTGGGCCCACTCTGCGTCATCTTGGAGGCCATCTTGACGAGGGCCATCTTGCACGCTCCAACCACTTGCCTCGTTTGGAACCCTGGACGCGAGCTGCGACTCAGACGCAGCGGTGGTGGTGTCTTGCTTAGACACAACTGTATTCAGAGGTCCCCCTGCATTCCCAGAGCCTCTGCTGTGTCACGGACTCAAGGTGCGTCAAGGTCCCCCAAGTGCCCCCAACGTGGCATGGCCCCCCCCTCCTCCCCCCTCCCTCCGGCCTTCCCCCTCCTCCTCTCCCCTCTTCCTCCTCCTGTGACCAGTCTCCGTGTCCTTCCGGCGCGGGCCAGGGCCTGCAGCAACCCATGCGTGGGACAGTTTTTTTGTGGCAACCGCGCGGCTCGCTCTCCCTCTTCCTCGTCCTGCTCCTCCTCCTCCTCCTCCTCCTCCTCCTCCTCTTCCATTCCCGTTCCCTCTGAACAGCTCCTCCCTGTCCTCCCTCTGAACAGCTCTCCCTCTTCCTCCTCCTCCTCCTCCTCCTCCTCCTTCTCCTCCCCCTACTCCTCCGCTCCTCCCCTCCTCCTCCTCCTCCTCCTCCTCTCCTCCTCCTCCTCCTCCTCCTCCTCCTCCTCCTCCTCCTCCTCCTCCTCCTCCTCCTCCCGCCCAAGAGGGATCGACCTCATTCGGGCATCGCCTTCTGCGGGAGTGGCTGCGCCGAGGTTCCAGATCACAGAGTCGCACCGCCCACGAGGGAGCGGCATGATTTGGTGGGCATCGCTTCCTGCGGGCTCGTACAGAGTCGGCTCGCAGGGGGGCCTCGCGAGAGGCCCAAGAGGCTCCACAATGATTCAGGGGGGCCATGCCGTCCTCAAGAAGACCAGAAGACCCCAAGGTGACCCAGAGACGATCTCCGTAGCCGTTTGGGCTCCAGCCCCTGTCTCTAGGCCTCCTAGACGGGGTCGGAGTAGATGGGGTCGGAGGATCGCGCCGCATCGGCGATACATCGCCGATGCGTCGCCGACGTCGGCGATGCATCGTCGGTGCATCGCCGATGCATCGCCGATGCATCGCTGATGCATCGCCGATGTATCGCCGATGCAGCGCGATCCTCCGACCCCATCTACTCCGACCCCATCTAGGAGGCCTCTACTGTCGGCTCAGAGCCTTTCAGCGCCTTTCAGCGCCCACCGCTCCTCGCGGCACCGCCCTCACGCATCCCGCCAGGCCCAGCAATGGCCCGCTCGTCGTCCCTGCTGCTCGCCTGCGCCGCCGCGGCTGCCGCCGCCCTGCTGCTGGGCTCCCTCGCGCTGTCCTTCGTCGGCGCCTCCCCGGCGGGGCTCCGCGCGGGCCCGCGCGTCCCCGCGGTGGAGATGCACTTCTTCGGCGGGCCGCCGGTGACGACCACCCCCCCGCCGCCCGCGGGACTGAGCCTGGGAGACGTGGGCGGGAACAATTACGTGATCTCGATGACCATCCTCTTCTTCGGGTCCGTGCTCGCCAACGCCAACGGCTTCTTCGCGCCCTGGTGAGCTGCGGGGCGGCCCCCCCGGCGCCAGCGGGCGGTGCACACGGCCCGGAGTTGACCCGCTTTGGCCGCGCCGGCGTGTCGGCGGCATTTTCGATCGACGCGCAGCTAGCGCGGCGCAGGTTTCCTCCGTATGCCACGGCCGTGTTTTTGAAGTGCTGGCTCTTCAGACCGCGTGAGCACCAATCGATTCCCCGGGAGCGACGTTGAAGAAAAACTATGCCCCAGGGACAACCAGCGCCACCACCAGACACGAAGCCTCCTCCGGGAAGTTCCCCCAAAGCGTGCCTGCACCAGGCGTTCTCGTTCGGCTTCTGACACGCTGCTGCCGCTCCCCCCTGCGTCGGAGCGCTCTCGGCCCTCCTTCGGGTCTCCCAGGGGGGGCGGCTCTGGGCAGCGAGGCGGGGAGGCCTCCGTGGGTGCCCCCGCAGGAGTATCGGCGGCGCGCCGGTGGGGGGGGGGCAGGCGGAGGGGGCGGGCCGTCTCGGAGGAACCCTCGTCCGAGGAGCCACAGGGGGGCTTGCCGGGAGACCAGGGAGGCCCCGCCGCCTCCTGAGAGGGCCTGCCCGCGCTCGCGCCGGCCGCTCGCCAGGACTACGGCCTCGTGAGCTTCGAGCCGCTGGACATCCAGGACGGCGGTGGGGAGCGAGGCCAAGGGTTGGTCCTGCACCGGCTCCTCCTCCTGAGCCGGAGGCTGCGCGGCTCGGTGGCTCGACGCTCCTGTGAGCTGCGCCCTCCCACCGTCTCTCCGCTTCCTCCAGCAATCCTTTTCCTTGTGAACAACTCCTCCTCCTCCATTCCCTTTCCCTGCGAACAGCTCCTCCCTGTCGCACCCCGAGACTGGTCGGAGGGGCGGGCCGGGCGTTTCGCTTGAGACTTCCATACCGCTTCTGAGCTTGAGGCGTAGAAGCTTGCAACAGGTTCACAGATGGAGGGCGGGTGGGTTTCAACATTTGGCTCTCGCTTTAGCGCCGCGCAGATGCGTTTTCAAAATTTGTGAGGGCTTCACAGACTGAGGGCAGATCGTGTTCAAACGTGGCTCTCGCCTTCGCGCCGCGCACGTTCGTTTCGAAAATTCAAGCGCTTCACTGATCTAGGGCGGGTCGTTTTCAAAATACAGCTCTCGCCCTAGCGCCGCGTACACTCGTCTTAAACATATTCGTAAGAGTTTCACTGATTGAAGGCGGTTCCTTTTCAACATAGCGCCGCGCGCATCTGTCGAAACAAATGCAAGAGTTTTGCGGAATCTCATGGTTAACTTCCAGGGATCGTGTTTTCGAGCGACTCAGGATTGTCAGGGAGCAATATTTACGCTTATTCGCCGCGTTGAAAGCCCAGGAATGGCGTTCTGGCACGATTCTGGATCGTCAAGACGCAGCAGTCAGGTTGACTCGTGACGTTGGATTCCTGAGAATGGTGTTTTGGCACGCTTGTGGATTTCCACACGATTTTCGAACGGGGCTCTTCCCTCAGCGGACGTGAATCTTCATATGGGGCCTATGAAGAGGGAGTTTGGAGGGAGGGTGTATCCCAACATCGTTCGCCTCCTCCTCCTCCTCTTTCTCCTCCTCCTCCTCCTCCTCCTCCTCCTCCTCCTCCTCATGGTCTTCTTCCTCAGCTTCCTGTTCTTCTTATCCTCCTCCTCCTCCTCTTTCGTCGCATTCCCAATATCCTCCTCCTCCTCGTCGGTTGCTCCCTCTTCATCCTCCATTCCTCCTCGTCATCCTTCCTCCACCCCTCTCCTTTCATCACTCTTACTCTCGTCCTGCTTCTCTTGTTTCTCCTCCCTCCTCCTTTCCTCTTCCATCCTCATTCCGCCCGCTTCTGCTCCTTGTCCTGCTTCTCCTGCTCCTCATGCTTCTGCTCCTTGTCTTTTTATTGTGCACATCGTACCCACTGCGCGCCAGGAGCCCGGTCAGAAAAAGCACGGGACCCGTCCAAAACATGAGCCACGAGCATACCCGACACCACCACTTGGCCCTCAGAACACAGGACGTAGTTCGTGTGGGCTCCTCCTTGGCGGCCTTCTGAACACTGGGCATGTAGCCAAGGCGACCAGTGTCCCTCCAGGGATGACCTGCGCCAGCACGCCTCCATCCGTTGGGTCCTTGCTGAACGCGGTGGCTGGCCCCATCCAGGGCGAGCTCAATACTCTCTCTAGCTTGACTGGCCCCGCTGCCTCCACTTGCCGACCCTCGTGCGGCAAGGGCACACGAGAAGCACTCGCCGCCTCCGACGCCGCCTCCACGGTAACGGTGGCTGCGCGCACTTGCAACTCAGAGGCCAAGTCGCCGCTGCCGGGCCCTCCTCCGGCACGCTCCAGGGGAATGTGCAGTACACTTTGGCGTCGGTGGGAATTTCGACCCCGCCCGGCCACCTTCGGGATCGGTTGGCGTTTGGGGGGGTGGGAGGCCGACTTCCGCCAGATCTGGGGGCCCAGAGGAGCCCATACACACTCTCGCGTTCCCCGCTGTCGCCGCTCAGGATACCGCCGACGCCGAACATCTGTTCTCGCGAGCATTCTCGGCGGCGCGCCGGGCGGGAAAGTGAGAAGGAGGAGGCCTTCTCAGAAGGCGGCGGGGCTTCTCAGCAGGGCTCTGGCCTGAGAGGTCTTCTGTGTCTTCGGGGAAGGCAGAGAAAGTCCTCAGAAGGCCAGAGGACTTCCGATCCTCCTGAGAAGGCCCGCCCCTGCTCACTTCTCCCCCTGGGCTCGCCGCCGAGCTCGGGATACAGCCGACGCCGAAAATCTCTTCTCGAGGGCATTCGCCCCCGAGCTCGCAGGGCCACAACTCAAGGAGGCAAGGCCGCCCGCTGAGCATCCCGCCAGGTGCGGTGCGGGTGAGCCTGTGTGCGCTGCAAGCTCCCGCCCTTGCTGGGGGAACGAAAGATGGCATAAGCGTAACAACTCGGAGGTCCGCGCGGATTTCTTGGATCCGCGCTGGACCCCCCCCCCCTGGCGCGCGAAGCGCGCCAGGGGTGGCGCCAGAGGCGCCGTCAGGGGGCCCCAGCGCCGATCCGAGAAATCCGCGCGGACCTCAGAGTTTTTATGTTTGTGTCATTGTTCGTTCCCTTACGCAAGCTCCCGCCCTTGTGCCTCAACCTGAATATTGCCAACCCGCTTGTCCCGTTTCTCGGGTGCCTCTTTGCCTCTTTTTTCTCTGTGCCTCCGGAGGCCTCCCGGGAGGTCCTGGGAGGGACCCCTGCAGACCTCCGGAGACCCCGCCGCGAACATCTGAATCAAGAATCCTCCTCTCGAGTCTCGAATCCTCCTCCTCGAGCCCCGACGACGATGAGAGCGACGAGGAGAAGGAGGAGGAGGAGGAGGAGAAGGAGGAGACGGAGGAGGAGGAGGAGGAATAACCCCATGCTCACGATAATAAACACTAGGGGATAATAAAGATCGGGGTTCAGGGGGAGATAATCAAAGTAGCCCACCAGACCTCAGCATAATCTCGAAGTAAGAGATGATCAAGAGGAGACCAAACCGAGCACGTTTTGAGACATCCTTGGCGTTTAGTCTTCATTAAAATATCCTCAACAATGGCTTATCTCGCTGGAGACATCCTCGACAAATCCCTTGTCTCGCTTGAGACATCCACGAACTATTGCTTATTTCGATTATTTCGCTTGAGACATCCTCGAAATAATTGTGTTTTTCGCTTGAAACATCATCAAACTATTGCTGATTTCGCCTGAACATCCTGAAACTATTGCGTATTTCGCTTGAGACATCCTGGAACTATTGCTTATTTCGCTTGAGACACCGTCGAACTATTGCTTATTTCGCTTGAGACATCCTCGAAATATGTTTTTTTCTTTATTCTCGAAGGTCTCATTGTCTGGTTCTGCTCTCTGAGCAGCCATCTGCTTGAGCAGCTCTGCTTCCGCAGCTCACCTTGAGCAGAGAGAGATAGTGAGAGAAAGAGGAGAGAGGGAGGGAGAGAGAGAGAGAGAGAGAGAGAGGTGAGACTCTCTCTCTCTCTCCCGCCGTGCGCTCCTCAGAGGTTTATTATCGTCGGCAGTTTTTTATCATCGGCTGAGGTTTATTATCGTCGGCAGTTTTTTTTATCATCGGCAGTGGTAAATCGCAACTCCTGAGCTCTCCCGGAAGACGGCGGCACGCAAATGATACGCATGTTTTTGAAAGACTTCATTTTGGAAAAAAAACTTTTTGTAATTGCGAATTCCATTGTAATCCTTTCAAAATTGCGAAATCGAGCCGTCAGGCGCTTGAATGCCACATTGCGTTCGAGATTTAAGCACGCGACGCATTTATGAGAAATTTGCGTCGCACGCGCTTTTGCCCGAATATCGAACGCAGTGTGGCATTCAGGCGCGTGCGGGTTCGAATTTGCAATTTCGAAAGGATTTCAATGGAATTCGCAACCAAATATAGTATTTTTTGTCAAAATAAGGTTTTTCAAACAAACTGCGTGTCATGAGAAAATTGCGTCGCACACGCTTTCGCCTAAATCTCGAACGCAGTGCGGCATTCAAGCGCCTGACGGCTCGATTTCGCAAATTCGAAAAGATTTCAATGGAATTCGCAATTAAATAAACTATATTTTCTTCAAAATGAAACTTTTCAAAAACATGCGTATCATTTGCGTGCCGCCGTGTTCCCGGAGAGCTCAGGAGTTGTTATCGACCACTGCCGATGATAAAAAACTGCCGACGATAATAAACCTCAAGAGGTTGTGCTGAGGGGTTGTGCTGCAGGGTTGTGCTGGAGGGTTGTGCTGGAGGGTTGTGCTGGAGGGTTGTACTGGAGGGTTGTGCTGGAGGGTTGTGCTGGGGGGTTGTGCTGAGAGAGAGAGAGAGAGAGAGAAGGGGAAAAAATAATATAAAAAAGATATATTTTTTTTTTTAAAAAAAGAATAAGAGATATATATCACATTTCGCAGAAAAATGAAAAACTCTATACTAAAGAAGAAGAGTAATAAGAAGAATAATCAGAAGAAGAGAATATATATAGAAAGACAGATAGAGGAGGAGGAGGAAAAGCAAAAATTTCAAGTTTCAAATCCATCATATTTTATCTAGAAACGCTTTATGAAAATTGAGAAAGAGAGAGAGAGAGAGAGAAAGAAGAAGAGGAGATAATGAAAAGCAAGAGAGGAAGGAGAGGAGGAGAGAAAAGGAGAAGACAGGAGAGGAGCAAGAGGAGAGAGAGATAGAGAAACAGAGAGAGAAAAAAGACATAGAGGAAATAATAAAGAAAAACCTATCATATTTTCCATGGATAATCAACCCCAGGGATAAGCAAGTTCAGGGGGGCATGGGGGGAGAGAGACAGAGAGATAGAAAGAGAGAGAGAGAGAAGAAATAATGAAAATGAAGAGGAGAAGAAGAATTCAAGAGGAGAAGTAGAAGAGGAGAGGAAGAGGGAAAGCACAAATTTCAAGTTCCAAATCTATTATATTTTATTTACAAACGATGTATGAACATTGTTTTTGTAAGTGCTCGTGTAGGAGCTCATGTGCCTCACTTTCCGTGGATAATCAACCCCAGGGATAAACAAGTCTAGGGGCGCATGGGGAGAGAGAAAGATATAAAGAGAGAAATAAAGAAAACAAAGAGAGAGTTGAGGGAACTACATAAAAGAAATATTGAAAAGGAAAAGGACAAGAAGAACTGAGGAGGAGAAGTAGAAGAGGAGAGGAACGGAGGATAAAACAAAAAATCTGAAGATTCAAACGTATTAATTTTTATTTACAAGCGCTTTATGCAAATTAAAAGTTTTAAGTGCTCGTGTAGGGTAGCTCATGTGCCTCACTTTCCGTGGATAATCAACCCCAGGGGTAAACAAGTTCAGGGGGGCATGGGGAGAGAGAGGAAACAAGAAAGAAATAAAGAAATATATAAAGAAATAAAACTATAAATTAAGAAAAAAGAAGGAGAAGAGAAGAGGACGAAAAAGAGCAAAAAAAATCAAGTTCCGAATCTATTAGATTTAATTTACAAGCGCTTTCTTAAACTTGTTTTTTTTAGTGCTCGTGTAGGGTAGCTCATGTGCCTCACTTGCCATGGATAATCAACCCCAGGGATAAACAAGTTCAGGGGGGCATGGGGAGAGAGAGGAAAAAATAAAGAAATCAAGAAATATATAAACAAATAAAAATATAAATTAAGAAAAAAGAAGGAGAAGAGAAGAGGAAGAAAAAGAGCAATCCTCGAGTATATGCTTGTTTCGCTTGGGACATCCTCGACAAGCTTCTCGAATCGCTTGAGACATCCTCGCAGAATTGCTGGTTTCGCTTGAGACATCCTTGAAACATTGCTCGTTTCGTTTGAGCCTGCCTCCCAAAATTCTTGGTTTCGCTTGAGACATCCTCACAGAATTTTTGTTTTCGCTTGAGACATCCTTGAGAAACGTATCGTTTCGCTTGAGACATCCTTCAGTCTATGCTTGTTTTGCTTGAGACATCCTCGAGTATATGCTTGTTTCGCTTGAGACATCCTCGACAAGCTTCTCGAATCGCTCGAGACATCCTCGAGTATATGCTTGTTTCGCTTGAGACATCCTCGACAAGCTTCTCGAATCGCTTGAGACATCCTCACAGAATTACTGGTTTCGCTTGAGACATCCTTGAAACATTGCTCGTTTCGTTTGAGCCTGCCTCCCAAAATTCTTGGTCTCGCTTGAGACATCCTGAAAAGTATGATCGCTTCGCTTGATGTTGCTATTTCAACATAACTTGATCTTGCTATCTCAACATAACGTTCCGAGGTGATAATGAAGTTTGGCCTCCGCGCCCCGCGCCCCCGACCAAACTCTTATGGGTCGACGATAAAAAAACTCTAACGACTTAAGGGGGGGGTAACATTATTATCGTGGGCATGGGGTTAGGAGGAGGAGGAGGAGGAGGAGGAGGAGGAGGAGGAGGAGGAGGAGGAGGAGGAGGAGGAGGACGACGACGACGACGACGACGGCGACGGCGACGGCGACGGCGACGGCGACGGCGACGGCGACGGCGGCGACGACGGCGGGGCGACGACGACACCCCCGACCGCTCCTGGGGCGCCGTCTGACAAGAACTTCGGGGCGGATCCAGCCGCGGCGACGAGACCGCCCTCCTGGAGGCTCCAGGAACCGAGGAAGAGCAAAGCTGGATCACGGCGCATGGAGCTAAGACAGGTGCCGCTTCTATATCGAATTGGAGTAGGAGGTCGACCACATGATTGATTCGGCCTAAACTTGACATGCTCTCGCAGAATCTACGACACATGCGCAACATGTTCGTAGGTCTACGACAAGTACGCAACATGTTCGTAGACGCAGCGAGATAGGAAGATTGAGAGGCGCATCGAATCTGCTGTCGTTGGGCATAAACTCCGCAGGTCTGCTGGCCGCAGCCGCCTGCCGGGACCGAAGGGTAAAACGAGCCTCTGCTGGCAGCACCTGGCCGCCTCCGCGCCGCCAGGCCACGGCGTGGCACAAGGAGGAGGAGGAGGAGGAAGAGGAGGAGGAGGAGGAGGAGGAGGAGGAGGAGGAGGAGGAGGAGGAGGAGGAGGAGGAGTTGGGAAATTTCGCTCCTGGAGGTCCCCGGAGGGGATGGAGGAGGAGGAGGAGAAGGAGGAGGAGGAGGAGGAGAAGGAGGAGGAGGGGGGGGAGGAGGAGGAGGAGCAGGAGAGGAGGAGAAGGAGGAGGAGGAGGAGGACCAGTGTAAACCCAAGACCCGTCAACGATATTGCAATACATCCTTCCTCCAAGCTCCCTCTTCACAGGCCCCTACACGGTTTCGTTTTCACTGAAGGGTATGCCCCGTTGGAAAACAATTGTTTGAAAATCCTGAGCTGCGCCAGAACACCATTACTGGGACCCCACTGCCGCGAATCACCGTTACTGCTATATCTTGACGATCCTGAGTCGTGCCAGAAAACCGTTCCTGGGATATCAAAATCACGAATCTACGTAATGGTTGCGCCCTGACAGTCCGACATCGTGTCAACACACCGTTTCTGGTACGTTCACCATGAGAACCCTCGAAACCGATGTAACTCTTACCACGGATGTGCGCGGCGCTAAGGCGAGAGCCTCGTGTTGAAGAAGAGCCGCCCTCCATCCGTGAAGCTCCCGAAGATGTTGTAGGACGAATGTGCCCGGCGCTGGGGCGAGAGCCACATGTTGAAAACGGCCCGCCCTCCATCCGTGAAGCCCTCGAGCACTCTGTAGGACGAGTCTGCGCGGCGCTGGGGCGAGAGCCACATGTTGAAAACGACCCGCCCTCCATCCGTGAAGCCCTCGAGCACTCTGTAGGACGAGTCTGCGCGGCGCTGGGGCGAGAGCCCCATCCTGGAAAACGGCCCGGCCTCCATCCGTGGACCTCTTGCAGGGTGTGAAAGATCGAAGGCGCGCGGCGCGGAGGCGAGCGCCACATGATGTCGGACAGCGACCCGCCCTCCACCCGTGAAGCCCGTGCAGCTTGCGCAGGCGAGTGTGCTGGGCGCCACAAGGCGAGCGACGCAGTCTGGAAACCACCCGCCCTCCACTGGGGAAGCTGCACCACGTGCGGAGCTTCAGGACCGCAAACTGGTGAGGAAGTCTCCGGCGGAACGCCCGGCTCGCCATTCCGAGTGGCCGCGGGGTGCGACAGGGAGGAGCTGCTCACAAGGAAGAGGAGAGGAGGAGGAGGAGGAGGA
>CAUYUJ010000056.1:22500-118900 GCA_963575745.1 Prorocentrum cordatum | reverse complement strand
GGGGATTACGGAATAGCAGTGAATGTCCAGTATTGGAACCTGCGGTTCATCCTGCGCGTTGCCCATTGCATCCTGCCATTCGAAGCGGTCTGAGAGGACCCCGAGATAATCGCCGGCAGCCTGTCCAAGATGAGGGGCGCCGCCGCGGCTTCGACTTCTAGCGTTGCGAGCGGTCCCGAGCGCCAGGAGGAGCCGATTGCGACGGCAAAACGGATTACTGAGGGGTTCTTGTAGCGCGTCAGTGGTGGCGGGCGCTCGGCCAGCGGCTTGTGGCGGTTGCCACTTCATGAGCAGGTTTCCAGTTTTTTTTGCGTGTGCAGCGTCACTTGTGCACATCCCGATGATGCTGCAGGGGCGCCCCCCCCCCGTCGCAGTAATGCGTGTGGGCGTCCCCCTCGCATGCATCCTTATGGTATCCTTGTCGAACGTATAACGCAGCGTCTTGCTGCACAGGTCAACAGCGCACTTCGCCGATGCACGGCGGCGAGGCCCACGCGTGCACGGAATTATGCGCTGGCTAGTTGAGCTGCCGCGATGCGCGCATGGGGAACGGAGGAGGGGCGAGGGGGGTTTAGAGAAGGAGAGGGAATCGTAATGCGATCGCTTTCTCTTCCAAGTCGCCACATTGTAGGAGGCGCCGACAAGGGCCATGCGAGGGCGAACTCGCAGCGCGCGGATGTCTCGTCGTGCGGCGGTGAAGGTTGTGAAGGCCGTAAAAAACCACACGCGGTTTTTTTTCTCGGGCCCAACGGGCGCGCCTCCTGGCGGGCTTCCATACGGAGGCGCGTTGGAGCCTTTGGACCGGGCGGGCACCGAGCCCCAAAAAAATCCACATCCAACGGCCGCGCCAGGAAAATCGCGCCTTTCGGTCTGGGTTAGTAAGTGTGCTTTCTCCATGCGGTTGGCGCTAGGAGCGCGAGGATGGTCGCGCTCCGTCGCGCGGCGGCAGAATCCGCGTTCGCAGGGCAGCGCGACACATCGAGAGTGGGACGTGCGCGCGCCAAAGAGGACGCAGGAGGAGGCAGGGGGGGGGAGGGCGAGGGAGAGGACAACGACGATTCGCAGCTCTCTCGCGACTGGCCGAATTGGCTCGAGTACTTTCCGCGCGCCCAGCGCGCATGTCAGGGTTGCACTCGAAGAAAGTTGTATCGATGCCCGATAGCCTCCGCGACCGATCCCGCTCGCCACCAGTAGAGAAAGGCGCGGGCAAGGACAACTTGCAGGCAGAGAACGCCGCAGGCAAGGGGAAAGACAAGAACAAGAGCACGGGCGATGGTTTTGAGGAATGCTTGCAGTCAGCGCTGGAGGCCACCTTCACAGCATGTAGCCGCTCAAATTTTGAGATGGCGCAGGCAATCAAGGACATGGACGAAGCCTCGAGGCATAACCGCGAGCTGAAAAAAGCTGTATTGGACTTAACATGTCGGGTGGGGTACCTTGAGATGGTTGTGAAAGTTTGTTTTCCGATCAAACTAAACAGAAGGTTTTGAATTGCCCGCGTTCCAAGC
The DNA here is from genome assembly GCA_963575745.1 of Prorocentrum cordatum. Taxonomy (NCBI): domain Eukaryota; class Dinophyceae; order Prorocentrales; family Prorocentraceae; genus Prorocentrum; species Prorocentrum cordatum. Next base: position 117,392 of record CAUYUJ010000056.1, on the reverse strand, counting down.
GGGCGCGTGCGAAAGAGGACTACGCAACGTGGTGGCGCCAGAACCTGGAGGACACCCAATGGGGCCCAAGGTGCTGGAGCTACTACGTCAAGCGCTGGATGTACATCGCGGAGAACAACGACGAGTTCGTATACATCCGCGACTTACAGTACAACGACCGATTCCACGGCTGGACCCCAAGTACAATTTGGGCGACCTATGCGACGAGCTTCGTCGGGATCGATGGCCACAGGATTTGGGATCACAGGTTCTACATGGCAGGCACTTCGTAGTTGTGTTTGCCGCAAGGCCATGCTGGATTGGCTTGAACTTTATCTTTATACAAGGTCGCCTCGAGCAGTGAATGCCAATATAACCCGGCTATGCATGAATATATATCTGCATATATATATATATATATATATGTGTAGAGGTACATATGTACATATATACATATATACGAATATATACATATATATATATATATGTATATATGTATATATATACATATGCGTGCGTGCGTCCCTCTCATATGTTGGTTTGTGCTATCCTGTTCGAAAATACTGTGCAACGTCTTGCAAACACAAGTAAACATTGCATTTCGCCGACGCACGGCGGCGAGGCACCCCCGTGCACGGAATCACGCGCCCGCGAGTAAACGTTCTGCGACGCACGCAGGGGGGAGAGGGGGAGGGGTGAGGGGGGTTTAGAGAAGGACGGGGGATTAGTGATGCGGAGCGCTGCCTCGTCCAGGCCGCAACATTGTAGGGGGATTCGACAAGACAGTCATGCGAGGCTGAACTCGCAGTGGCGGATGTCCCAGCCCGCGGCGGTGGAGCTCTTGAATCCAGCAAACGACCACGCGCGGTTCTTTTTTTCCGCCGACGCGAGTGCCTCCTGGAGGGTGTATCTCTGGAGGCGCGTGGGAGAGTGTGGACAGGTTGAGGATCAATCCCAAAAGAAGTCCACGCCGCAACGGCCGCTCCAGAATTGTTCGTTGTGGTCTGGGTTATCGAATGTGCTTTCTTTCTGCGGTTGGCGGTAGATCCCCTGGCACCCAGACCTTCCTCCGCAAAGGACGTTCGTGCGAAAATCGTTGGAATGTTTCAGTGCCGCTGTGGCTTCAAATTTCGATGGCGGCGGCTTCTCCGGAATCCACTCCAAGGCTGCGCCCGGAGAATCGCGCCTTGCGGTCTGGGTTGGCGAGTGTGGTTCTGGCGCGCGGCTGGCTCCAGAGGCGAGAGGATGGCCGCGCTTCGCGCGGCGGCTGCCCCTCCGACAGCGAGGCCCCCCTCTCCCGCTTATCAGAAACCACTTGTTTTTATTTGCTGGGTTGCTACATTGCTGTTGTGGTGGACATATCGATGGCAACGGCGTTCCCGCAGTTCACCCCAAGGTTGCGCCAGGATAATCGCGTCTCGCGGCCTGTGTTGGGGAGTTGTCTCCTTCCCTCGGTCCTGGGGGGGGTGCGTGACTAATCTCGCCCCTGGCGGGTGTGCTAGTGATCGGCCGTGGCAGGTTTGAGATGGGCAAACAAAAAACCACCCGCGGATTTTTCATTCGGGATCACGGGGGTGGCCTGGAGGAATTCATGCCCGAAAGCGTGTTGAAGCAATCGGACAAGTTGCGAACGTGGGCGTCTGGGGCCGAACGAGAGCGGAAACATCCAACGAGGGCGATGCCCCCACGTTGAACCTCGCGGGCTGAGAATCAACGTGATCTTGATCTCCGACCCCTTTCGTGAGTGGCCGAATTGGCTCGAGTACTTTCCGCGCGCTCAGCGCGCATGTCAGGACCTCGTTCGAAACCAGTGTTATCGATGCCCGATGGTCCCCGCGACCGATCCCGCTCGCCATCAGCGCAGAAAGGCGCAGGCAATGACAACGTGCAGGCAGAGAAAGGCGCATACGTGGACACAGGCAAGGACCAGAGCATGGACGATGGTCTTGAGGATTGCTTGCAGTCAGCGCTGGAGGCTACGTTCACAGCATGCAGCCGCTCAAACTTGGAGGTGTTGCAGGCAATGAAAGACATGGGCGAACCCGCGAGGCAGAACCGTGAGCTGAGGAAAGCTGTATTTGATTTAACATGTCGGGTGGGTTATCTTGAGATGGTTGTGAAGGCGTGCTTGTCCGATCGCATCAAGCGCATGATTTTGCGCTGCCCGCGCGAGGGGGCGAGTTCTCAGCCCCCGCCACCTTGCCAGGATCCCAAAGGCGAGGAGAAGGACTTGAAATTCGAGGGGGGCGATCCGAAACGCGTGGGGTGAGGCGGGATCGAGGTGCAACGCCTTTTCCAGCATCTCTCCTCCTCCTCGTCCCCTCTGCCTCCACCGCCTCCTCCGTCTTCTCCCCCTCCTCCACCTCCTCCCCCTCTCCTCCCCCGAGTTCGGCTTTGCGCTGCCTCGCCGCGACCGTGGCCGCGCGCTGGCGAGAGAGTGAGAGAGAGAGAGAGAGAGAGAGAGAGAGAGAGAGAGAGAGAGAGAGAGAGAGAGAGAGAGAGAGAGAGAGAGAGAGAGAGAGACCCAACGTTGAGCCCCCTGGGCTGGGATATTCCATTTCATGTTGATTATTATCCATTATTCGAATTTGACGGCCTGATTCAGAATTGTTTGGTCGGCTGGTGCCATCGACGCGCCCAGCGCCATCCTTCGCCCGCGCGTTGCCCGACGGCGTCCGCGTCCTTTCGATGCCGTAGGCGGATATGGCGCTGGTGTCTGCCCTGAGTGTTCAATTCGGTGGTTGAGAAACCGCTGGGCGGACTGGTCAGCGTGGCCTTGTTCGTTACAGAGGGCCCCCCGGTTTCTTTTGAAGCAGATTGTCTCGGGGCGTCCGCGAGCGACCCGCGCTTGCCCGAGTTATAGAAGCAGCAAAGCACGCGGGTGCACAGGTGCAAACCAAGCAACTTTCCGCCCCATCGGGTTATGACCACCACGGGGCCGAAGACGGAGGAACAGCGAGCCGCAGCGCGTCCTGTTCCCGGCCACGAGCAGCTTTCAATTAGTTTTGGCGTGTGTAGTGATGGACACATGTAAACTCAGATGATACCAGGGCGTCCTCCCGTGTATATATATATATATATATATATATATATATACATTCATACATACATACATAGGCACATGTCTATATACGTGGGTGCGTCCCCCTCAGATATTCATTTGTGTTATCCTTGTCGAAGAAAGTGTGCGACCTCTTTTACTGCTGCTTTGCTGCTGCTCTGTGCTGCTATGCTACTGCTGCTGCCCTCGCTTTGCTGCTGCTGCTGCTCTGCTGCTGCTCTTCTGCTGCTGCTGCTGCTGCTGCTGCTCTTCTGCTGCTGCTGCTGCTCAGCAGCCGGTCTGCTGCCGCCGCCGCTGCCGCGGCTGCTGCTGCCGCTGCCGCCGGTGGCGCAGCGCGCGAGAGCGAAGCATTCGGGCCGTCGCTTCCCAGGCGCCCAGGGGCCGGGCCCCAGGGAGGAGGAGGGAGGGGGAGGAGACGAGGCCCACCCTGAGTGCCGATCTCGGATCGCGGCCCAGCAAGCTAGATACAGTTCCAAAGAGAAGACATTTGCAGCCTCCCCACTTACCCGTTATTTTCGATGGCAGTTGCCGATGGGACAAGGCATGTCCGGGGGGCGCGAGAGATGGCTCAAGCTTAGACGCTGCGCGAGCATGCTTTTACGCCAAGGACAAGAATAACATCTTCATGAGGTTACTCGAAGGTCGCGAACAGGGCATGCGCGGAAGACTACTAAAGTCCATGGGCCTTCGGGGCGCCGCCAGCAACTGGGTATCTGGTTATGTCGTGTGGATTTTGCACGTGTCATTGGTTTTGACTAGGGGAACAGCATCGCCATAGGTGGTCAAACATATGGCTCGGCGAATCTTGCAAATAGCTCACGGACATGATTGTGCGTTCGTTTGGACAGTGTTTCTCATCTTGACTGGCTCGAAGGGGGATAAATGATGAGTTTGCAGTGAAAATCTATGGTTCCAAATATTTGAATTCAAAAAGGATTCTCAACCGCATTGTGGAATTTAACCAGGATGGGTTATGGCATGAGGCGCACCAAAATCATCTTGCATTTTTGAAATCTTGGCATGGAGCAGTACAGAGTGAGATGTGCGCGCTCAATGTCGGCCCCAACTCGAGGGGCATGGAAAGGCCATGCGAAATTGGGCGAGCACCCCAAGAGCCACGACAAGTTAGGTAGCAGTATTTGTACCAATGACGCCCAATGGGGTTAACTGCGTGGACTGGCGACGACTATGCCGGTTGCAAGAAAACACGTGAGTCAACAAATGGAAGAGCAGTAATATGGGGATTACATTTGATAAAGTCGCGGGTTTCGGCTCAGAGAGTAGTGGCGGTATCTTCTGGAGAAGCAGAGTATCGCGGAATTGTGAACGGTGGCTCAAAGCTATGGCTGCAAGCAGTTCTCGGATACTTCGACGTTGATGGTGGCATCTCAGTGAACAGCGATGTCAGCGCAGCCGTTGCTATTGCTATCCGGCGAGGGATCGAGCAAAGTCAGGCACGTCGAGGTCTGTCAGCTTTGATTACAACAGAAAGTAAGACGAGGAGACATCAAAGTGATCAAAGTAGAAACTCATGAGAAGCTTGCATATGCATTGACTAAATGTGTAAGCAACGACAACATGTCCATGCAGATACGAGGTATCAGTAAACATTTGGCTAGAGGAAGGCACGAGCTGGAACCTGCTATGAAGTGTCGCGTGCCGCTCTGCTAGGCATTTGGGCTCAGGATTCAGTTGAGATCTGGGTGTTCGTCTACACTCACGCACACACACACACACTAGATAACGTGTTAACCATTATGCGTAATCTGGTGCTCTGCGACATTCTGAAATAGCGTACCGCGTGTTAGGAGGCCCTTGCGCGTTCACGCCCAAATCATCGCCGCCTTATGCTTGTACAGGTTATGCTTTCAATGGCTTCGTATTCATACTCTGACCTGCTAGGATGGAGTCCTGGCCTCACTGCGCTGCGTATTTCTTCAGAACTCTTCCGTTACCCAGTCGCGTTTGCATATCGCCCGTCCCTCTTGTCGATTCATCAGCCGGGGCGGGTGTTAGATTTGAACGTTCCGATTGGGCGAGCAGGCTGTTCTTACAAGTGCAGCACGGAACGTACCGGACACGATTTGGTTAGGACCGGCCGGCGTGTGTCGACCGACGTCGTTTGGTTCAAGTACTATCTGCATCCAGGGAGAAGCCCCTGTCATATTTTCAGGAAGAGGAGAAGGAGGAGGAGGAGGAAAAGAAGAAGGAGGAGCAGGCGGACAGAAAGTTGAGGGAGCGCGCTGGCCCAGTGACGCTTGCAGCCCAGACGAGGGGAGGTCGACAAGGCTGCAACCGGCATGTCGAGCATATTATCCGCCCGCCAGGAGGTATGCCGCATCGCGCCGTTACTCCCCGCACTACCGACGATACCCAGATCTCTAACTATATAAATTTTCAACCGGCGGTTTTCCTTCGATTTCGGCCTTCGAGGGCCGCTTACAACCCCTGGACCACTACAAACGAATTCGGCACGAAAGACTACACTCAGGAAAACGGTCGTGACTTTTGGAGCCGCGGATTGAAGCAATCAGATCGGCGGATGTCAGGTAAGTGTTTTTCAATCCCGCGGGTTCTCTTTCATTGCGGCTTCCGGGGGCCGCTTTCGGAACCCGGATCGGTCAAACACGGCCGACCCTCGGAGGTTCATTGTTTCCGATCTCGTCCCGATATTGTTCTCCTCCCGCCTTCGTTTTGTCCCCCCCAGGACGCCCGAAGGGGGCGCTCCAGGTTCGACTTCGCTTCCGAGGGGTCGACGGGGCTGGCGGATGCCAGCGCGAGTAAAACGGGGCGGTGCCGCCGTCGAGCGAATGTCTCCAGGTCGACGTCGCCGACACATCGCCAAAGCGTCGGGCGAAGCGGCGCGATCCTCCGACCGCACCTGCTCTGGCCAGGCCATAGCGGGGCAGGTGCGGTCGGAGGATCGCGGCGGCCGCCATGTCCCCCGATGGCCCCGGGGACCGGCTGGAACTCTTGGACCGCTCAAGCCCCGTGAGATCGACGCAAAGTGCGCCAGTGGATTTGGCAAGAGTTCTTCTCTCGGAGAGCAGGCATTCGCATGCATACAGGTTATTGCATTGCCTGGGCATCTACGAGTATGATTAGCGCCGCCGCTGGCTCCCGGCTGTCCGGGCAGCCCGGCGGAGGAGCAGGAGAGGAAGCGAGACGCCAGCAGACGACGACGGACACGGATGTGGACGGCCAGGGCAGGCAGGCAGGAGGCGGGAGGGCGGGCAGGCGGAAGGGATGGAGGGAAGGCTGCAAGCAGAAGGCAGGGGAAGCAGAAAGGGCGAAGAGTACGAGGGAGGAGGAGGAGTAGCAGGGGGAAGAGGAGGGGAGGGGGGAAAGCAATCTCAAGCAGACGGTCAAGGCAAGGGGACGTGTGGTGGTCGTTTTTGTTCTTCATTGTTCTGCCAATCGGCGCGGGCCTTCGCACCTCCCCTCCCCCCCCCCGTGGAGTGGATCTTGGCTGCTTTTTGGCGCCTGTTTCGTCCAGGTGGAGTCTCCCTCATAGTCACCACCCACCAAACCACCCCAACCCAACCCGAAGGCTCAGATTTACCCTCGATTTCCAGTGAGGGGGGTGTCGGGAAACATCGAAAAAACACACGTGGAACCCTTACCCCCCCCAACCCGAAATTCGGGTCTTCGGGTTGGGTTGGGGTGGTCTGGTAGGTAGTCAAGGACGTACGGTTCCGAAGAGTCGCATTAAGCAGAGGTCCAGAGCCAGACCCCCCCTCCCCCCCTCGTTCTGCCCACTGTCGAAGCGACGAATAAGAAAACGCTCAACGTGAGCGGAGCCGCTGGCGCAGAGGAGTGCGGGCTCCCTCCGGGGCGGAGAGCGGGCCGGCGGCGGCGCGTGCGGCGCCGCCTCCCCTGAGGCCCCGGGCGCGGCGCGGGTGCCGCCGGAGGCCTTGGCGCCGGAGCTGGTGAGGCAGGTCCGAGGCGGGAATTTATGCATGGCCACCGCCTGGAGGATCAATTTTTGGAGACCTCGGCAGGCGGTGGATGTGGATATTATTCTGGCCCCCAGGGGCCCAAATATATATAGGTATATATATATTATATATATATATATATTATATATATATATCCATCCATCCACCGCCCGCTGGGGCACCAGGACGTCGGTTCCAAGGCGGTGGATATGGACAAATCCTTGCCTCGCAGCAGGAGTCCGGCCAGCGGGCGGCGGACGGCTGCGATGCGGCGCCGAGGGCCGAAGATCAGGAGGGAAAAGGCACCGATACCGCGAACCCTGCGCACTGTTTTCGCCCTCTTCGGCCTCTCGGGGGAGCCCGCCGCTCGGTTCTGGTCAGAACGCGCCCTTGGAGAGGTCCGGGGAGTAGAGTAGGGGCATCGGTTCGGTGCCAGGTCGGAGATCCGAGGAGGAGAAGGCACCGCGACTGCTACCCTGGGTCTCGTTTTCGCCCCGCTGGGCCTCCTCGGGGGCCATCGTCGCCACGTCTGGGTTTGCCCCGAAATGCTGGTCATACCGCACCTCTGGAGACGTCTGGAGAGCAGCGGTAGCGATATCTTTTGGTTCTTGGTTCCCCTAGATTGGGGACAGGAATGGCACCTCCCCCCCCCCGCCTGCTTCTGGGGCTGGGCCAAAGAGCTTCGGCTCCCGATTATGAGGTTGTCCCCCAAGAGGGCGAGACCCCCACCTGCCCCCCCTGCCTGCTTTGGCGGGGGTGGGCAGGTGGGTGTGGGGGCGCTCTTCTGCCCTCCCAGAAGAAGAGAAACTTGCGTGAACACCATTCTTCAGAGGTCCGCGCGGATTTCTCGGACCGGCGCTGGGCCCCCGTTGGCGTCGCTTCCGGCGCCGCCACTGGCGCTCTCCGCGCGCCAGTCGAGATGGGGAGGTTCCAGCGCCGATCCGAGACATCCGCGCGGACCTCCGAAAGTTTATGTCTAGTCCGATTGTTCTTCGTCCAGAGGGGGGCCCGGACGTCCGAACGTCTGTTCTTCCCAACCCTCCTGTGAGTCGGGTCCTCGTTTTGAATCCGCAGCGCCGCGTGCCTCCTCCTTCCTCCTCCTCCCCCTCATCTGCTCTCGGTATTCTCCTCCCCTCGTTGCTCTGCCTTCCGCATGTCCGTTTCGGCACAGCCCCTCAAACGCTTCATGCCCCATCGGGAGCACCGCCTACGGCCCAAGTGGCTGCACCCGCATGGTGATCCGCCCCATTTCGGCCAACTTCTCACACGCTTCGTGGCCCCCAGTGGCTGCGCCCGCATGGGAACTCGCCCCATTTCGGCACACACACACCACGTTTCGTTGCCCCGTAAGGTTCCACCCAAGGCCCCAGTGGCTGCGCCCGCGTGGTAATCCACTCGCCCTATGTCGGCACACCTCGCACATTTCGTGGCCTCATAGGGAGCACCGCCTAAGGCTCCAGTGGCCCGCATGGTGCCCCGCTCCATTTCGGCATACCTCTCACACGCTTCGTGGCCTCATAGGGAATAACTCCGAAGGCCCGCTTCGTGGCCCACCAGGGAGCTCCGCCGACGGCCTCTGTGGCTGCGCCCGCATGGTGACCCGACCCATTCGGCACACAGCTCACACGTTTATTTGCCCCATAGGGAGCTCCACCGACGGCTCCAGTAGCTGCGCCCGCTTGGTGACCCGCCCCTTTTCGGCACGCACCGCACACGCTTCGTGGCCCCATAGGAGCTCCACCGAAGGCCCTAGTGGCCAGTGGCTGCGTTCGCATGGCGCCCCGCCCCATGTCGCCACACCCCTCCCGCGCTCCGTAACCACCTAGGGGGCTCCGCTGAAGGCCCCGGTTGCACAGCCATCGCCTCTTCGTGGCCCCATATGGACCCTGCTACATTTGGGCATACCCCTTACACGTTCAGGGTGGTTTGACGTCTTTGGCGAAGCGTTCAGAGGTACCACAGGCCCCTTACAGTATTATCGTGTATTGAGCGGTCTTGCTCATAGTCGCCTCGTTTTGAGAAAGGGTTGTGCTCTTCGCCAGTCAAATGCTTCAATCGCTGCTTTTTTCCTAACAGCGAAGACTGATAGGTTTCTAGTGGTGTCAAAAGAGAGCATCTGATGACTCAGAAGGGGGGTCTGGGCGGCATCTGGACAGCGAGGGCCGGGCTCAGGGCCGGGCTCGTTTTAAGCAAACGGTAACACATTTCGTGCTCTTCGACTTCCCAGAACTCCATTCCCGGGCCACATTTTGAATGCCCGGAGCCAACTGTAGGCCACTTCGTGCTCTACGACTTCCCAGAACTCCATTCCCGGGCCACATTTTGGATGCTCGGAGCCAACTGTAGGCCACTTCGTGCTCTTCGACTTCCCAGAATTCCATTCCCGGGCCACATTTTGGATGCTCGGAGCCAACTGTAGGCCACTTCGTGCTCTTCGACTTCCCAGAACTCCATTCCTGGGCCCCATTTTGGATGCCCGGAGCCAACTGTAGGCCTTTTCGTATTCTTCGAGTTCCCAGAACTCCATTCCCCGGCCACACTTTGAATGCCCGGAGCCAACTGTAGGCCACTTCGTGGTCTTCGAGTTCCCAGAACTCCATTCCTGGGCATGATTTTGAATGCCCGGGGCCAGCTGTAGGCCACTTCGTGTTGTTCGAGTTCCCAGAATTCCATTCCCGGGCAACATTTTGAATGCTGAGGCAGGCTGATGAGGCTGAGGCAGGCTGAGGCTGAGGCCGAGGCTGAAGGCTGAGGCTGAGGCTGAGGCTGCAGGCTGAGGCTGAGGCTGAGGCAGGCTGATGCTGAGGCAGGCTGAGGCTGAGGCTGAGGCTGATGCAGGCTGAGGCTGAGGCAGGCTGAGGCTGAGGCCGAGGCTGAAGGCAGACTGAGGCTGAGGCTGAAGCAGGCTGAGGCTGAGGCTGAGGCAGGCTGAGGCTGAGGCTGAGGCAGGCTGATGCTGAGGCAGGCTGAGGCTGAGGCTGAGGCTGATGCAGGCTGAGGCTGAGGCAGGCTGAGGCTGAGGCCGAGGCTGAAGGCAGACTGAGGCTGAGGCTGAAGCAGGCTGAGGCTGAGGCTGAGGCAGGCTGAGGCTGAGGCTGAGGCAGGCTGATGCTGAGGCAGGCTGAGGCTGAGGCTGAGGCTGATGCAGGCTGAGGCTGAGGCAGGCTGAGGCTGAGGCCGAGGCTGAAGGCAGACTGAGGCTGAGGCTGAAGCAGGCTGAGGCTGAGGCTGAGGCAGGCTGAGGCTGAGGCTGAGGCAGGCTGATGCTGAGGCAGGCTGAGGCTGAGGCTGAGGCTGATGCAGGCTGAGGCTGAGGCAGGCTGAGGCTGAGGCCGAGGCTGAAGGCAGACTGAGGCTGAGGCTGAAGCAGGCTGAGGCTGAGGCTGAGGCAGGCTGAGGCTGAGGCTGAGGCAGGCTGATGCTGAGGCAGGCTGAGGCTGAGGCTGAGGCTGATGCAGGCTGAGGCTGAGGCAGGCTGAGGCTGAGGCCGAGGCTGAAGGCAGACTGAGGCTGAGGCTGAAGCAGGCTGAGGCTGAGGCTGAGGCAGGCTGAGGCTGAGGCTGAGGCTGAGGCTGATGCAGGCTGAGGCTGAGGCAGGCTGAGGCTGAGGCAGGCTGAGGCTGAGGCCGAGGCTGAAGGCAGACTGAGGCTGAGGCTGAAGCAGGCTGAGGCTGAGGCAGGCTGAGGCTGAGGCTGAGGCAGGCTGAGGCTGAGGCAGGCTGAGGCTGAGGCTGAGGCTGGACTGAGGCTGAGGCTGAAGCAGGCTGAGGCTGAGGCAGAGGCAGGCTGAGGTTGAGGCTGATGCAGGCTGATGCTGAGGCAGACTGAGGCTGAGGCTGAGGCTGATGCAGGCTGAGGCTGAGGCAGGCTGAGGCTGAGGCCTGAGGCTGAGGCAGGAGGCTGAGGCTGAGGCTGAGGCTGAGGCAGGCTGAGGCTGAGGCTGAGGCAGGACTTAGGCTGAGGCTGTGACTGCGACTGCCGTTGCCGCTGCGACTGTCATCGCGAATGCGACTACGACTGCGAGAACAGCAGAATTCTACAACTGGGTTCTCATTTGAATCGTAAGGGGAATGCTTCCAGATATGCTCCTACACATCGCTGTTAGGTTGCTTTGCCGGGATAATTTCCTCAATTTTCTCGGGCGGCGTTGCCCCCCCCTTGGGGCCATGGAAAGCGGATTCGTGGCGAACAGACGTTCTGGGAGAAGTAGTTGGGAGCTTTGTGACCGTGGATGGAAAAACGAGTTGCCGAATGTCGTGAAAGGAAACGGGGAGGGGGATGACGATGAGGAAGAGAGGGACGGGGAGCGGGATTGTGATGATGATGATGATGACGATGGTGATGATGATGATGATGATGATGATGATGATGATGATGATGATGATGATGATGATAACGATGATAACGATGATAACGATGATAACGATGATGATGACGAGGAGGAGGAGGAGAAGGAGGAGGAGGAGGAGAGGGAGAGGAGGATGAGCAGCCAGATGAGATGGAAGAGGAGGAGGAGAACGATGATGATGCATGATGTTAATGATGATGATGATGATCATGATGATGATGATGATGATGATGATGATGATGATGATGATGATGATGATGATGATGATGATGATGATGATGATGATGATGATGATGATGATGATGATGATGATGATGATGAGGAGTTCTAGAACAGTAATCGCAGAGCGTGGGAGGGCTGCGCGGTGCTTGCATCTGCCACCGCCCCGGCCCAAGCCTTTTTCGGAGAGGTCGCGCGCCGCCCGCAGGCAGCCCGCGACCTGAATGCGCCAGGCGGGCCGCGGCGCGGTGCTCCTGGCGTTCTACGTGGGCTCCGCGTGGCTGGGGCAGTGGTGGGCCGGCCGCGGCCCCGCCAGCCCGCCCGCCGCGCGGCCTGCGGCCGCTCTTCCGCCGGCTGCGGCGCCGGCCCCAGCTCCGCCAGCGCGGAGCTGCCCGGCGGCCGCGCCGCCGACCCCCGCGCTGGCTGGAGAGCTGTGCGCGGAGCTGGAGAGGTGCGTGCCCGGGGGGCGTCGGCACCGCTGGTGGAGTGCCCTGATCCTTGCCCGGCATGCCCCGAGCCGGCCAAGGCGGAGTTCTCTTGGGGCTTCGAGGTCTCCTTAGGCTTGGGGACCCTCCTGCTGTGGGAGCTCGCCACCAGGCTTTGGGCCGCCGTGCGCGGCCAGCTGGGCCGCTGGTGCGGCCGGAAGCGCGAGGTGCTTCTGGCGGTCGAGGCGTGCAGCGAGGTGGCTCCACTGGTCGGCGTGTCGGGTCGCAGGGTGCCAGGAGGGCGCGGCAATATCGTCGGTGACTGGACTCCGCCTGGAGCTAAGGCATGAACATCGGAGATGAACTGTATGTTGAGTATGATTTGCCAGGGGCTCCGCTCCTGCACGCCCGCGTCGTGGTCGGCGTCTCTGGGATCGAGGGGCTGCATGCTGCAGTCGTTTCTCCTGATCATGACTTGTTCATTGAGCTGTTCAGCGAGGACAATGACGACATCCGACATTGGTACAAAGTTGGACCAGGGCGTGTTCTTATCCGAGAGGACGGGGACATCATCCCAGCCGCGGGCGTAGCTGGGCTCAGGGTCTACGACTTCGCCGTCCCGCTCACGCACGCGGAGCCAGTACAGGCCTTCACGCAGCAGGCCGGGGTGCTTCTTGCTGGCCACGATGCTGCTCTCGCTGTCGCTGCGGCACGTCGTGCAGGTGGCGGTGGCGGGGCGCTGGTCGCCGCCGGAGGCGGCGGGGCGGCTGGTGGAGGCGCAGCGGGTGCTCCCGCGCCCGCAGCTGGCGGCGGCGGACTCGCTGTGGCAGGAGGACCTGCCGGCGGGCTGGCCGCTCTGCTCGGAGGAGGCGGGGGCGCCGCGGCGGGCGGGGCTGCAGGAGGAGGCGGCGTTGGCGCTCTCGGGGCGGGACCCGCCCCAGCGGCTGCCGGGGTGCTTGGAGGCGGCGCCGCCGCAGGAGCCCCGGCGGGAGGTATGCTCGCCCCCATGCCTGCGCCCGCAGCTGGAGGGGCCCCCGCGGCTGGAGCCGCCGACGCGCCCGCAGCCGCGGTCGCCGACGGCGCCGCTGGGCTCGCAGCTGCACTGGCCGGAGCCGGAGGAGGACCGCTGGCGGTCGCCGCGGATGGGGCTGGAGACGGCGGGTCGGGCTCAGGTGACTGCCGCACCCTCTCAGTGCTGTGCGATGTCAACGGGAAGCGGCATCGCGCGTTCGCTTCGGGAGTGGCTCTGCTACGGTCCGTGGACTGGGGCGACTGGGCGGTGCCAGGCCCGAGGACAGCACACTGGGTGGCCAACTTCATGCTCGAGAACGGAGGGAGCGCATTGGGGCATCATGTGCAGTGGAGGTCGATCATGCGCTTGGGTCTCGACGACGCTATCGTTTCGGCTCATCATGAGTACTCGAAGTTCTTCGAGACGGCGCTGTGCTACGACCAGTTGGACCTCGCAAATTTGGCCTGCCTCGATTTGGTATCTCGCCAACTTCAACTCTGTGAAGAAAGGCACGGAGATCGAGTCCTGGGAACGAGGAAGGACACCAATGAGCACCAGGACGAGGAGTACTACTTCACGGGGATGGCCACTACCCGAGGGCCCATGGTGGCCCCAGCGCTCTCCACTTGGATCAGCGAGCAGATTGCAAGAGAGAGCGCGGTCGCCAAGGAGAGGCGCAAAGCGCGGGAGGAGAGACAGCTTGCCAAGCCCAAGGGGCCCAAGGGGCCGAAGGGGGCTGACGGTGGCTAACTTCCTCCCGTACCTCATCGATCAAGGCTGCCTGCTGCTCCCCGGCCCCGGGCGCGCAGGCTCTTACATCTTCGGCCGCGAGGTGACGATGCGCCAGCGCGACATCTTCCCTTTGCCTCTTCTCCCTGTCCCTTCTACGACTGGCGTAGGCTGCCGCGCCGTCGCCCGTCGTGCTCATCGCCGCCGTCATTCGCTCGACTGGGCCAAGGATGGCATCCAGTTCCTCAACTCACTTGCTGGGCGCGATCTTGCTGGTGATGGTGCCGTCAGCGCTGTGCAGCGGAGATGCCTCGAGCATCTGGAGCGCAGCTATTGCGCCGTGGGCGTCTGTCCAGCAGATGTGTGTCGCCGCGGGGGCCTCTGTGAGCTCTGCGGGAGCGCCGCCATGCACGGCGACTGCGCTACAACCGTCGTGCCCTACAACAAGGACGCTGTGTCCTGGCCGGCTGTAGGGGGCGAGGCCTGTTTCACCGGGCGATGCGCTGCCAGCCGAGCACCCTACCTGGTCGAGGGATCTGACGGCCAACGAGCGAAGACTTCCAGCTGCAGCGGCTGGCATTCGGTCTGAGCTCGGACTTCTACGTCATTATCTCGACCCAGCGCTTCGGGATCACAGAGTGCACGGAGATTTTGTGACTGGGCTGGTGAGTCGCGGCATGGCTCGCCTAGTGCCCGCCGAGAAGCTTGGCGACATCAATGCAACGGTGGGCCTGTTCTTTGTTAAGAAAAATAACCAGATGCAGAGGATCATCTTCGACGCCAGGCTGGCGAACTGCGACTTCGCGCCGCCGCCGTCGACGCACTTGCCCCCAGCCGCGGCGTTCGCGAAGCTGGAGGCCCAGGAGTGCGACATCGTCTGGTTCAGCAGCGGGGGCATCAGCAACGCCTTCTACGCCATCGAGGTGCCAGAAGAGTTGGGGACCTGCTTCAGGCGTCCTGCGCTCCGCGGGGGCGCCGTTGGCATGCGGGGCCGCAGCGCTTCGACACTCTTGGTTCCGGTACTGGCGGTGTTGCCGATGGGCTGGAGCTGGGCTGCCAGCTTGTGACGGAGGAAGGGCTTTCGCGCGGCGGCCAGTGGGCTGATTCCCTGGCGAAGGATCGCGAGGCCTCTCGCCCGCTGGGGCCTGGGCGCGCGCTTGGGGCAGCTGCGTGCGCCGACAACTTCATGGTGATGGGCTCGCCCATGCAGGACGTCTGCGCCGCAGGTCAGGCTGCTGCGGAGGCTCTTTCCAGCCAGGGCTTCACGATCCATGAGGAGACCGACGGGGCGGTGGACCAGGCCGACTTCGTGGGCCTCGCGTTTGACGGGCGCGGGCGCACCGTTCGGGTCTCCACCGAGCGCATCTGAAGGTTGAGGCTGGCCATCGAAGAGCTTTTGGGCCGCCGCACCTGCTCGGGGCACGTTTTCGAGATCGTGGTAGGGCATGCGACTTGGATTATGATGGTTCAGCGGTCCTCCCTGTCGGCGTTCAGCTCGGTGTATGCGCACATGAGTGCCATGGGCACAAAGGAAGGCGAGCTGTGGCCGGCAGTGAAGGAGGAGCTCCGGCATGTCAGGAGCTTGCTGCCGCTTATGGTGGCCCACGCGAACGCCGACTGGCACGGCAAGGTGACCGCCAGCGACGCGTCTCACTGGGGCTGCGGGGTCTGCGAGCGGGTGGCGAACTTGGACGAGATCGCGCGCTGGGGGCGGACGGCCGAGCGCCGGCGGCACCGCCAGGGCGCTACGGCTGCGCGAGCCCACGCCTTGGGGGGCGAGGAGGCGGACGCCGAGCTGGAGCAGTTGCTGGCGCTAGACGACCTGCCGGACAGCCTGCGCCAGGCCGATGAGCACGCGAGGGCCTTCGACATGGTCGACGCGAGCTTCACGGACCCAGAGGTGTGGCATATCGTCGAGTCGTTCCCCTGGCGGGGCCCAGCGAACACACTGAGGTTGGAGGGTCTCGCTTTGTCCAACGCCCTTCGGCATCTCCTTCGAGATCAGAAAGCCTTCGGACATCGCGTGCTTCTCCTGGGGCTGGCCCTTGCGGCCGGAAAGGGCCGATCCTCGGATTTCAGGGGCATCCTTCGGGAGATCAGCGCCCTCGCCCTGGCTCGCCGCCTCCACGCGCGTGTCCGCTGGGCCCCGTCCGCGAGGAACCCGGCGGATAACCCTTCGCGAGGCCTGTACTTTCTCAAGCCGCAGCTGGAGGAGGAGGGTGCCAAGCTGGAGTCTGCTTCTGCTGGTGATGAGCGCGGGGGGCTGCCAGCCGTGCCAGAGTTCCCGAGCTTCGGCGCAGGCCAGGAGCAGTCGGTCGCGCACGCGAAGCAGGACGGAGCTGGAGGCCCCTCAAGACGACTGGATGAAGATGATTGGCATCATGTCGACTGCGGCGGCGGCCGCCAGGAGGACCTGGTGCCACGCGCCATCGCCCGAGTCGACGCCCCTCCCGGGTTCGTGCCCGCCGTCCTTCCTGGAGTCGAGGTCAGTGGCGAAGGCGACCTTCGCGGACTACCAGAGGAGAGCCAAGGCCCTTCTGGGATGGGCACTGCAGGCAGGGTTGAGCTGGACCTCAGTCGAGGAGCTCGACCTGGCGCTGGTTCTGTACATGGACAGGCCATTATTCCTGGGGTGCGCTGGGGACGTGGCCAGCAAGACCTTTGCTGCGGTCAAGTTCTATTACCCGGAGGTCGGCAGGTACGGTCCACAGGGCTTGCCGAGGGCGACCAGGGCGCTGGCTGGCTGGGCCAAGGTTGTTCCGCGGGCAACGCGGGCGCCTGTGCCGTGGCTCCTGGCGGCGGCGCTGGCGGGGCACCTCTTGTCGCGGGGCTTGCTGGAGCACGCTGTCGCGCTGCTGCTGGCGTTCAACGCTTACCTCCGCCCAGGCGAGCTGGACGCGCTTGACGCCCATGCAGGCGCAGGGTTCGGGCAGCAGCACTGGGCGCTGCTGCTAGGACCGAGCGAGCTGGGAGCTCCGACAAAGGTGGGCGCCTTCGACGAGAGCGTGGTGCTGGACGGGGTCGGGTATCTCTACGAGTGCCTCTCGGTGCTGAAGCGGCGCAGGCAGCGCGTGACAGACAGGCTGTGGAGCTTTGCACGCAACGACCTGTCGATGGAGACGCAGGTGTCAGCGGAGGCTCTGGGCCTGGGCCAGATGGGGTTGACCGTCTACGGCCTGCGGCGCGGCGGAGGCTCTCACGACCTGTTGACGAAGGCGCGCTCGGCTCTAGAGGTCAAGTCCAGGGGAAGGTGGCACTCAGATGCGATGCTGAAAAGGCACGGCAAGGAGGCAAGAGCGTTGGCAGAGCTGCACGGGGCCCCAGCCCAGACGCTCGAGTTCGGGCGGCGCGTCGCCGCCAGGCTGGAGGCGATCTTCCTCAAACGCGAGGGCCTGCCTCCGCTGCCGGCGCTTCCCATGGGACCTCGCTCAGCGACGCCGAAGTCAGGGTGGGGATGCGGCGAGTGCTGAGAAAGGCGCTTGCCTCTGCTCGGGCCTCTAGGAAGCAAGTTTTTCTGGAACTTTACTTTGGCCAGGGGGGCGTTTCCAAGGCGATGCGAAACCTCGGTTTTGGGGTCGTGTCGGTCGACATTTTAAAGCCCACCTGGTTCAATCTGGATAGGCTTTGCATTCAGAAGATGGTGCGGGGGTGGATTACGGGGGGCGTCGTCGTCGGTCTCTGGATGGGGACTCCTTGCTGCTCCTGGTCCCAGGCTAGGCATGGGCCCCCAAACAGTAGTTGGTGCCGTCTCAGAAGCCCTTCTCATTTGTGGGGTTTACCTAACCTCAGTCAGCGTGCTCGCTTAGCCTGTGAGAAGGGCAATTATCAGCTCAAGTTCTGTCTATCCTTGATTCGTGCCTGCCGTAGCAACCATGTTCCAGTGGCTTTGGAGAATCCCAGTAGCAGTTATATTTGGCAAACTGCTCAGCTTGCCCGCCTTTCAAGGCGGCCAGATAGCCATCAGTGTGTTGTGGATTTTTGCGCCCTCGGAGCCCGCCGGCGGAAGCGCACCCGCGTTCAGGTCTGGAGTTCAAGTTGTCGGATTTCCCTCCCAGGGCCCTGTCGCGGGCGTTCGGGCCAGTGCAGTTTTACAGGCAAACGCCACATCATCTTTTCTGGCCGTGACCCAAACTCGGGCAAACTCTGGACCAGTGCTGCTGAACCTTACCCTGGTCGTTTTTGTTTCCTGTTTGCCCGGGCGTTGGAGCAGGCAATCCAGTCACTTAAGTTGAGCCGACTCCGACAAATAGTTAGTTGCGGCTAATGCCAGAATCCCATTCGGGGTGACTTGGGTTTCTCTCTTCCTCTCTCGTTCGGTGTGGTGTTGTGTTGTGGTGTGTGCTTGTGCCGTGTGCGTCGTGCCGTTCGTTCGCCCCCCTCCCCTCCGCCGAGTTTGGAGCGTGGCCCGTCCTGTCCTGCTCGACCTGCCTGGCCTGAGACACACAGAATGTCCTGGCCTGGTTGAGCGTCGCGATGGGGAGTTCTAGAAGAGTAATCGCAGAGCGTGGGAGGGCCGCGCGGTGCTTGCATCTGCCACCGCCCCGGCCCAAGCCTTTTTCGGACCCGCCCGCTGCCTCCCTTCTTTTCTCTCTTCCTCTTTCGTTCGGTGTGGTGTTGTGTTGTGGTGTGTGCTTGTGCCGTGTGCGTCGTGCCGTTCGTTCGCCCCCCTCCCCTCCGCCGAGCTTGGAGCGTGGCCCGTCCTGTCCTGCTCGACCTGCCTGGCCCGAGACACAAAATGTCCTGGCCTGGTTGAGCGTCGCGATGACAACGGTGATTATGCAAAAGAAGATGATAATGATGAGCATTATGATGATGATTGATGATGGCGATGAGAGTACTGGTGACCATGATGACAATGATGATGACAATGACGACGATGAGGAGGACGAGGATGAAGATGTGTATGAGGATAAGGATAATGATGATATTGATGATGATGATAATGATTCTGATGATGATGACGATGCTTGTGATGGTGATGGTGGTACTGCTGATGATGATAATCATGATGATTGTTCATGGTGCTGCTGATGACGAAGTTGATGATGATGATGATGCTGATAATGATGTCAATGGTAATGATGGTACTGCTGATGCAGCATATTTTAATGACAGCGATGCTGATGCTGCTGATGATGCTGCTGCTGAGGGTGATGCTGCTGACGCTGATGATGCTGAGTGCTGGTGATGGTGGTGATGATGGCAGCGAGAATGCTACCGACAATGACGAATGGTGCTGGTGGTGATGCTGGTGATGATGATGATAATGGCGACAATGATTATGATGATGGTGGTGATGATGGTGATGATGATAAAGAAGAGGAGGATGATGAGGATGCTGATGAGGATGCTGATAATAATGATGGTGGTGGTGATGTTGATGATGAAGGCGATGATGATGCTGGCGATGCTGCTGATGATGCTGATGACAATGACGTCGACGATTCTTATGAAGGTGATGATGATGATGACGACAACAACGACGACGATTATAATGATGATGATGATGATGATGATGATGATGATGATGATGATGATGATGATGATGATGATGATGATGATGATGATGATGATGATGATGATGATGATGATGATGATGAGGTGGTGGTGGTGGTGGTGGTGGGGGGGGGGGGGGGGAGGAGGAGGAGGAGGGAGAGGAGGAGGAGGAGGAGGAGGAGGAGGAGGAGGAGGAGGAGGAGGAGGAGGAGGAGGAGGAGGAGGCGGAGGAGAGGAGGAGGAGGAGGAGGAGGAGGAGGAGGAGGAGGAGGAGGAGGAGGAGGGAGGAGGAGGAGGAGGAGGAGAGGAGGAGAGGAGGAGAGGAGGAGGAGAGGAGGAGAGGAGGAGGAGAGGAGGAGGAGGAGGAGGAGGAGGAGGAGGAGGAGGAGGGCAGGGAGGAAGCGGAGGATAATGGGGAAGGACAGGGACGACAAGGAGGAGGAGCAGTTGGAGAAGGAGGAGGAGGAGGAGGAGGAGGAGGAGGAGGAGGAGAAGACCAGGGAGTCAGGGGGGTGGCAACATCGCATGCCTCTCGTCGATTATCCCTCCGCGCGGGCTTGCACCGCTTTCGGCCCCTGGGGATAGGCGCTGGGCGACGGATTCGCGGTCTTCCGCGACGAGCACGCCAGCTGGGCGACAAGGTCTTTTTGTCTTTTCTGGAAGAACAGGCATCCGTAGCAACGTTCGGGGGGGATAGGTTCAGAGGGTAGCGCATCGACCCTGCATCGACCCTTCCTTGCCGATAGGGGCCCGACAGCCCACACCGCCCAGGAACGTGCGGTTTCGCGATCGGGGGCCTATCGTCGGTCGACCTGCGATGCACCGTTGATTCAAGCTCGATGGCCCCCCCCTCTGAGCCAGCCCCCCCATATCGTTCCCCCTCATGAGACAGCACAAGCATACTTTCTTCACGCTTCGAGTATCCCCAGCAGCTCCGACGCCTTGCATACCTGCACGCTGGCAGTACGACTCAGTTTCAGCCAGCCCCCTCCACTCGCCGGTCCACCGCTGAGGTGCTGCGTGAGGCTCCGCCTAGTCGCTTTCGGTGTGGCTGCGCCCCGCTGCGTTAGGTGAATTTGTCGCTGCGTGCCCCGCTTTGACTGGACTCGCCGCTGGCGCGCTCGCCTGCGGCCGCTGACTAAAAAGTATCCCCATCAGCCCGTCGTGCAGAAATCCTGTCCATGAGAGCTGACGGGGAAAGGGACGCAGAGACACATATAGTGAAACAGAGCGGGCAATCAGGATAAACAGAGAGATCTCGGGAAATAACGGGGTGCCCTTGGAGGGTCTCTTCTGGCCATCCCTGGGGCCCGCGGGGGGGCGAGGGGAGGAGGAGGAGGAGGAGGAGGAGGAGGAGGAGGAGGAGGAGGAGGAGGAGGAGGAGGAGGAGGAGGAGGAGGAGGAGCAGAAGTAACCGCCTCTTGGGGCCCTCGTGGGACGCTCTTGGGGCCGTCTTGGGCCCTCTTGGGAGCCCTGGAGGGCCTCTTGAGGCCATCTTGAAGGCTATCAGTGAAAGAAGGGCGTTCCTCGATTTGCCTCCCCCCTGGCCACTACCAAAATCGTTCGCCTCTTGTGGCGCTCTTTGGCCGATATTGGGCGCACCTGGGGCCGCTTTGGACAAGCAACACAGCGAGAAAACACACATCAATGTGCCCCTAAGTTTGTTTTTTTGGATTTGGCCCTTTTTTGGGGGGTCCTGAAAAGGGGGCTCCGAGAGCACTTGGAACCGTCTTGGAGCGGCTTTTGGAGCTTATTGGAGCATGTCGGAAGCCATCTTGAGCCACCTCAGGCTATCTTGAGCCATCTTGGAGCCCCTCTTGTAGCATCGGAGGCCCTATTGTACCTATCTCTGGCCATTTTGGGCGCTCCAACCCGCCCGCCCCCCCGCCCAGTCCAGACCCCCGGGGAGGGGAGGGGGAGGGGGCCCCTCCCCGAAGGGAAGCTTCGTTTTGGAAGATGTCAGAAAGAACTTTCGGTGTGGCTGCGCCCCGCTGCGTTAGGTGAATTTGTTGCTGCGTGCCCCGCTTTGACTGGACTCGCCGCTGGCGCGCTCGCCTGCGGCCGCTGACTAAAAAGTATCCCCATCAGCCACTTGTTAGACCATCTACGTATGTACTCCCAGAGTGCTGGTGAGGCTTTCGGAGGCCCGCGGAGATGTCTTGGGACGGCACCGGGCCCCCCCCTCGCGGCGCCCTCGGCACCGACCCCGGCGCTCTCCGCGCGCCAGGGGGGGGGATCCAGCACCAGCCCGAGAAATCCGATGCACTCGTGTCGCTCTTCTGCGTCACTTATCATTCCTCTCCCTTCCTCGTCATTCCTCCTCCCCTCCTATTCCTCCTCCTCCTCCTGCTCCTTCTCCTCAGTCCACTGCTGCTCCTGCTCCTTCTCCTCCTCTTCCTCCTCCTCCTCCTCGTCCTCCTCCTCCTCCTCCTCCTCCTTCTCCTCCTCCTCCTCCTCCTCCTCCTCCTCCTCCTCCTCTCATCGAAGAATCAGCAGCAAAAAAACACAAACTTGTGGCGGTCCGCGCGGATTTCTTGGAGCTGCGCTGAACCATTGTCATGTCACTGCTCCTGCAGTTCGTTCTTCCTTCACCCTCCTTCCCACTCCTCCTGCCAAGCTGCCTGCTGTGGATATTGGGGGTTCAAGAAAGGATTCGGGAGGGAGTTCTGGATTCAGCGCTTCGGTTCAACGCGTCCCGTCCGCTTCGTTGCGGGGGTCCCTTCGCATTGTCTGGATTTGAATCCTTGGGGCCCGTGCCGAATATTCTCACTAGTATTGTTTTCCTCAGTCGATGCTTTCTTACATTGTTTGGGGTTCAGCTACGTTTTTGTTTGTCTAGGTGTGTGCCACTTCTCCGCTGACAGGCTTCATGCTCCCTCAGCCCCGCAATCCAAACAAAAATATCCTGGCGAAGGACCCAACCATATGCAGTTGTGGGTGCCGCGATTGTGAATATCTTCTTCGGTGAAGCTCCCCATGGGGCCACGAAGCGCTGCACTGGGTGGGGGGGAACGCAGGCGGGCGCTAGCACTGAGGCCGTCGGTGGAGCTCCTTATGGGGCCACGAAACGCTGCACTGGATGGGCGAAAATGCCAAATTGGGTGTGTGGGGCGCATACGGGCGGTCCCACTGAGGGCCTCGGTGGAACACCCTATGGGGCCACGAAGCGCTGTACTGGGTGGTTGAAAATGCCAAATTGGGTTTCCGGGACGCATGCGGACGGTCCCACTGGGGGCTTCGGTGGAGCTCCCTATGGGGCCACGAGACGCTGTACTGGGTGGGTGAAAGCGACAAATTCATGCGTCCTGGACGGTCCCACTTGGGGCTTCGGTGGAGCTCCCTATGGGGCCACGAGACGCTGTACTGGGTGGGTGAAAGCGACAAATTCATGCGTCCCGGACGGTCCCACTGGGGGCTTCGGCGGAGCTCCCTATGGGGCCACGAAACGTTGTACTGGGTGGGTGAAACGCAGGGAGGAGGGAGGAGGAGGAGGAAGGAAGGAGGGAACGCGGGGATTGTCTTTTCAAAACGAGGACCCAACACCACAGGATGGTTGGGAAAAACCTCCTGCTGCCCTTCGAGTTCTCGGTCCGGCCCCTGCCGCTCCAGAGGGCCAGGAGGGCCGTGAAGGCCAAGACCTGGCGGTGCGCCCTGCGACGGCAGCAGGGAGCGCGCGTCCGCAACCGGAAATTAGCGAAATGTTTGTGAGATGTTGCGTCTCCCCAGGGATGGGTCGAAGAAGAAAAAACACGTAAACATAAACAGAATGTGTTGGCGCTCCGCGCGGATTTCCTGAATCCGCGCCTAGGGCCTAGGGGTCCAGCACGAGTCCAAGAAATTCGCGCGGAGCGTCAAAGGGTTATATCTATGGCGTTTGTTCTTTTTCTAGAGACGCTGCGCTTTCCCCGAGATTGGGGCGCCGCGCCGCAGCGCAGTGAAGGCTGCCAGGGGCGGCCCCGGCCATCGGGGGCGATCGCGCCGGAAACGCTCGCCTCGCGACGCGCTGGAGAGCCCTGGGCGGGGTGCGCCGGGTGCGAATAGCGCAGCCTTTCGCAGATTCCAGGCCTTCAATTCGAAAAAGGCTTGGGCTAGAACGAATGGGGGAAATGATAGGTTATGCGGTTGAACGCTTCAAGTTTGCGTTGGAAGTACGTGAGAATCAGTAGGCGTTATTTTCTCTTCGAACACTCTTCGGGTGCTTCAAGTTGGACCGCGTCGCCAATGCAGGCAATGTTAGAGCACGACCACGCGCAGACATGCGATGGCGATTTTCGTTGTTATGACCTGAAACAAGCGTTAAAATGAGGA
The DNA here is from genome assembly GCA_963575745.1 of Prorocentrum cordatum. Taxonomy (NCBI): domain Eukaryota; class Dinophyceae; order Prorocentrales; family Prorocentraceae; genus Prorocentrum; species Prorocentrum cordatum. The sequence goes on along the minus strand of CAUYUJ010000056.1, from coordinate 93,877 downwards.
GGGGGTCATGAAGAAACCCGCGCGGCTCATGGCGAACAGCCCCATGCATTGGAACACCTTCGGCGCGACATGTCAAGGCCAGCGCCAGCGCACTGAGTTAACTGGAGGACATATCCAGAGGAGATGTACCCAGAACGACTGTGTCGAGCTACACCTCAGGGCCTAGTGAACCAGATGAGGGCCGATGACGGGTTAGGGCGTTCATTCAGAGCTTGTGATCTTGAGGTCCATTTGGTCAATTGGAATGAACCAGATGGAGGAGCATAAATTAACGAGGTCGGACACGAATCAAACGAGTGGAAACTGACCCATTTCAGCTTGGGCAAGAACAGATTACGGCACATCGTGTCCCATGCTTTAAGGGATTTCCGGGCCCACATGGAGGGCCTGCCTACGTAGGGTTTTGGACGCTGGCCAGGTGGTCGAGGACAGGGGGTTTAGCGAGATCAGAGCGGAGGAGAGAATTCAGAGGAGGAGCGCGCACCGTCGCCACGAAATGCGCCAATGGATTTGTGGGGCGTGCCAACACCAAAGGGTGGTTACAAACCCCGGGACGTGAGAGGCGCGTGAGAGTGCTGATGAGGCGCAAACAATTACCAGAGGTGACATATGCGAAGTTCATCGCGAACATGGAAAGCACAAGCGTGGGATGATGTGTGTGCGGGAGTAAGCTCAATCCAGAACTCACGTTAAGAACCCGCGAGGAGGAGATGGAGCCATTAAGAAACGTGAGGTTCACGAACGTATAAAAAGAGGAGGAATGTTGGGCGGTTGCTGGCAAAGCCCGCAGTGGCACGAGGTGGTGACATCAATAAGGGGGGCGAGACGTGAGTACCGATCCCGTCTTTTGGCTCAACAAGTTAAGTCACATTCCAAAGAGAAGAACATCTTTGCAGCCACACCCCCATTGGAAATCCACGCGCTGATCGTGGGGCGCGTGAGACAGGACTAGAGTTGGCGTTTATAGACGTTAGACGGGCGAACTTTTCACACCAAGTCCAATAAGAAAACCTTCATCAGACTACTCGAGATGATCGTGAAGCAAACATGTGTGCAACATTGATGAAACCAATGTACGGCAGTCGGGATGCAGCCAGCAATTCTGAAGATTGGTACATGGATGTTGCGCGTGATTTCTCCCCTTCGCAGTGGGGAAGCATCGCCATGTGTGTGAAACCATGGGGCAGGACGGATCTGGTGAGCTGAACATGGGAATGGTTTTTCCCGCTGGGATATGACGTCGACCTTGCTTGGCTCGAGTGAAAAATTGCTGGCGCTTCGCGTCTACCCTCCAACCCTTTTTGCGCGACTTCGCTGGCGCCACCTCTTGCACCCGCCAGGCCTCGGCCCGCTGCTCGGGCTTCTCTGAGTTGCTTCCCCGGCCCCCCCGTGGCGCCCCTACGCGCCATTTTGGCCGCGCTGCAGCTTCGGTTGCTCAAGTCACTCGCTTTCTTGCGATCCGCTGCTGTTGGGCCTCCTGGCCTCGGCCGCCCTGGTGCTCCGCAGCTTGCTGATGCTCGCGCCCCCGCTGGGCGCGCAATTCTGCTTGTGGCAGTCGGTTCTCTTGGCTTCGGCCACCCTGGTACCTCCGCAGTCCCATGGGCGCCTACGCCCCTGCATTCAATATCCTGGCAGCTCGCAGGCCCTGGCCGCCGTCCACCCTGGCAGCCAGCCCCTCCTCGCGGCGCGTTGCATGCGTGCACCCTGGCAGTGCAGCTCTTCAGCAGGTGCTGTCAGCCCCTTCCCGCTCGCCGGCCTGGCCGCTGAGGTACAGCGCGAGGCTTCGGCCCACCGCTTTAGGCTAATTCGTCTTTGCGCGCCCCGTTCTGACTGGGCTCGCCGCTGGCGCGCTCGCCCGCGGCCGCCGATTAAACAAAAATCAACCCGCCAACCCGCCCAGAAACATATCGTCTGGCGAGTTGCCATGGCCAGGGAAGTTTAGACACGCGCAGTGCAAAAGCCGCCCTGAATGCGTTTTCTCGGGGTCTCTCAGGGGCCATATCGGGTCTCTCTTGGTGTCCTCACGGAGCAAGCTGGGGCGCCATTGGAGCCCGCTTGTCGCTGCTTTGGGGGTCTAGGGGCCCTTCGGGGCTCTGCGGGGCGTTTGGGATCCTCTTGGGGCCGCCTTGGCCCCCGAGGCTTCAACGGACAGGGGCGACGGATTCAGCTCCCCCCCTGCGCCGAGCTCCGGCGCGTCGCCCGTCATCCAAAACTCGCCCAGGGCGTGCCTGAGAGCGCTTCTGAGCGCCGCCGTCTCCTGCTCGTGGCGGGCCTGCAGCTCCCAGTGCATCCTCGCGTTGTCGTGATGGACCCACTGCAGGTGCTGGAAGGCGTCGCGCGGCGCCTGCTCCGCCTGCTGCTCGAGGCGGCGGTTGCTGGCGCGGTGCTCCTCCGATGGCCTTCGCACGCCTGCCAATGCCTGCCAGGCCCCCTCCTCGAGGCGCCGCTTGCCCTGCTGGTGGGCCTCGGCCTGCTCCATGCCAAACGCGACGAGCCGCCTCTCCTGCTGCGAGTGGTGCGCCCCCATGGCCGCTTGCCTCGTCTGGAGCTCGAGGTGCGCTGCCATCATCTCCTGACCTGCCCGAGCCTCCTGGTGGCCCAGTTCCACGGCGCGCCGCGCCTCCGAAGCTCGCGCCTGCTGGGCCAAGGCTAGCGCTTCGCTCTCCAGTTCGGCGCGTGTCCGGTGGCGGCGCTCGCGCTCCTGGCGCGCCAGCTGCAGGCGCTGCCCCTCGCCTCGCCGAGCCCTGTTCGCTGCCTCCATCATGGCACGCGTTTCCTGCTCGGAGCTCCTCTTCTGCCCCTGGAGCGCCTCCTGGGCCTGCGTGGCGAGGTGGCGCTGCAGCTGCTGAAGCGCTGCGCCTGCCTCCTCCTGCTGGTGCTGCTTGTTCCCGCTCTGCCACTTGCGGCAGGCGGCCTGCTCGTGCTCGAGCTCGCGGTGAGCGGCACTCCTGACAGCCTCAACCTCGCGCTCGTGGCCTCGCTGCTGGCGCTCCAGCTGCTCGGAGACCGCGCGCAAGGTCTTCTGGGCCATGGCCTGTTCGCGGCTGCGTAGCTTGGCTGCCTCCTCTTGGTGGCCGGCAGGCTGAGGGGCAGCTGGCGGCCTTGGGCGGGCTGCTGCCTTGGGCGGGGGCCCAGGGCCTTATGCCAGAGGCGGCCTGGAGGGCCTGGCTGCCGCTGGATGCGGCGTCTGCGCTCGGCCTCGGCCTCCGACTCCGCTTCGGCCAGAGGCTTCCGCGTCGCCTTCGGCCTCGGACTCCGAAGGCGGGCCGCTGGCCGCGGTTCTCGCCATCATGTCCTTGGTCTCCCGGATCAGCACCCTGTAGATCCGCGCGACTTTGGTGGCCTGCGCCTCCTCGTCCAGCTGTGCCGCGATCCTGGCCTGGAGGCTGGCGAGCTCCTCCTCGGCCAGCTCCAAGGTGGAGCGCGGCTGGCGCAGTCTCTCCTTCGGCGGGATCACGAGCGTGATGTTCTCCGCCGTGGCCGCCGCCTCATATCCCATGTTGTCGAGCGCAGCACCTGCGGACCGCGCTCCCGCGATGTTGTCCGCCAGCCTGGCGAGGCGCTGGCTGCGGGTCCTCCGCCAGACCTCGAGCATCTCCGGGTCTGGCGGCGGCGAGCTCCACGACTCGTGCCCTTGCGCCTCCTCGTAGGACATGGGCAGCACCATGTCGAGGACGGCGCGCTGTTTCTCGGTGAAGCCGCTCTGCTGCTGGGGCTGCGGCGCCTGCTGGCCTGCTGTTGCGGCCGCGGTGCCTGTTGGGCGGCGGCTGCGCCTGCGCCTGTCGGCAGGCGTGTCCTCCTGCCAGTTGCTGTGCTGCCGCTGGCCTTGGGGCCAAGCAGACCCTGCCACTGCTGCTGATTTTATCCAGTGCTGGTCTGGTGCTGCTGGTTGCGCTGGGCGCTGCGCGCACGCTGCGCTCGCCGCGGCCAGGGGCTCTCCCCGACGGCTGGGCCCGAGGACTTCTTCCTCTGGCCAGCACTAGGCGCAGCGCCAGCGGGCTGCTCAGGTGCCATGGTGCTGTGGTGCTCGGCCAAGGTCGAGGCGGCAACCAGCACTCTGAGCAGCACGCGCGCTGCTGCCCTCTTGCTGCGCTGCCTGCGGTGCCAGGCAGGCTCAGGCCCCTCGCGAGGCCTCGTGGCCGCCAGGCCTGAAACGCAGCGGCTGCGCCTCCTCGCCGCGGGGGCGCCGACGCGGCGGCGGCGATGGCCCGCCGCGGCGCGCGAGCCCCAGCCCAAGGGAAGGCCGCGCGAAGGGGGGGGGGGAGGGTGGAACGACGACCGACCCTGGCCCGCCCCGACGACGACGGCTAGCCCGCCTGGGCCAGTGGCTTCTTCCCCTTCCTCCTCCTCCTCATCATCATCATCAACGGGGCCTCATCCCCCCCCTTCTCCTTCCTCCTCTATCTCTTCCTCCCCCACCTCCTCCTTCCGCAGCCATTTCGGCTCAAGTCACCATGTCGCCTTGCGGCCGCGCGGAGACCTCTGAGCCGAGGACAGACCCCGTCATTTCCCAGCCACAACCAGGGGCGAGCTGGCACTCGCGCTTCCTGCCGCTACTATCAGGGGCTTGCGGCCGCCCATTCCTGCCCATAGTCTTGGCATTGCAAGCTGTCCTCCACATTGCCCGGCCCATCGGCCAGACCTCCGTCTCCGGGCGACAGCTGGGCCTCAGCCCGACTTCCGTCGCCGAGCTCCGGGTCCATATCCCGCTGGGCGTCGACGTTGTCGTTCCCCAGCAGCAGCGCCATCAGCAGCTACGCAGTGGCATCGGGTTCAGGTTGGTAAGTGGTGCAGCACATAACAGCTCAGCGCCCGTCGATTCGCAGCCATGTCCCCCAGTGAAGAGCGATCTACCTCACGCGGAGCCCCCTCAGTCAGCCGCCGAAGAAAAGACCGTCGCCGCGAAAGACCACGTCGCGAATCTGACCGCGCACCTCGAGGACCCCATGAGCGCGAAGATAAAGGTTTCCGTGCATCAGCTGCACGCGATACCGCGGCGACCCACGGTGACCACGGTTTCCCTTCGCAGCCAGCCGGGTCACGCTCGGGGAGAGCATCGGGACAGGAAGCTCGAACAGGCAGATCTCCAGCCCGCCAGTCGCAGCAGACGCCCACCTTCGCCATGGGCACTGGAGAAGAAGAACCGCGCGATCCTCCACGCGCTGCCGCCGACGCTGCTCCTCAACAATATCGCGATGGTATCTGGACTGAACCTCATGCACAGCAGCCCGCGGTAGCACCTCGTCCCGATCCATTGGCAGGAGCAGCAGATCCTTGGCGCGAAGGAGGCGCAGCCACATATGCTCACGCTGCTGCGGCACGCGGCCATGGACCACCACCAACCGCTGGAGGAGCCGCCGCCGCGCATCATGCTGAAGCCGAGCAAGCCACGCCCTGCGCCTGAGCCTGTTCGCCCCCCTGGGCTGGACCCAGACCTGGACAAATCATTACAAGACTCATGTAATCACAAGGCGCACATGCAGCAAGCACCTTCCAAGCGCAAGCCAATCAGCTACTTCATCAATCCAGAGAAAGCCTTCGTCAACTTCTCACACAGCAAGTACAAGCCACTGAACGCCGAGCCGATGCCCTTCATGATGTCGTCGCTAGAACCCGCCGCGAACTGGACCGACAAGCTGCAGACCAGCAAGGGACGTGGCAGCAGATCGACCAGATGCGCGAGACGCTCGCGCTCGCCGAGGCCCAAGCGCCGATCGCGGACCTCGCCAGGCTCGCCGACTGGGACCGCGCGATCGACCCGACGATCTTCACCATCGGAGCCCAACGCCCCATCGCGCCTGGCGTGCTTCTCAACGACCTGCATGAGTGGATCGCGTCTGCCAACCTGGACACGGACGCCGTCGAGCTATATGAAGATGAGCCTGCACGCTGCTTCATTCTTCAAGTGAGAGGAGATCGCGCCCTCGCAGTTCCTCGGGCTCTTGCTCTCTCTCGAGCCCTTCGTGACGCCGCAGGGAAGTGGAAGCGATTCACATCAACGGACACCACGGGCGCGCCGACAGCCATCTACTTCAACCCCGACAAAGCCCCCAAGCAGATCCGCACCGAGATCCAGTGCAAGGAACTCCTCCAACTTCTCCAGCATCGATATCCGCAAAAGGCTTGGAAGGCCTATCGCACCAAGGGCGAGATCCACTGCAACGCCATGCCCGTCGTGCGCCTGGACGTCAAGGGCCAAGCCGGCCCGGCCATCTTGGAGTGGAACGAGAAGGCCTTCGAGCTCGCTCACTTCCACGACATCGGTCGCAGTGCCGTCCTTACTCCTTTCCAGGCGCTCTTCGCGGACACGGCTGAGGCAACGTGGCGGGTTTAGCCACCCCTGGGCACCGTGGAAGCCAGTCGAGGACAACATGCCCTGCTCGTTCATCACCTGGGACGCCCGCGCGCTCATGTGCCACAAGCGCCCGATGCGCCGTCGCAAACAAGTAGCTCTGCAGCAGTACGTGCGCCAGCGCGCTGTCATTGTCCTACAGGAGGTCCATGGCTCGGAGAAGCTTCTCCGCACGTGGGTCGACACCCAGCCTTACCCGTGCTAGCTCTTCTTTTCGCAGTTCGTCGACGAGTCCGCCGATGACGCGCGCGCTGGCACGGGCGGCGCGGCCACCCTCGTCCCGTGGCTCACGCGCGCGCAGCTGGAACAGCTGCAGCCGTCCCAGCTCCCGCTCCTCGCCCACGAGGAGCTCGTCAAAGGCCGCGCCCAGATCGTCGCCGTCACCAACGCAGTCACCTGCAACGCCCTCGTCATCATGAACGTTCATCATCACGAGATCGACGCCAGGGGTCGTGATCGCATTCAACGTGCCCGGCACCAACACCGCACGTGGGCGGACCCCAACTGCGTGCACCGCACCTTCCTTGCCCTGGGCGACTTCCACACTGCCAGCCGCCCGCCGAACAGCTTCTTCCAGCCGCAGCCGCAGCGCGCCCGTCTCGCGCTGAACAACAGCGCTCGGCAGCAACAGCCGTTCTGGAAGGCCCTGTTTGACGGCATGCTGGAGGTCGGGTCCGACCTACCGACGCGCTTCAACAAGTCCGGTTTCACTGCGTCCGCCATCGATCGGGTCTTCATCAGCTTGCCGTCGCGCGCCTTGCTTGAGCCCACATGGGTCATCCGCATCGCTCACGACCCTGCCATCCTGTCGGACCGCCTCCTCAGCGACCGCGCAATCGTCTCCTACGCCATCGGTATCAAGCCGAGGACGCCGCCAGTGGAGCAGGCTAATCCCCCCAGCCATCTTCCGCGACCCCTCGTTCGCCAAGTACCTCCAGCAGATGCTCGACCACACCGTCCCGACCCACCTGCCGATCGCGAACCGCTGGCGCATGCACGAGCGCCTCATGGTTGAGGCTGCCCGTCTTGTTCGCGATGATTGGATCAGCCGCGCAGCTGGAGAGATCGGCAAAACAAACCACGCCGACGGCCAGGTGATCACAGCACGCTCGATTTCGCGAGCGATCTGGCGCCAGGACATCCATCTGGCACGCCGTCTGCAGTCCACCACCGAGCCCGGCGCAAAGTGCTTCGTTCTGGACGACGGCGTCATCGCGCTCTCGGACGCCGCCGAGTTCGCCATCCTCTCTGCGCAGCGACTTCGAGGCTCGGCAACGCTCCCTGGCACAAAGAGCGGCCCAGTTGCCGCGGGGCACGCCGGGGGCCATCGAGCCTGAGAAGCTCCGAACGATCGCCCGTGCGTCCCAGCGCAGAGCCCTCCTTTGGGCCCCGTGGAAGCGCCGTCTTGTCTTCCAGGGCATCAGAACCACCGGCCCTTCGGGCCTTCCTGGGGTAGCCAGAGAGAGCTGTGCGATGGTGGACGCACTTCGCGACCACTGGCGCCCTGTCTTCGAGCGCAAGCAGGTCGACGAAGCGAAGGTCAAGCAGCACATCGCCTCGCACATGCCGCTCTTCCCCACCGTCGACGTTGGCGCGCCCACCAAGGCGCAGATCCGCGGCTTCTTGCAGCGCGCTGCGCCGTCTGCGCCCGGGCCCGACCTTTTGCCGTACCGCGCCTGGCTCGCCGTCGGCGCGTCTTTGGTTTTGCTCGAGGACCTCGCTTGGCACCTCTGCTCCAACGCTGACTTGATCCACGATCTGAACGACTCCGACTTCGCCTTCCCCCCAAAGGGCGGCAACCTCACGGGCGAGCTCACGACGGACCGCTTGCCAGAGGACCCTCGCCCGCTCCCCTTCAAGAACGCGGATTTCAAGGCCATCGCGGGCGCTGCCATCTTCCTCATCAAGTCCGCTGTGGCAGAGCGGACGCATTACGCACAGCAGGGCTTCGTCGTCGGCCGCATTTTTTCCAAGCACGTCGTCAACCTAGACGCGGAGATGCGCCGTGCCGGGGCGCGCCCCGACGCCGAGCTGCACAAGCCCGTCTTCACCAGCTTCGACTTCGCAGCGGCGTTCCCGTCGCGCGGACGGGTCTGGCTCTTCGCATCGCTGGGGCGTTTCGGAGTTCCTGGGGGCCTGCTCAGTCTCTTCCGCCAGCTGTACCACGCCCCGAACAGCTTCCCAAAGATCGACGGTGTCCGTCACTTCATGTTCCCGATCGCGTCTAGCGCGGCGCAGGGCTGTCCTGCGAGCGGCTCAGCGCGGGCGATCGCGATGGACCGGGTGGTGCGGCACCTCGCTTCTTTCGTCGAGACGGTCGATGGCACTCCTGACTACGACAAGGGCTACCTCGGTGTGTGCGCGGACGACACTGGCCTCCTCACGTCCTCGATCGACACGCTGCGCCGCACATCTGAGCCATTTTGCGCTGCTGAAGAGCTCGCGCTCCTCACGCTCAAGCCTCGTAAGTGCGTCGTCGTCCCGCTTTGGACGAAGGCAGCGCCTGCCACCACAGCCCGAACGAAGGCCCTCCCGGCCGACCTCTGTCCCTCCTGGGGAGGCTTTTCGGTTTCGGGGCGAGCCGAGTACCTCGGGGCCTTCCTCGGGCCCTCGGCCTCTGTCGTCTCGCAATGGCTCGCCCATGGGCAGAAATGGTGGCAGCGTGGTAGTTCTCTCCAGCTTGTCGAGAGCGGCAGTGGCGCCACCGTTCGCCTGCGCAACGCATCGGTCGTTTCGACGCTCAGCTATGTCTCACAATTCTTTCCGCTTGATCTGAAGATTGCTCGCCGTGAACATTACATCTTCCACAACATGCTCAGCCTGCCGCCGAACACGTTTCGCAAAGTAGATCTCATCGCAATTGCGGAGTGGTGCCCGCCTCCTGTCCCACGATCTGCTCAGATTTCTGCCGTCGCCGCCGCAATTCGTTCTGCAACCTGCACGCTGCGTGGGGGATGGGGGCCATTCCACGCGCGTCTGCGAGACACCGCGTGGGAGGAGAGCGCGGCTCACTCCTTCCATCGGTGGGGGGCCAGGCAGCGGTCTCCGCCCTTCTGGGAAGCGGACACTTCCATCGTGCAATTCTACCATGCCCTGTCCTCCGGCAATCGCGTCGCGCCGTTTTCTGCAGCTGCCGTGGCCGCGGCAAACCGCGCAGTTGCCCGCGAGCTCCGCGAGTCCCCAGCCGCCGAGCCACCGCGCCGCCCTAAGGTGCAGCGCGCGCTCGCGCTCGCGCTACAGCGCGCCTCTTTTTCGTCGCCGTTCACAGCCACTCTCGAGAAGCGCATCGCAGCATGGAGCATCCATCAGCCGCCCTCAGCCCCAGAGCTCGCGACACGCTGGTCCGCTCTCACCAGTGCACTCCGCAGAGTCCGCCCCAGCTGGCGCTGGGCGGTTTACAAGACGCTTGCTGGAGGATGGACGACCACCCACCGCATGCGCGTCTTCCAGCAGAAGCAGTGCGTGTTTGGATGCCAGGCGGCACCCGACTCGTTCACTCACTACCTCTCCTGCCCTGGCTTCCTGAGCCTCCTCTGGTCCCCCGACTCCCCCCCGCTCCGCAACGCACTTACACATTGGGGCTTGGGCCCCGCCGCCGCCGATCCGTCTGATCCTGACAGCGACCTCTCGCTGCAGCGGTCGATCCAGCGGACAGCGCCGACCTTCAATCTGCGCAACAAAAACAAGCACGCCACGCCGACCCCAGCCACGATAGCTGAAGGGTTGAGCGCTACCAAAGCAGCGCTCTGGAAGTAGGTCGGCACCAGCGGACGGACGCGTGCTGACAATTTGCCCTCATCTCGCGTCTTGCCCGCTTGCCCTCGTCTCTTCCTCTTTGGGTCCGTGCACTCCTCCTCCTCCTCCTCCTCCTCCTCCTGCTCCTCTTCCTCTCCTCCTCCTCCCCCTCCTCCTCCTCCTCTTCGTCCTCCTCCTCCTCCTCCTCCTCCTCCTCCTCCTCCTCCTCCTCCTCCCTCCTCTCTCTCTCTCTCCTTCCTCATTGATCCCTCCTCCTCCTCCTCCTCCTCCTCCTCCTCCTCCTCCTCCTCCTCCTCCTCCTCCTCCTCCTCCTCCTCCTCCTCCTCCTCCTCCTCCTCTCTCTCTCATTCCTCACTGATCCTTCCCACCGCCCCCTTTCTCAATTTTCTCCTTCCTCCAACATTTTCATCCCCCTTCCTTTTCCCAGGCGTCCGAGGATATAGTTTTCAATGCGCGGCCCCAGAAGTCTTGACCTTCTTTACAGGGGGTGACCGTTCCCCCAAGATCCATGTTTGATGATCTCGGGGTCCGATCGCAGGCCCTGGTGCCCGAAATCGGGGAAACACGCCAGGATTGAAAAATCGTACCATCAGAGATTGGGGTTCTTCCTCGGGTGCAACCCGAAGGGGTGCGGGCTGGAAGCCGATGGGAGCGACTTCGGCGCCGCTCCTCTGGCCTGGCCAGGAGGGGCGGCGCAGAGAAAAAAAAGAACGCCGGACAGCACGAGCAATGCGCGGCTGGTGAAGAACTTCGGCCAGGACGGCCGCCTCTCGCTCCTCCTCCTCCTCCTCCTCCTCCTCCTCCTCCTCCTCCTCCTCCTCCTCCTCCTTCTCGTCCTCCTCTTCCTCCTCCTCCTCCTCATCATCGTCATGATCATCAACATCCTCGTCCTCCTCATCATCATCATCATCATCATCATCATCATCATCATCATCATCATCATCATCATCATCATCATCATCATCGCCCCCCCCCGCCTCCCCCCTTCCCCCCATCGTGCACGCTATCGTCGCTAATAAAAACGCCTTAGTTCACACCATTTCTTCCCACCCTTTCCCCTCCCCTACTCTCGCATCGCATCTTTTCCTACTCATCCATTCCTGCTCTCCTCAATCCTGCTTTTTCCCCTTCTGCTCCATATAACCCTCCAGCGTCCTTCATGTTTCCATTTCCATGTTTTATCATCATAGAATTCTCCTGTCTGTCTCCCCCCCAGGCGCGTCTGTAGGGCGGGCCGGGCGTTTCGTCTGAGAGATCCCCAGCCTTTTGGATTCTCATGTCTGAATTTCACAACTGTCACAAGCATGGAGTACATGCAGTTTTCAACATGAAGTTCTCGCCTTGGTGTTGCGTACTGTTGTTTTTGAAATCGTGCAACAATCAGAAGGATGGAGAGCAGGTGTATTGCAAAATGGCGCCCTCGCACTGCGTGCAACAGTTGCAAGGATGGTGCACAGGTGGTTCTCAAAACGGTGCTCTCGCCGCAGCTTCGCGCACACCACTCCTCGCAACAGTTCTAGCCTTAGCACCGTGCACATCCGCTGAAAATCTTGCAACCGTTGCAGGAATGGAGGGCGTGTTCTTTTGGAACTGGGGGTGTTACTGTATGCGGCGCCACGTACGTTCGATTCAAACGCTTGTAACAATCACAAGGGTGCACATGGGGGGATTTTCGACATGGGGCTTTAGCTTCAGCGCCACGCACTTATCAGGGGGGGAGGACAGCTCCCTCTCGCGATCTGGCTCTCGCCTCAGACCCCCTTAACTTGACCCGACTCTTCAATGTATATAGTAGTTGCACGGATGGAGGGCGGCTCATGGTCAGAATGGGGTTTTCGCTTGGGACTTCGTTGGATCTCATGGCCAGGAGTGCACCTTCGTGCGATTGTTACATGAATGGTGACGGTCATTTAAAGTATTGAGACCTCGCTGGACACCTCGTTGAACTGTATGACCCATACCCTTTTCCGCATTTCCGATGACGCGCTAGAAGGAGACAGTCGAATTCCTCCAGGGTGGAGCTCTCTCCTGAATGGCAGGTCCACATGGTGCTGGTCTTCCAAGGGGGCGTTTCTTGTAGCGAAAAGGAAAAGCAGGTTCCTGCGGCGAAGGGACTTGAAACGGGAACGGGCGTTGTCGCATCGCTGATGCATCTTGGTCTTAGTTGGTCCTTCTCTTCTCCTTTTCCTCCTCCTCTTCCTCCGCCTCCTCCTCCTGATCCCCCTCCGTTATCTTCACCCGTCTCGTTTTTCTCTCTTTCTCGCCAACTCCTCCTCCTCCTCCTCCTCCTCCTCCTCTTCCTCCTCCTCCTCCTCCTCCTCCTCCTGACTCTCGTCCTTCTCATCCGTCTCTTTTTTCCCAACCCTCCTTGGTTGGGTATTCGTTTTGAATAGAGCAGTGTGGTCTCCACTTCCTCCTTTCCTCCTGCCTCCCGTCCAGCCTCCCTCTTGCCTCCTCCTGTCTTGCCTGCGGGGGGCTGCGATCTGTGAAACTGTCGCCACTTTCGATGCCTGCTGGGGGGGGCAGCACAGTGACGCCACGGGCGGATTCAAATTAGACCTCGCCATCCCTGGGGGGCTGCGATCTGTGAAACTGTCGCCACTGTCGAGGCCTGCTGGGGGGCCCAGCACAGTGACGCCACGGGCGGATTCAAATTAGACCTCGCCATCCCTGGGGGGCTGCGATCTGTGAAACTGTCGCCACTTTCGAGGCCTGCTGGGGGGCCCAGCACAGTGACGCCACGCGCGGATTCAAATTAGACCTCGCCATCCCTGGGGGGCTGCGATCTGTGAAACTGTCGCCACTTTCGAGGCCTGCTGGGGGGCCCAGCACAGTGACGCCACGCGCGGATTCAAATTAGACCTCGCCATCCCTGGGGGGCTGCGATCTGTGAAACTGTCGCCACTTTCGAGGCCTGCTGGGGGGCCCAGCACAGTGACGCCACGGGCGGATTCAAATTAGACCTCGCCATCCCTGGGGGGCTGCGATCTGTGAAACTGTCGCCACTTTCGAGGCCTGCTGGGGGGCCCAGCACAGTGACGCCACGGCGGATTCAAATTAGACCTCGCCATCCCTGGGGGGCTGCGATCTGTGAAACTGTCGCCACTTTCGAGGCCTGCTGGGGGGCCCAGCACAGTGACGCCACGGGCGGATTCAAATTAGACCTCGCCATCCCTGGGGGGCTGCGATCTGTGAAACTGTCGCCACTTTCGAGGCCTGCTGGGGGGCCCAGCACAGTGACGCCACGCGCGGATTCAAATTAGACCTCGCCATCCCTGGGGGGCTGCGATCTGTGAAACTGTCGCCACTTTCGAGGCCTGCTGGGGGGCCCAGCACAGTGACGCCACGGGCGGATTCAAATTAGACCTCGCCATCCCTGGGGGGCTGCGATCTGTGAAACCGTCGCCACTTTCGAGGCTTGCTGGGGGGCCCAGCACAGTGACGCCACGGGCGGATTCAAATTAGACCTCGCCATCCCTGGGGGGCTGCGATCTGTGAAACTGTCACCACTTTCGAGGCCTGCTGGGGGCCCAGCACAGTGACCCCATGGGCGGATTCAAATTAGACCTCGCCATCCCTGGGGGGCTGCGATCTGTGAAACTGTCGCCACTGTCGAGGCCTGCGGGGGGCTGCGATCTGTGAAACTGTCGCCGTTTTCGAGGCTTGCTGGGGGGCCCAGAACAGGCACGCCACGGGCGGATTCAAATTAGACCTCGCCATCCCTGGGGGCTGCGATCTGTGAAACCGTCGCCACTGTCAAGGCCTGCTGGGGGGCCCAGCACAGTGACGCCACGCGCGGACCGAAATTAGACCTCGCCATCCCTGGGGGGCTGCGATCTGTGAAACTGTCGCTACTTTCGAGGCCTGCTGGGGGGCCCAGCACAGTGATTAGACCTCGCCATCTCTCGGGGGCTGCGATATGAGATCCCCGCTTTCGAAGTGGCTAGGATGCTCAGGGATTGTAGCTAATCAGCTTTATCTAGTCCTTGTCCTATAGCCAGTGTCCTGCGAGTCTCCCGAATTCCGTCTGCAGACATATGTAACCCTCGCTCCGTCATCGCCCCCCTTATAAAGTGTTCTAACCTATGTGCGCCCCGCGTTTGCGCAGGGGTTGGGTACGTCGCCAGGGTAATTTCCGCTGAACCCTGCCGCCTCCCTCTCCTCCCCGCCCTTCTCCTACGGAAGCACAGGGGAGAAGGGCTCTCGGAAGCACCGGGGAGAAGGGAGCCCTTCAGCGCAGGAGAGACCTTGAGTGGAACGCGGGGTGGGGGGCACGCAGGCAGCCGGTGGGGAGGTGGAGCGGGGGAGGAGATGGAGGGGAGGCAGCGCTCCTCCTCCTCCTCCTCCTCCTCCTCCTCCTCCTCCTCCTCCTCCTCCCCCTCATTGCTCCTCCCCCTCATTGCTCCTCCCCCCTCTCCTCCTCCTCCTCATCCAGATCATCCTCCCACCTTTTTCTCGTCCCCCTTTCTTTATTTCTCCTCCCCCTGTCAGCTACATGTATATGGAACGCAGAAGGGTGCCTTTTTCTTGGCCGGTTGAAGCGCCAGAGCGCGGCGCTGGTGCAGCCCAGCCCCGCCCCCACGGCCAAGAGGGGCACAGGCGCGAAGCGGGACGTCGGGCCGACGAGTCACCGGCGCCCATCCTGGCGAACGGGCTCCGGACTCGCCTGGCCTCCTGCAGCCGACATAACCGCCCGCCCTCCCCCACCCCGCCATCCGCCCCCACCACCCTCTCCCCTCCCCCCTTCGCCCCACCACCATCCCCTCCTCCCTCCCCCCTGCAGCCCCTGCACGCGTTGCCTCTTGCCCGGCATCCCAGTCCCTGCCCCTGCACCTCCCCTGTGCCCCTGCTCAGCCCTCGTGCTCCCAGTACCATGGCCCCCCGGGCCGATCGGGAGGGAGCGGCCACGGCCGTTCTGCGCCGGCCGCTGGCCGCCCCGCCTCTCCCCAAGGACGTCGCGTGCGTTCGTGCGCCCGTTCCCCAACTCGGGGTCGGCCGAGAGGGGGGTGACGACTAGGGGGGGGGATATCAGGGCGCGGGTCATGATATCTCCCCAGATTTCGTGGCGCCCCTTCTTATTTCAATACGTCCCTGGCCCCCTCTTGGGCCGCGCACGCGCCGCTGGCCATGATTTGCGCCCCCTCCAGGGACGTTGCGCGCGCGCGTTCGTGCGCCCGTTCCCCAACTCCGTGGCCGCCCGGACGGCCGGCGACGGCCGAGCGCCGCCGAAGAATCGACCAGACGTAAGAGTGACTTTCGCTGGAGTGACCTCTGGTGCGGGCCCATTGGGGTCCCCCGATCGCCGACCTCGATGCGATAGCAACGTCCTGCGCGCCTGCCTGTGTTTGGTCCCCCCGCGGCGCCCAAAAGCCGCGCTCGTCGAGAATCGGGGGAGCGTAAGACCCGGGTTTGCCAGGACCCGGGTTCGCCATCGTTTTTTGACGACCGCGACTCGGATTTTGACGAGGAGGAGTTTCGTGGGATGTCTGCAGCGGGAGGCCTCGTCAAAATGCAGACTCGGCCTCGTCATTTTTTTGACGACCTCGTCGGGGATTTCCGAGTCCCCCGTACCCGGGTCTTACGTCTCCCCGAGAGAAGAGCTCCCGCCCCGCAGGAGTCCGAGGCGGCCGAGCGGAGGGCCCTCGCCGCGTTCGACGCCGTGGCCGCGCCGGGAGACTGCAGCCGCCCTGCGCTCGTCGGCCTCGCGCGGACCGGAGTCGCCGTGGGGTCGCACCTACGGTCAAGTCGGGCGTGTCCCCTCGACAGGAGGAGTATCCAAAAATAGTCCAAAACTAGTCTGGGGACGATGTTTCTAATGTTTTCTTTTTTTTGAATATTTTGGAATGTTTTTTCATGGTTCGTCCAACATCCGCCTGTAGGAGGACATGCCCCACCTAGACCTACAGTGGGGGCCCATGCCAAGAAGCACCCTGCTCACCTCCAGGGTGCCCTGGGCCCTGGGCTTCTTGGGTTTCTATGGTTTTGCAGCGGAACGCGTGACGTTCCCACACCAAACATCCATGTACGTCCTGGGGTCTCAGGGTTGGGCTTCTTGTGGAAGGTTTCTTGTGGACTGGCATGGCCTCCACTGTACAGCCCCTCCAGGCAGTCCCAGCTGGCCTCAACAGGCCCCCCCCCAGTAGCCCGGGGCGGTCTCAGCACTTTGGCGCCGCCTCCAGCGGCGCCAGTTGGGCGTTCGGCGCCCCAGGGACTACTCGGGGGGCCTGTGGAGGCCAGCTGGGAGTACCTAGGGGGGCTGTCTGCGCGCAGCCCGAAGGCTCACCATCATCCACCATGAAGAAGTTCAAGAAGAGCAGAGCAGCATGAGCGTTAAGCTTTCAGAGGTCCTCGCGGAGTTCTTGGATCGGCGCTGGTCCCCCCTCCCAGGCGCGCGAAGCGCGCCAGGGGCGGCGCTGGAGGCGCCGCCAGGGCGGTCCCGCGCTGATCCAAGAAACCCGTGCGGACCTTCGGAGCTTATGTTCGAGCAGTTGTTTAGGCTTCCTCCTGGAGCCTGGAGGAACGCAGTCCTGGAGGTCTGTCGCCGTTTTCAGGCGCCTGAGGCTGGACCGTTTCCACAAGGACGCCTTCCTTCCGCGCCGGGGCTGGAGCGTCGTCGCGGGATCGCGGGCCGAGGGGGGTCGAGGTCTCTGGGCCCTCTCTTGAGGCGCCTTCTGGGCCTCCCGAGGCGCCCTTCTTTCGCCACGACCATGGCGGTTCGCCTCGATGTGCTGGCCGGGGCGCCCCCCCGCCTGCAGAGGTCCAAGGGGCCGCTCCGGGGGAGCGGGAGTTCCACGGCGGACCCGACCGCCGTCGCGGGCGACGTGAGCGCGGTTCGGCGGCGGAATCCGAAACCTACCTTCGCCGATCCACGATTCGGGCAACTCGATTGGCGGCGGGGGTATGGTCGGAATTCGTCGAACACGTGTAGAAAGTTGAGCCCTGCCCCCACCTTTCATCGATTGCAGAGGATCGATGATTGGTGGTGGTGGTGGTGGTGGTAGGGTCGGTTAGCCGCTGGTGGCAACGGGTTTCTTAGGGCCGCCATTTGGGCCCATCCCTGACGAAGGGGGCGAAGAGCTCCTGAAACGCGTCGCATGCACTAGACGGCGTCTTGAGCTGTGTACCGTAGAAACAGCTTTGGGGTCAGTCATCTGCTTGCGCCGGTCATTGCCCGCAGCGTGGGCCGTCCGCTCGGGATGCGGGAGAGATGTAGCGCGCATGCGCGGGCGCGATTGGTTTTGCCCGACCGCCTCCGCTCTTCCGCACCACCTGGCCTCCGCCGCCCATGGTTCGACTAAATAAGCTCCACGTTCACCTGAGCTGCAGGCTTGGATTTCGTCTCCGCAAATGTGGATATTTCTCTTTGGCGACATACATACCTGCATGGAAATAGTATAACCAGTGGCTGCAACCCATCTCCGGTCGGCGGTCGGAGGCCAAAAAACCAGTGACTGCAAGCGTGCGCGTGAGTGCAAAATACCGTCGCCCGCTCTTCCCCCCTCATCCTTGTCGTGGTCGTCGCCGTTGTCGTCGTCGTCGTCGTCGTCGCAGTCGCCCATGCCCAATGATGCCCCATGCCGTTTTTCGAGGGGCGCGCGTGTGTATGCGCATGCCACCGTGAATTGCCCCAATGGTTCAACATCGGCCCATGCCTGCGTGCGCCGCGGGAGTGCTCGCGTTGGACGGCGCACTGCGGCAAGGCCCTTTCACGGGTAGCACAAAATACATCTAAACCTTCCAATGGGGCCTTTCTGGGGTGCTCTCGGGGCCTCTTTGGGGTTTCTTGGGGGCATACGGGGGCTTCTTGGGGCCCTCTTTGGTGCCTGCTGGTGGTCTCGGGGGTTATCTGAGGGCGGAGGGCTCGGAATATCAGGTCGAGTCCCCCCTCTTGGGTTGGAAACCCGAAACGGCGAGAGCGCAAGAATCATTCAAAAATCGAACGGGTCTCATGCTTTCTGCCTCCTGGGGTCCTCTTTGAGGGCTTGTTGGGATGCTCTTGGGGGACTCCTGGGTCGTTTTGAGGTCATTTGGGGCGTCTTGGAAAAGTCTTGTTCGGTCTCGGGGCCCTATTGAGAGCCTTGTAGGGCCCTCTTGGCAGGTTTAGGAGCCCACTTCCCTCCAGAAAAGTCACGCGGGAACACGCGGGGACTCGCGACAAGTCCTGGGAGGGCCCAGTAACGTCCGGAACCCGGGGGCTGCGGGCCCATTGAAAAAGTGTTGCGGCTCAAGGACCTGAGGACACTCCATGTCAATCTCCGGGGAAGGGTTGCGGAAACATGTCTGTTTGCCAGCGTTGACCCCAAACAGTAATTGATTGTGCTGTTGACGCGTGCATTTGGTGCAATATAAGTGGCCGAAGCTAGAACATATGTGGTGTACGCTGTGTGATGCAATCGATGCGGTGCGAGCGATGTGGCGTAAGCCAAGTGATGCGGACAATGTGCTGTAGGCTACGGGCTGTAAGCTATGCGGTGGAAACTACGCGGTGGAACTAATTTTTGTTCACAGTGAGTTGTCCACTCCACTGCTCGAGCAAACATCCCACCCACCCACCCGCAACTTGGTTTGCAAACCTCATTCGACAGCGATTGCGATGAGTGCTTGGCGCTGGCTCGTGCATCTCTGCGACCGACGCGGCCGCGGTGGTGTTGACCTTTCGGCACATCCCAGCGGGCACTTGACTGCGAGTCGTCGACTTGGGCGGGTGCGGTATCATGGCAACGTCGACAATTTTAGACACGATGGTGATGAAGATAGTAACGATGTTGGCGACGATGTTGACAGCGACGACGGCACGGCCAGTGACGGCGCGGATGCCGATCACGCCGACGACGATGACGGCGTCTTCGCGTCGGCGATAAAGGTGTTGAAAGGAATCCGAAATGCGCGCGCGGCAGACGCGCGAGAGTGGCTCGCATAGTATTCTTTGACACGGATCGTGCCACCGCAACGCGCGCGCAAGGGCGTTCGAACGTTTTCGACATGCGCGCGCGAAGCCCGTTTGGTCGCATTCTTTGATGAAAAAATTGATGGCTGTCTTGAATTTACAAGAGCGCGCGCGCACGCTTTTGTTGAACATCCGCGTTGCGAAACCTGGTGTTTTCGCATGTTTTTGGGGCACTAGATTTTGAACTCTTTCCCACACCGAAGGTTTCTGAATGATTTCGGCATGCGCGCGCGGCGACGCGCGCGCGTGCACTTTGCCCGATGTTTTGCAAAGGGTTCTCGCGACGGCGCGCGCGCAAGGGCATTCGAACGATTTCGACATGCGCGCGCGAAGCCCGTTTGGTCGCATTTTCTGAAAACCTTGAAAACCGAATGGTTTTTTAAACAAAAAAAACGCAAGGGCGCGCGCATTTTTTTTTGGGGGGATCAGCGCTGCGAAACCAAATGTTTTTGTTCTTTGGACGCTCAGTTTTGAAATCTTTCCGGAACCGAAGGTCTTTGGATCATTTCGGCGCGCGCGCGACGACGCGCGCGCGTGCGCTGCGTCCAATTTTTCCGACGGGGACTCTCGAAAACAGATGACTGTTTGATAATCGAGTGCGCTCGTAGTTTTTTGCGAGGGATTGCGGGGGGACCGATGCCGGCCTGGCTGGGATAGTCATTGAATTCACAGGTCGGACGGACGTTGAGTCAGAATCCTATGTTTTGCATCGGTTCCCGGTGAGTCCGCAACCCCAGGGCGGGGGGGTAGAATTTATTGTCTCGTAGACAGGGGAACCGATGCGGCGCAAGCTACGCGATGCCAGCCATGCGGCGCAATTGAGCATGGAGAACTTGAAGTCTTCAACTCCAGCGCTCGTGAAAACATCCTGCCCCCCACCCGTAGCTCGTCGACGCAATTAGCGCGGCCCCCCTCTCGACAGGCGCGCGGGCGCAGGGGGCTCAACCGCGCAGACAAGTCCGCGATGCAGGTTGCACAACGGCGATGGCGACGGCGCTGACCACGACGCCAGCGACGATGGAGATGATAGCGGCGATGATCCCAATGCCAGTGACGAGGGCAGTGGACACTGGAAATACGCGATGGCGACAACGATCATGTTGAAGGCGATGAAACTGATGGCGATGATGATGGCGGCGGCAACGATGACGCTGGCGATAAAGACGAAGGGCGATGCCGATGGCGATGATGACGAAGTGCCTGCGCGCAGAACGTCGGCGAGGACGAGGGCGACGCCGCCGCCGCCGACGGCGGCGGCGACGGCGGCGGCCCCGACCCCGACGACGGCGATGATTCTGACGGCGACGACGGAAATGGCGACGCTGACCATAATATGGGCGATAAGGAGGTGCGCCCGCGCAGAAGTTCAAGAAGCGCCACAGACTTGTCGACAAGAACTGGGTTCTCACCTGTGTTCTTTCCGCCCGTTCCTGTTGTGTTGAGTCTTCGGTTTGAGCCCGCAACGTTGCGTTCCACCTCGCCTTCCCCCCCCGCCCCCTCCTCCCCCCGCCGTGGCCGCCCCGGCTTTCGACGTGCGCTGCTCCACGAGGGGGCGCGTGGGTTCCTCGGATCCAATGCCAGTTCTCGCGCCCGCGCGCGCTGGCTGAGTTTTCTTTCGGGAAGTTGCAATTCGCAGTCGCAGCGCCGCCGCCGAAGGGGCTTCCGCGGGCGCTGCGTGGAGGGAAGCCGCTTCGTTGGGGATGTCCACATTGTGTGAAGTACGAACTGGGCGTTCACAGTGGTCTGTCGCCGCGGTCAAGGAGCGCCACCACGCGCTCTCGCGCGGGCGAAACGAGAGGGCCTCGCAGCTCAGGGCGCTGCAGCAGCTGCTCAGCCAGCACCCAGATCGGCGGGTGGAGCGGGTTTGCGTCAGAGGGCAGCTCCCTGGGGCACCTGGCCCAAGGAGGTCAAGCATCTGCGGGGTGAGCCCATGCGCGCGGCCGAGGCAATCGCGAAGCTCAAGAGTGGGGGGCAAGACAGCATGGACGTCGACGGCGTGGCCCAAAGGTAGCGCGACGCGCCGTGGGCCTTCTTCTTGCGCGCCGATCTCCAGAACAATATCAACGGTTATGAGAGGTCCATCGAGGACTTCTTCGCAGACTTTGGAGAGACCGACGCCGCGGCGGCGCGCAATCCCAAGGTCAAGGGCCCACGCTTGCACGCGCGAGAGATGTGCGCCCCAGCTGTTGCACGCAAGCGGATCACCCAGAAGTTGGAGAAGGCCCGAGTGCAGTTTCGCAAGGCAAAGGTGGAGATGGAGAGCTTTTAGCGGCGTTGAGCGAACATTCAGGAGGACATGCGGGCCGCGCGGCGCTCGTCGAGGCAGAGGAGAGGGAGGCCGGGGCTCTCGCGGCGAAGATCGGCGGGCAGGCGAACAAGTTCCATGGCAGTGTTAATTCTGATATGTCGAACCTACCAGAAGAGGCGCCCGCCCCCGATCAGAGCAGCAATGGCGTCAAGGGACGCCCTCAGCTCTTCAACTCCTGCACCGGCGGCATGGCGGATCCTAGGTTCGACGTGGTGCAGGAGGTCTGCGGGCCCTGCTCCTTGCTCCTGCTGCGCAGCATGCCGCCACTCTTGATGATGGACCCACTGGGAACGAGGGTGGCGTCGAGGCCGAATCAGTCCCAGCCCCTGAAGATGAGCGAGCTGGAGAGCAGCGTAGCAGAGGGTTCTTGTGGGAGGTTGTGGAGGCCGATCAGCTCTGCTCACAGCTGCGCGCTGGGCCCGACATGCCTGCCGTCGCCCGTCAGAAGCGCGAGGGGATGGCGCAGAACGTCCAGAGCACCCACCATCGCAGAGTGAGCAGTGGGGCCGAGCCGCCTGGCGGGTAATTCGAAGCAGGCGGCTGGCCATCGCCCGCTGGTAGGTGGGCTGCAGGGGCGGCAGGGTATCTCGCGTGTTCCACCGGCGCCAACAGAGGCCCTGGGCGCGCGCTGCGTAGAAATATATGACGCCAGCCAGGGCAAGCTCGCGCTAAAGAAGAGGCTCAGTCAGACAAAGACGCATGTCGCGATGGCGCATGAGATTGGGCACCATAATGGGAATGCGAAGCGCCGCCATCATGGGCGGCCAACAGCAAGAGACAAGTGATCGCAGCGCTGGGCGCGCCCGCTGCCGGCAAGACCCCTTCGGCTGGATTGACACTTTTCGCGAGGTTGGCAGTTGTGTTGCGTGGCCCCTTGAGACCTGCGTCGAAGTTCCATGATGGAACCCGGTCAACAATTCAAAAGCTTCAACTTGCGCCTGCGCGCGGGCGAGGGCATGTCTTCGAGGAAGGCGAAGATTTCGACGATTATTGGATTGGCGATAGCAGGGCGGCAATTATCAGCAATCATAGGCGGCGACTGGAACGCGGCGGCAGCAGGGGCGGGCGCAACCAGTTTTGCAGCTCGCGCGCAGGCATCGCCGGCGGTGCCCAAGGCAATGACGCGCAGGGCCCGATCGGCGAACACCGTGGTCGGCTTCTAAGCGATGAGCTCTGGAGCTTTCAGTCTGGTGAAAGAAATATCGGCGGACCTGGCGCGGGCGATCGCATCCCGCCGACGGCCCCGGGGCCGCTGGCACGCGCAGTGGACTGCTCTGGAGAAGTTGCGCCCGACCCTGCCAGCGTGGCCATCGCCGCGCTGGGCGCCAACGTCGCGCGCGGCAGATCGCATTCGTGATCGACTGGCTCCGGACCTCTCCCACTGGAGTTTCAGATGGGCTGGTCGGTCGGCCACTCTCACGGGCCCGCGCAGCAGGGCACCTTCCAGGGCCATGCGCGCTACAGTGGACATCAGCGATGGCGGGGGTGACTTCTCTGTCGCTTTCACTTGGCATTGAGCCAGCAGACCAGCAGTGGCGCGCGCGGATTTCACTGGCGCGGCGAATGCTTTAAACATGGGTGAAGAAAAGCAGTTGTCGGTCATTTTGAGGCGCGGCGGAGTCTTCGCCTTCGTCCAGAGCATGCCAGGTCAATGTCGCATTCAGGGCGTCCGACACGTTGAACCCACCGATCTGCCGAGGAGTGAGCGAGGCTAGACGGGGCGACCCAGGCGTTAATTGACGGCAGCCCCCGCGCGGATCAGCGTGCCAAGGTAGAATCTGCAAGACACCTTGAACCTCCCCGCGACGCCTGGGGTGGTGGTGGGGCAGAAGCTCCGAGGGGGGCTGGCGCAGCTGATGGCTACCCGCGTGCGACCGGACGGAGGAACGGCGGCAGCGTCGCTCTCTGGTCTTCAAGCGCTTCGAGGCCACGAGGAAGGACAACTGGCCTGACTGGCGGGGCGCCGACATGTGGCAGCGGCGTTCCAAGTGCCTTCGGCGGCGGCAAGACGGGGGCGACTAACTCAGCTGTTTCTCGGCGCGCCTGGTTTCCTCCGGGTTTTTCTCGAGCAGCCTTTGGCGCCGCGCGCGTGCCAGCTGCCAGAAAGGCGGTTTGAGCGGCGTGCCAGCCCGCGCCCGCGCCCGCGCGCACGGGCTGCGGAGCTCGGGCCGCGGCAAAGGCGCGAGCTGAAGCTCAGGGGGGCGCGCGCGAGGCCGACTACCAAAGGGCCAGAGGCGCCGCGTCGACCCGGGGAAGGTCATCGGGCCGCGCGAGAAGGTGGCGCGGCGCATCTACGCCATCACGCCCCCTTTATCGCCCCCGTGACTCATCCCTCAACCCCCCAGCCCCCCGGCCGGATTTCTTTTCTTCTTTCCGCGGGGGGTCAACCTTCGCGGCGACCCGTTAAACCCGGGACCCCTGGCGGCGCATGGATTTCTTTCCTTCTTCCCCGCGCGCGTTGCCGTTGGAACCCCTGAACCCCTCCGACTACCGTACAACTCGTACTTGAGTTTCCAATATATTGAGTTTCCAATATATTGCGTTTCCAATATACTGGGTTCCCAATATATAAGCCCGAACCCGAACCCAAACCTCACCGGCTGTAATTCAGTTGTTCCCGTACTAATACAAATCCCTAGTGCAACCGCGATTAAGGTGTTGTTGCATTGCACTTACAGTCTCGGCTCTCACGCTTTTCTTCCTCTGGTTGCGCTTGGGGGGGTGGGACCCCTCGCGCGGGCACCCCCGCGGCTGGGAGTTCATTCCTCTTCCGGAATTTGAGGGGGGGGGTAACCCCCGTGCTCGAACCCCATCGCCAGGGTTTTTTTCTTTCCTCCGCGGAAACCGGACCCCCTGGGTTCTTCGGCGCGCCGCTTTTTTTTTTTTCTTTCCGGTTGGGCCTCCATGGGTCTTAGTTTGGAGTCACCCGGGTGATCCCCCTTTCAAGCGCCAGCTGCAGATCCCGCGGGGCCCGCTGCAGCTCGACGCAACTACCGCGAGAGCCAGTCCGAGCGGCCCCTGCGCGCGCGACGCGAAGATGGCGGCGCTGTAGGAACGGGTCAAAGCAGAAGGGAAGATCGCCCGAGAGCGCGCTGATAGAGCAAATATGTCCCTGGGCCTCAGCGGGCTTTCGTCGCCGCAGATGGCGCCCCTCGTCTTGGCGCTTTGCCCGGGCGAGCTTGAAATCGCCAGAGAGCGGGCAGCGGGGGCGCCCAGCTCGTCGTCGCGTGGGGGTCGGGACTTCGCACGGACACGGATTCGCAATGAACGATTTGGTCTCGGTTTTGTCGTCGCCAGCAAGTTGATTAATTTAATTCGCCCCCCACCTCATGTTAGACGTGTGGAAGGAGGCCAGAGGCGAACGCGCGGGGGCAGCCCGGCGGCGCGCGCGGCCAGGCAGCGGGTTTGGTATCGCTCGGGCGCTTCGGTGCCTGAGCAGTGTAGAGACAGCTGCCTGGCGCTGCGCGTGTCCTCGCGGGTCTGGCGCCGCTGTTGAGCCGCGCGTTCGCGGGCCGCCCGCGATGCGCGGAGGCGCCAACAGCGCTGACCCCAGCTTCTCCCTCGGTGGCAAGGGTGCTGTTCTACTGTGCGAAGGCGCAGTAGTGGCGCTTCCAGGTAATTGGTGGACGTGGCCTGCATCTAATGGACCTGACGCACATCGACGACTTCGGTTCCCTGAGGGAGTGGCGTGCCGCCGCTCGGC
This sequence comes from Prorocentrum cordatum, assembly GCA_963575745.1. Taxonomy (NCBI): domain Eukaryota; class Dinophyceae; order Prorocentrales; family Prorocentraceae; genus Prorocentrum; species Prorocentrum cordatum. Next base: position 68,811 of record CAUYUJ010000056.1, on the reverse strand, counting down.
GCGCGCGCTGGGGGCCGCGGCTCCTGGCGCATTCCCGCCCGAGGCAGGATCTGCGGTCTCGTGGGATTTTCTCTTCTTCGCGGATCACTATTCTGGTTACATTTAATCAGAGTGAGGGGGACGAGCGGTCATTCATTGTCCCTCGGTGCGTGGCTGAAGTGGGGATCCGTGGTGGGGATTTTGCTTGCTGCGTTGTTGCATTGTTGCTTCGTTGCGTTGTTGCGTTGTTGTTGGGGTTGGGGTTGGGGTTGTCGTTGTTGTTGAACTCCAATTCTGAAGAATAATTATTGTTGATCCCCCCTCACCGGTGCATATTTGTTTTTCAATCAAAGTGTGCCCCTCGACGCTCGCACCCTGTTTTTTGACAGGGGAAGTCTTCCTGCTCAAACTGGGCCCTCGGCCCCCCGTATTACAACAACAACGGCTTCCGCCTGAGAGTTCCTCCAAATTCACTCAGGACCACCGCTCCTGAGATTTCCTCACAATTTACTCATGATCGGTGCTCCCGCCTGTGACTTCCTCGCAATTTAGTCAGGGCCCCCGCTCCCATCTGAGACGTCCCCACAATTTACTCAGGAACGGCGCTCCCGCTTGAGACTTCCTCGCACTTGAGTCAAGGTCCCCTCGCAATTTAATCAAAGCCCTCGCTCCCGTCAGAGAACCCCTTACGTTTTATGCAGGAATTGTGCTCTCGCTTGTGATTTCCATGCAATGTATTCAGAAATCGCGCTTTCGACCCTCAGGAAACACGCTGCGCCAAGGACGCCGTTACAACTTACTTTGTAATCGCGCTCTCGCCATACCCAAGCATCCCGCTTGAATGTCCCACCCGCCCGACCCGCCCGTCAGGGGATCGCCCGCCCGTCGTGGGTTCCCGCCCGAGGCTTCCTTCAGGAACGGCGCTTTCGCCTAGGACTTCCTCGCAAGTTCACGCTCTCACCTGCCTGCTCCTCTTCCCTCTCCCTCCTCCCTCCTCTCCTCCCTTTTCTCTCCTTCCTCTCCTTCCTCATCCTTATGCCTCTCTGCCCTATCCCCTCTCCCTCCTCTCCCTCCTCCAGTCTCCCTCCCCTTTCCTGCCTCCTCCCCCCCTCTTTATTAATCTCTCTCCCCCTCTCTCTCTCTCTCTTTCTACCTCACTTATATGTTTTGTGTTCCTTTCTCTCTCTCTCTCTCTTTCTCTCTCTCTCTCTCTCCCTCTCTCTCTCTCTCTCTCTCTCTCTCTCTCTCTCTCTTTGTCTATATATATATACATATCTTTGTTCTCTCTCTCTCTGCCTTTAATCAACCGGCCTCCTCTTCGCTCCTTTTCTCCTGGCGTTTTACCTCTTCCTTCGTCCCTCCCACTCCCTTCCTCCCACTCTCCCTCGTTTTCCCCCCTTTTTTGCAGGGCCCACACCAATTCCAATGGCGGGCGCATGTGCGCCCACGAAGGACCGTCCGCCCGTTCAGGTTTGCCCGCCTGTCTAAACCCGCCGCACCCCGCAAAGAGAAATAATCCCCCCAAAGGGTGCGTGATCGAAGACAAAAAGGCTGGGTATCGAGGGTGTGGGGAACTCGTTTTGAATGACACACGGGCAAGTAAGAGCGAACAATATTACGATGATTGTTGTTGTTGGTGGTGGTGTTGGTGTTGGTATTGGTGTTGTTGTTGTTGTTGGTGGTGGTGGTGGTGTTGTTGTTGCGGTTGCGGTTGCGGTTGCGGTTGCGGTTGCTGTTGCTGTTGTTGTTGCTGTTGCTGTTGCTGTTGTTGTTGTTGTTGTTGCTGTTGTTGAACATTATTAATTCTAAAGAATAATTATTGTTGGGCCCCCTGGTGCGCGCCCCCCCCGCCGCGCCTAGGCCGCAGCCACGTTTTCATCATTTTCGTGAGGAAGCCTCAGGTAATTCGATGTCATCCAGATCAGGTTGTTTTGTTGTAATCCGTTTTCCCTTGCAAAAAACACTATACATGACATTTCTTGTTCTACTATAATCAAATTTCAAGAATCCCTTGCAAAAAATAAGGTAAAGTGGACATTCGCGCGCGCAAGACGAAATCCTTCCAAAAGCTTAGTGTTCGGAGCGATTTTAACATAAAAACATCAAAAAACCAATGGTTTTTCAACAAAAAAATGTCAAAATCTCATCCCGCGCGCTCTTGCGGATTCGTAGGAAACCCAACACTTTTTAAACATTTCTGTCAAACGGGCTTTTGCGAGCAACTTTTTCGAACTTCTGCGACAACGGTTGCGCACCTGCCAGGGCCATCATCCCTGTCAAATAATACCATGCGGGACACATTCGTTTTTTCTTCGCGCGCGCACGCCGAAATCTCCAAAAACCATTGGGTTCTGTAACAGATTTTATTCCCATCATAAAATCCACGAATGACCCAAAAATGTGACCAACTCCGCTCTCTCTGTCTCTCTCTCTGTCTGCTCTCTGTCTCTCTCTCTGTCTCTCTGTATTATGTATTGTATGGCACAATTGCACCATGCTGGGCACATGCGCGCCCCGAATAAGTGACCAAGTTCTGTGGGTGTGTACCCCACGCCAGTGTAGTAGCCACGGTCGTCCGCACGCCACGAAGTGAAGTGTCCCAACGTCATAGGGCGGGAAGCTGGGTTTGGGTGGTCGCGAAGAGTCGTTTGGATATTTGGTAGAGCTTGTAATGCCCCCCCACGAAGTGGGGGTATTGCCTGGTGTCGTATGAAAACCCTGGCACTGGGGAGAACACCACGCGTTCGGGTAAAATGATTGTTGTTGTTGTTGTTGTTGTTGTTGTTGTTGTTGTTCGTTGTCGTCGTCCCACCCGCGACCCGCCCGCGACCCGCCCCGCGATCCATTCCGCGACCCACCCCGCGACCCACCCCGCGACCCACCCCGCGACCCACCCGCGACCCAACCCGCGACCCACCCGCGACCCACCCGCGACCCACCCGCGACCAACCCGCGATCCACCCGCGACCCACCCAGCGACCCCCGCGACCCACCCTCGACCCACCCGCCGACCCACCCGCGACCCACCCCGCGACCCACCCGCGACCCACCCGCGACCCACCCGGGACCCACCCGCGACCCACCTGCCACCAACCCACATTGTTTTAACGGAAAAATCGGCACCTGCGGCGGGCTCGTTGTATGATTTGTGAAAGTGTGGCGCCTGCGGCGGGCTTGTACAAAGTCTCGCAGACTGCCGACTTCCCCCCCGCCCCCATCACTCTCATCCGCATATGCGGGGTGTTACGTTCTTCACAATCACTGTTATAAAACAGTGCTTTTGAATTATTAGCATTATGACTCATATTATTACTAGTCAGAGTGAGGGGGCCGAGCGGTCATTCATTGTCCCTGGGTGCGTGGCTGAAGTGGGGATCCGTGGTGAGGAGTCTGCTTGTTGCGTTGTTGCGTTATTGCGTTGTTGTTGTTTGTTGTCGTCGTCCCACCCGCGACCCGCCCGCGACCCACCCTGCGACCCACCCGCAACCCACCCGCGACCCACCCGCGACCCACCTCGCGACCCACCTCGCGACCCACCTCGCGAGCCACCTCACGAGCCACCCCACGACCCACCCGCGACCCACCCGCGACCCACCCCGCGACCCACCCGCGACCCACCCGGCAACCCACCCGGCAACCCACCAGCGACCCACCCAGCGACCCACCCGCGACCCACCCGGGACCCACCCGCGACCCACCCGCGATCTACCCACATTGGTTTAACGAAAATATTAAGCACTTGCGGCGGGCCCGTTGCATGATTTGTGAAATTGTGGCGCCTGCGGCGGGCTTTTACAAAGTCTCGCAGACTGCCGACGTCCCCACCGCCCCCTCACTCTTATCCGCATCTGCGGTGCTCTAAGTATTCGAATGTGTTTATGTTTCTTTTCTTCTCCTGAATAGTATTAGTGTTAGTCTTCTTATATTCCTTCTTATTTTATTGTTATTATTGTGTTTCTTTTCTCCCCTCCTCCCATCCCTACCTCAGTCGTCCGCGTGTCCATCCTGGCACGCCACCCGCCCGTTTCGTGGCCCCACGGGGGTGCCCCTTGAAGGCCCCAGCGGTTACATTCGCATGGCGGCCCCGCCCCATGTCGGCGCACCGTTCACACGCTTCGCGACCCCATAAGGATCCTCACCGAAGGTTCCAGAGGCAGCGCCTGCATGGCGGTCCCGCCCCCTGTCCGCACACCTCTCTCACGTTTCGTGGCTTCATGAAAATTCCCACCGAAGGCCCCAGTAGCTGCGTTCGCATGGCGGTCCCGCCCCATTCCAGCACACCCTTTTTACGCGCTTCGTGGCCCCATTGGGAGCTCATTTAAAGGTCTTGGTGGCAGTGCCCGGATGGTGCCCCCGCCCCATTTCGGCACACCCATCACACGTGTCGTGGCACCAGAGGGAACTCCACCGAAGGCCCCGATGACAGGGCCCGCATGGCATCCCCGCCCTGTTTTGGCACACATATCGCATGTTTTCCGTGGCCTCATTGGAGCTCCAGCGAAGGCTCCAACGGCGGCGTGAGCATGGCTGCCCACGCTTCGTGGCCCCAGAGGGAGTTCCACCGAAGGCCCCGACGACAGCGCCGGCATGGCGGCCCCGCCCCATTTTGGCACACCCGTCCCACGCTTCGTGGCCGAATAGGCAGCCCTCCCTCCTTCGCCCCCGCCTGCCCTGCGATGCTCAGGCCTGCCTCTGGCTCGGCCCTTCGCCAGGAGAATTGACGAGCTCTACATTGGCATGCTTCGAAAAGGCTCGGGTTTGGACGGATTTCGACGCGCGCGCGTGGCGGCGTGCGCATGTGGCCCGCATGGTTTATTCGATACGGGTTCGTGCACTGGGCGCATGCTCGATCAACGCGGATGCACCGACTGAGGGGATGAGAATGAAGGTTCTGGGCGAGATTTTGAAATTCATATGGTTTTCCGATGATTCAGCCAGCGCGCGCGAGCAGAACATCGGCAAGATGGCTGATGAGAAGCCCATGGCTTTTATATTGAAATGCTTGCACAACTAATGTGTTTGGTGTGATTTCGAGATTTGCGCGCGCGTGGACTTCGCGGTATGTTTTGCAAAGGTGATCGAAACAATGTATCTTGAGATAAACCGGCGTGGGCGCGCTGTGTGAGTTGAGAGGGATGGCGTGGGCGGGTCGATACCGGCCCTCGATCCACGCGGCCGCGATTGCAGTGATTGCGTGGCACTGGCTGGTTCACTTCTGCGGCCGTGCTGGCGCGCGCACCCTCGCGCGCAGAGCGACCAGCTGGTTTGGCACAGCAAGGGAGGCCGAGATGGCGCTTTCCTATGGGAATCCCCAGCGCGTCTCAAAGGCCACGCTGGCGCGCGGGCGTTTCAGTGCAGGTCGGTGGGGCGGGCGGGCGCGGTATCATGATGATGTCGACAATGCCAGCAACGATGATTATAATGATAGCGATGGTGGTGGCGATGATGGCGATGATGACGGCAAGGCCACTGACGGCGATGCTGGTGACGGCGATGACGATGATGATGATGTCCACGTGTCGGATGAAGGTGATTGTGCTGATGGTGGTGGCAACAGGCGATGACGATGACGGTGGTGATGCGATGACGTTCATGGGGGTGATGGTGAAGAGCTGCGCGCGCTCAGGAGTCCAATACACATGGAATGTTGATGGTTCGGCAAAGGTGATTTTGATATCTGTTTGAAAGAGCTCGATCTTGAAATGCTTCGAGAACCAATCGTTTGGTACGGGCCTCGGCACGTGCGCGTGGCGGCGCGCGCCTGTGGCCCGCACTGTGTTCTTTCATACGGGCTCGTGCATTGGGCGCATGCCGGGTCATCGCAGATGCACCGCGTGGTGACATGAGAAAACGTGTTTCTGGGCGGGAGTGCAAAAGTGATGTGGCGTTTTTTGTTACAGAGGCTTACGCCACTCCGCTAGCACCAGACGAGGTGAGGAGCCCATAGGAATTGGTAGGGCGAGCTGTTGTTTATACGGGCGTGCATGACGACATGGGTTGCAGCCGTGTTGGGTTGATACATGTTTGGGAGGGCGAGGGCCAATAGCGCAGTCGCCGCGCATGGAAGAGGTCGACACTGGCACAAAAGTACTTGAACGCAATGTTTGGGCAGTTTGCGTGGTTGTCGTAACTAGTTGAAAAGCAGTGCAGAGTCTACGCAGCGTGTTCTTGGAAACGTATGAGCACCCGACCATGGGGCCAGGAGTCCGACAAATGCCCGACGAATGCGACAGCCATGGCGCTCTCAAGACCACGAGGACTAGGCAGAAGTGAGAGATGGAGGAGGACGAGGGGGAGGAGGCGGCGGAGGAGGAGGAACAGGATGAGGACTGGAGCAGGAAGAGGCGGATTATGAGGTGAACGCAAGCATTGAATGTCCACCAGGAGAGGTAAAATGTTCACCAGTAATGCCTTTTGGAGCTTCATGGGGACATTTCGAGGGAATATGGATACTTCTGTTGGGCATGTGCGGGTTTTCTTGTGGCCTATTTGGGGGGCCCTTGGGCACTTGCCTGCGGTTTCGGGGGCTCCATTGGGGCGGAAGATTTGAAAAGTGAGCGGCTTACCTTTTTGGGCCCTGTTTGAGGGCCCTGCTGGGGTCCCCTTGGGCCGTCTTGTGCGCCTCTTGGGCCGTATTGGGGCCCTCCTGGGCGGTCTTGGGACCATCAAGGGGGTTTGTTAGCTCGCTGTGGAATGATCTTGCTGACTTCTTGAGACGCCTAGGACGCTGTGAAGACGAGGAGGGCAACATGCAAATAATGCACGCTGTCTGTAGGCATTGAGACGAGTTTCGCCTTTTGGGACCCTCGTGGAGATCCTTTTGGAGCCCTCCCGGGGCGTCTTTGAAGCCTCGTGAGCCATTTTGAGGCTATTGTGGGTGTCTTTGGGGCTTTTTCTGCGTCTTGGAGCCCAGTCGGAGCAAGTTCAGATGGAATCTTAGGCATATTGGAGACCACGGAGTTAGGATTCGGAGGCTCTGTGCGCCCCCTGGGGTGCGTTGACGAGCTCGTGCTCCCCCGAGGGGGGGGGGGGGATTTCTCAAACGCGTTTTACGACCCTGGGGGAGGGGGAAAGGGTGAGGGAGACAACCAAGTATCTCAAACGCCTTGTCGCCCCCGGTAACCAGAGGTCGGCGGATTTTAGCAAGTGCCCGCGGGCAGAGCACGTGCAGTTTCCTGTAGAAGAAGGTAATGGGGCTGCGCTTGTAGAGTTCATTTGGTTGGTATGATTTCGGCATGTGCGGGCGCGTGGCTTTGTGGTGCTTTTCGCTACGGATTCGTGCAACATGATGTGTTCAGCGAGACCAGGATGCGCGTATGGTTGACGGGGGCGAGGGGTGGTCGATCACCGGTCGCCTGGGATGGCACGAGTTGTGGTCTGCTTTCTCCTTGCCTGAGATTTCATGTGGTGAATGTATCCGAGAGCCGCGCCTGCCAAGGCCAACGAGGAACGCTTGCCGAGGGCATGAGGAAGGTCATTTGGGAGGTGTACCGGTTCCAGCGAGCCATCGCGGAGAAGGAGGAGCCCTCTTCGTCCCACCGCATGCTCGCGTTTTGGAGCCTCCTGCCACTGTCGCGCGAGGCGAAGGTGGGAAGAGGGAAGAGGATCCATTATGAGATAAGCGTGAATCGAGCCAGTCGTGAATCAGGTTCGAGGAAGCCTTGAATCGATGCTGTCTTGATTGGGTGGCTGTACTGATTTCTGGCCTGATGTTTTGTTTTTTCCATGCGCAGGTGCACAGGTGTGCTCTTGGTCCCTTCCCATCTCTCCGACTCCGGCTCCGACGCCGTTGGGACACGCGCCTTCGTCCAGCAAGTGCAGTCGTAACCGGGCCCCGGCCCATCCGCGCTGCCCCCAGGGGGCCCGCTGGCCGACCGGCTGGCGGACTCGGCGCGCTCCTGTCTGTCTCTCTCTCCTGTCATGGACAGGGGCGTCATCAGCTTTGGGACCGCCCGCACGCCCAGCCAACGGCAGGTCCGTGTCGTGCCGACGCGGCGGCGCCCCTAGCGCAGGATTTTGGAGGTGGAACGCTACTGTCAGGAGGGGAAAAAACACACAGACACAATTAATCGTCGATTCCCAGGAAAATATGGGAAAATATGGGAATTGGGCGGGAAGACAAAAACCCAGAAAATATTGGAAAATATGGGGAATATTTTTATTTGTGTGTATTTATTTGTGTGTCCCAGGGCCCCTTCATACTGGTGGCCCGGAGTCGGCTGCTAGCGAACGATCGGCGCTATCGGACAGCCGCGATCGCTCGGGGCTGAACGATCCACGCGGTGTCTCAGATAACCAAAAGGACAGGTCGTCACGACCCGAAGCTGCCGAGTGGCCTTTGGGCCATAGCGCGGGCCTCCGGCGGCCGATCGGAACGATCAGGGGCACTCCTGGAACGCTCTCGGCGAGGCGCAGCTGCTGGAGAGCATTCCGAGGCGATCAAGGTCTTCAAGAACCGACGAAGACTCCCGAACGCCGCCGAGCTCTAGGACAACGTTTGGCCAGCCGCAGCCTACGCGCAGAGTCGCTGGCGGTTGTGTTGTTGCTGTTGCAGGTACGTCAGGTTCCTGCCGTCTCGGAGCTCGGCGACGGGCGCGCGGGTACCGATGTTCCAAAGCTGATCGCGACGAAGAGCAGACTTCTTGGCGTGCAAAGGAAGGGCTCCTCCTCCTCCTCCTCGAAGCCTTGGCGCTTCCGTCCAGTGCGCGCTGGCTGCACCCACACGGACACCGGCGGTGGCGCTTGACTTCACTGGCGGTGGGCCTGAGGGCCCGGTCGCGTGCGGTGCGTCTTTCTGCGGCCGCCTGATCTCGTGGATGCGCCCCCTCGGCTGCGTGCACCCCTCCTCCTTGAAGCCCTTTACTGCAAGCATTGCTGCAATGGGCTTCGAGGGGGCTGACGACACAATCCCAGGACCAATCTTCATCCTGCTGCAACCACTGCTGACGCAAGCCCAGAGGAATGCTTCGATGTAGACGAGGCGTGTAACGAAGACGATGCGTGGTGCGAAGAAGAATTCGACCCGCGTGAGGAGTGCGCGAGGGGCCGTGGAGGAAATTCCCCGTCGGCGGTGACGAGGGGCACGACTCGTCGAGCAGCGACCAGTATGTGAAGACCATAGTGGAGACCTGCCAGCTTGAGCTGCCCAGTGAGCTTTTGAAAGACGATCGCGCCCGCCAGACGACGAGACTCCCTTCCCATTGTTGGCCAGACCGGCTCCTCTGCCAGCTCCCGCAGTTGTGCCCCCCCCTCGGTTGAGCCGCACGTCTGCGGATGCCACCAGGGGCTTTTGGATCGGCTGACTGGCCTCCACGGCCACGGCTGCCTTTGACGACCAACTGCCATGCTTACTCAATCAGTGGTTCACCGTCTGCCCATGGACAAAAATGACCCCGCATAGTATCGAGAGCACCTGCTCCAGTCCACGAGGTTGCACTGGCATCCTCAGGAGCCTTTACCACATCACGACTTGTAGCCACTCTGACGACTTGTAGCCACTCTGGGCGGCACATGGCCTGGGGAAGCGCCCCGAGGGAGGCTCCGGGACCATGCCGCGCGGCAACGAAAGTTGTGAGAGTGCGTGGGGTCGCGAACCCCCTGCAAGTGAGACCAGGACTGATCGCCGCAAGCACCCGAGCTTGCTGTACAGTTGCGGACAAGCCCGAGGCGTGGCGTTCGAGTTTGGGCCAAAATGGCGACGGAAGGAGGAGGGGGAGGAGGAGGAAGAACAGGAGCATGTGTTTGAAAGTGACCACGTGGTGCCCTTTTCGCTTGTGTCATTCGTTGCGTAATCATCCAATTCGGTATCGTCACTCCATCGACAGTGGGAACAGAGCAGAAGGATGAGGAGGAGGAGGAGGAGGAGGAGGAAGATTTCGAATGTAACTAGGAGGAGGAGGCGGAGGAGGAGGAGGAGGAGAAGGAGGAGGAGGAGGAGGAGGAGGGAGAGGAGGTCTCTTGCGGCCTCCTGGGGCCTTTTTGGGGGCCTCCAGCAGGCCTCCTGGAGACTCTTGGGGGCTTCTTGGGACCCCCTTGGGGCCGTCGTCGGGGTCACCTGTGGTCGCTTCAGAGCTGCCTTGACGGTCTCTGGCGCCGGTATGGGCAGAGGATCACGCTGCGGCTTCGTGGGGTGGGGGGGAGGGGGGGCGAGGCCCCGCGGAGAGACGCGCGGCGCCCACAGCTGGGGGTTGGGGGGGCGAGCCGCGCCCCAGCACCCCCGGCGCTCCCCGAGGAGGCCGTGGCGCTGGAGGAGCGGCTGCTGGCGGGGATGCGCAGGCGTGGCGGGCGGCTCCGCGTGCAGGACCCGTGCAAGGGGGAGGGGGGTCAGAGGAGGAAACGGTACCCATATCGCTGCTCTCCCTCGTTTTTCCCTTTTGGAGCCTCCTGTGAGGCCCTCGTCGCTGCCGCTGGATTCGCTTCGAAAATTTGGTCGGAACGCACCCCGGGAGAGGTCCCAGGAGTAGCGGTATCGGTATCCCAGGGAGGGGGATGGAGGAGGAGATGGCGGGGGGGGAGGGGGGCGAAGGGAGGGGGAGGTGGGAGAGGGGACAGGGGAAGGAATGGAGGGACTTCATCTCCCCCTCCTCCTCCTCCTCCTCCTCCTTCTCCTCCTCTTCCTAGTTTTCCCACTCCTCCTCCTCCTCCTCCTCCTCCTCCTCCTCCTCCTCCTCCTCCTCCTCCGCCTCTTCCTCTTCCTCCTCGTTTTCCCACTCCTCCTCCTCCTCCTCCTCCTGCTCCTCTTCCTCCTCCTCCTCCTCCTCCTCCTCCTGCTTCTCCTCTTCCTTCAGACATGCAGATGTTGGTTGTGGTGCCCATCCGACGCAGCCCCCCGGGGGCGTTTGCCCCTGGGGGGTGATCGAACTAGGAGATCCGTAAAGAAATTTGTCATCAGACCGACAGGCTTCCCCAGGGGAGGGTTTTAGACGTTCGCTACCACAGCAGGCTTCCCCACCTCTCGCAGCCTCTCCTATGCTCGTCCCTGTCCTCTCTTTCCCCCTTCCGCTGCCGTTTGCTCAAGGCTCGTGAGAGCCTTGGATCTCTTTTGGAGTGGGCGGGCGGGGTCATAGCTCGCTGGTCCAGCCTGCGGCTCAGCCAGGCAGTCCGAGGAGTGCTGGGTAGTGGCTGGGCCAGGTCCCCCCTCCGGTGCGGGCGGGGGCTCCGTAGGGGAGCCCCGCGGCCCGCGGCGGACGCCCCAGCAAGGCGCCCGCGGTCTGAGGGAGGAAGAAGCCGAGAGGAGGCGTCGGCGATGCGGCATGTGTCCCTCGAGTGCATCATCTCTACTGCGCTGGTGGCCACGCTCGGGTGGCTAGACGCTTCCCTGGGCGTGGGGCTGTCGGCCGCCTTCTCGGCTTCAGCCAGCTACGCGCTGGGCCCGAGGGCCGCGCGCGGGAGGAGCCAGGCGCCGCGAGCGGCGCCGGCACAGAGGAGACGCACGAGAGTCGCACCGACTTCGAGGCGTACTTCTGCTACGGCGCAAGCTGCGCAGAGAGTGCTGCGGAAGGCCAGCCAGCCGACCCCGCGCTGCCCGCAGGGACGGGGCAGCAGGAAGAGGCGGCGGCGCCGCGGCTCGAGGCGCCCCCGACCACGAGCCCGCCGCCAGCCATGGCCGGTTCGGGTGGGCGCGCCACCAATTACGAGGAGTACGACTACTTCGCGTGCTACTACGAAGACGGGGAGGCGCCGAGCCCACCCCCCGGCGGAGCAGCGAGCGGCGCCAGCGGCGCCCAGATCGTTGCCAGAGGATTAGGCAATGCCTAGAGAGTCGGAGCTACCTCGGGTGGGCGAGCGGCAGCCGCCCGCACCACTGCGGCGCCCGGCTGTGGCCGCGCCTCAACAGGCTGGCAACGCCACCCGCGCGCAGCCCGCGTCGGCGCCACCTCTTCCGCCAGAGGAGCCGCCAGCCGGAGGAGGCGAGGGCGTGGCCGCTGAGGAAGCGCCGCCACCCTCAGACCGCCCCTCCAACGGCTTCCCAGGGGCAGGCAACGCCGAGCCGGGCGGGCTCTGCCTGGCCAACGCGTGGTTCGAGGCAGCGCTCAAGTGGCTGGGCGAGACAGTCGGCCACGCACTGGGTGCTATGCTCCACCGAGCGATCGGTTTCCTCATGGGCATGGTGAACGTCATGGGCGAGTACATCGGCCCCAAGGGCTCACCCTGAGTGTGGCGGCAGCGGGGTTGGTCATCGTCGTCGGTTCCATGATCAGCCTCATCTCTTGGGTCTTGCGCACGGCTTGAACGTGCTGCTCGTTCGCATTTACGATTGCGCACGGCTTCGTCAAGGGGGGCAAGACGGGCCATGGCGTGCAGGTCGCCCTGGACGTCAAGCCTGGTGCTGCTCTGACCTGGCATGGCCCGGATGAGGCTGAGGCCGTCGACGCAGACTACGTCAAGGATCAGGTGAGAACGCGAGGAGGCAGCTCAGAGAACATGATGCCCAAAGACCTCGTCATCAAGTCGAGCGGGGCAGTCGCGCAGCTGGAGCAGGGGCCCATTAAGGGCAGCCGCATCACCCGCCACGGGTGCGCCCACCGCTTCGAGGGGGTCAAGGGCAGCTCGCATCGGCACCTCGAGGCCGATCTGGAGGCTACGACGCCGGGATCGGCCTGGTGCATTTGTGCTCGGCGACGCCGTGCACCTTGCCTCCGGGCGACAGGCCGATGGTTTATGTGGGTTCGTCGTGCGTTGTCGGCCGTAACTCCACGATCAACGTGTCTGACCTGGCCGAGCTCACGCCTGCGGGGCGAGCCAGGACGGGGAGCAGAGCAGCTGCTCTTGAACGTGTAGTGGATTGTCGGGGTTTGCTAGGAGGGCGCGCGGGTGCTTTGCGCCCCGGAGGTGGGGGCGCCCACGCCCGGGCAGCAGCTCGACCGAGGCGGCAGCGGTAGCCATGGACCCCAACTCTGAAACTGAGTCGGCGCCGAGCGTCTGAGTCGGAGCCGAGCGAGGAGCGATCGCCTTCTGGGCTACCGGATGTGCGCAGGTGTTGTGTGCCAAGGGTTGTCGGGACTCGGCGAGGAAGGAACCCGTGCTGATGCTGGTTGAGGGCGCCGCCCTCTCCGACGTGCGTGAATCCCCGGAGGTGAATGGCACTCGCTCGTTCAAGGCCCGCCCGTTTTACGCCCAGTCTTACGAGGCCCAGGCAGCTCAGAGGATGTGTGCCCGTTCCAAGTGCTTCTGCGCGAAGACCACCGAGAAGAATGGTTTCCCCCTCTGCGCTGCGCGTGCTGCAGATCGGGTAGTGGGCTGGCGTAGCCGGTCAGAGATCGATAGTGATATCGACTGTGATATCGATCGTGAGATTGCTAGAGAGGTGGGTGACGAAATCGATGGTGAGGCCGATCGATAAGAAGATCGACCAGGAACTTGGGAACCCTGCCGCACACCGAATCGGCCCAGAACCGGGGAACCGTGGAGCTGGAACGGGGAGCCCAGCCGCCAACCGAAATCGGCACGGACATTTTGCCAAATCTTTCAATAATTTCTTGCCAGGACCCTTTCAATGCAAGCACTGATTGGGGACCACACGTGTATATATGATCGCGGGCTCCGGGTCCTCGCCCCCCCCCCCAGATGGGATGGGTCCCAGGGTCCTCGGCCCCCCCCCGATGGGATGGGGGGGGAGGGCGGGGACGAGGAGGAGGAGGAAGAGGAGGAGGAGGACGACGACGACGGCAATGACGACGACGACGACCACCACGACGACGACGACGACGACGACGACGAGGACGACACCGACACCGACAACGATGACGACGACAACGACGACGACAACGACGACGACGTCGACGGCACCACCAGCGGCGGCGGCGACGACGTCGAGCACCGGAGCTGTCAACATGACGCCAATCCCAGCCACGCGCCGCACCCACACCGCACCCACAAGGGGGGAAGGGGAGGGGAGGGGGACCATGGCGTCACCCCGCACACACGTACAGAAACACACCACACCGACACCACATCCACAAGGGGGGGGGAGCCACCACGCCACGCCCACGCCCACAGGGGGGGGGGAGGGGGGGGGGGCGAATGGCGCGGGAGGGGGCCGATGGTATTAGCATGGGGAGGGGGCCCAAACCCTCGACCATATATGCGTATGTGCGTACGTATGGTGCTATGTGTGTATATACGGACGTACGTATGTATGTGTATATACGTCTATATGTTTCGAGATGAAGGTTGTGGCAAGGAAGCCTTGGGAAAGCACATAGTCCATGTATAGCCCAGGTTTTGGTAAGGAAATCTTGCAACAACACATATATGTCCCTCATACATATACATATTCATATAAGGGAGAGAGAGAGAGAGAGAGAGAGAGAGATTTAAGCGTTTCTGGATACGGACGCTCTGAAAGGAGGCTATGGGGCATGAGCAGGAAGGGTGCCTATTGCCAGAAAATGTTAGACTAGGTGTAATTGGTATGTGCTTGCATGACCTCCTTGCCAAGACATGCAACAGTATGTGGAACATCTGTGTTTTATTCATCGGGCTTCCTTGCAAAAACCGCACGACCGCCTCAAAACGAATCCTTTGGCAAGGCCGCTCCTGCAGGAGGAGGAGGAGAAGAAGAGGAGGGGAGGAGAAGCATATAGACAGAGAGAGAGAGGGAGAGAAAGAACAAATCAGAAATCGAAAAAGAGGAAGAGGCTGAGCCCACAATGATCATTGGGGCCCACATGTATGATCATGCGGTGTGGTGGGTTGCCATATGAATGTGTGTAAATATGTAGGTGTATATGTTTTGTTCTATATAGGTATACGCAGCCGTTTGGGTTTTCACGGTTGCCGCTCACCAGTCACGGTCAACAGCGCAACCCCGTGGTCATGGTGCGCTTCGCTAGTGCACGCACGCACATATTAACACACCCACGCGGTTCTTCGTTCTTTGGCAACGCAAGCATGCCAAATGATGAAGTGTAGTGGGTCTTCTCTTGCGGACAGTCCCAGGCAAGAAGTTGAAACGCGTCAGATTGTGGAAAGAGACATGGGATGGTTCATTTCAGTAGCAGTATAAGTATGATGAGCGTGGCAGTTGTAATAGTGTGAACACTTTGGTGCATGGTGATTATGAGGAGGTTGATCGGGATGATGGGGAGGAGTACGAGGCGGAGCCAGAGGTGGATGGGGAGGAAGCAGAGTGGGAGGAGCTTGGAATTTATAAAGATAGTGATGAAGAGGAGGCTTGAGGATGACGATGTAAATCGAGATGATGTGCCAAGAGGAAAATGTGAGGATAAAGTAGATAACGGGGAGGAAGAGGAGGAGGAAAGGAGAGATGGGGAGAGATGATAATCATGGTGATGGTGGAGATGATGGTTATGATGATGCTGGTTGAGGGCACCGCCATCTCCGACGTGCGTGAATCCCCGGAGGTGAACGGCACTCGCTCGTTCAGGGCCCGCCCGTTTTACGCCCAGTCTTACGAGGCCCAGGCAGCTCAGAGGAAGTGTGCCCGTTCCAAGTGCTTCCTCGAGAAGACCACCGAGAATAATGGCTTCCTCCTCTGCGCTGCGCATGCTGCAGATCGGGTAGTGGGCTGGCGTAGCCGGTCAGAGATCGATAGTGAGATCGACTGTGGTATCGATCGTGAGATTGTTAGAGAGGTGGGTAACGAGATCGATAGTGAGGCCGATCGATAAGAAGATCGACCAGGAACATGGGAACCCTGCCGCACACCGAATCGGCCCAGAACCGGGAAACCGTGGACCTGGAACCGGGAACCCGGAAACCCGGCCGCCAACCGAAATCGGCCCAGACTTTTTTGCCAATCTTCCAAAATGTGCCAGGACCCTTTCAGTGCAAGCATTGATTGGGGACCATATGTATGTGTGTATATATATACACATATACATATATGAGAGAGCGTGGTCCACCGCTGCTTCACTGTGGAAAATTCCCCCCCCCCTCATCCTCCGGAACCCGGGGTTCCCCCCGCCCCCCCCCCCTCCGAAAATCCCCCCTGCTGCTGCACCCCCCCCTCTTCCGGCAAAACCCCCCCCCTCCCCTAACCCCCCCCCCCCCCCCCTTTCCCCCTCGAAAACTGGGTGGGGTCACTACCGGTAGTGACCCTCCCGGTTTTCCGCCAGCAGCGGTAGAACACGCTCTTTCCGATATGTGTATATATATACACATATTATCATACGCACCTCTCCGAGGGAGTAGAGCTCAGAGGCGATCAATGCGTACGCGGGGCGTTCGCGATTTTTCTGGCCGTTTCGCTAGGGACATCCTCCAAGTTCTGAACATCGGTGGCACCCCTCACGCAGATCGTGACGTCAGGGTCCAAAAACACATGGGAATTTTAACGTTTTAACATAACACCTTCAAAAACACATGGTTTCAATGATTTTGACCCCGATTCTCAGAGAATGGCGGTTTCGCTTGAAACATCCTCCCAAAATCGAGCCCCGACGTACCCTCTCCTCTGGTACCCCAGACCCCGCCTCGGAGCCTCCTGGGGGCCTCCTGGAAGTCCCTGGGGCCTCCTGGGGCTTTCTGAACTTTCTGGTACCCCAGACCCCGCCTCGGAGCCTCCTGGGGGTCTCCTGAAACCTCTGGGGCCTCCTGCGGCCTCCTGCGGCCTCCTGGAGCCTCTTGGGGCCTCCTGAAGCCTCCTGGGGTCTCCTGGGGCCTCCTGAGGCCGCCTGGGGCTTTCTGGGGCCTCCTGGGGCCTCAGAACTACATGCACACACAGAGACACAAATCACGCCCAACACATCACACGCTAGACAAACATAACACACACAACACCTACAACGTACAAAAAGCACGCACAACACAGAGCACACATCACACACACAAACACACACACAACACTCACGATCCTGGGGCATCCTGGAACCTCTTCTGGTGTCCAAGTCGGGCCTCCTGATGCGTCCTGGGGGGCCCTGGTACACACATCGCAAGGTGTGGCAACCCCACTTGCGCTCGGGTGTGACTTCGCTGTTGCATGTCGTTCCTGCTTCAAACGCCCTTTCAGTGTTTTTGTACGAGCCTGGGCACACACGTGCCACTTGTATATGTATACATATACATATATATATGTATGTGTGTGTGCGCGTACGTATGTTGCTGTGTATGTATGTATGTACGTACGTATGCATGTATGTGTATATACGTATAGATGTTTCGAGATGAAGATTGTGGCAAGGAAGCCCTGGGAAAACACATAGTCAATGTATTGTCCAGGTTTTGGTAAGAAAACCCTGCAACAACACATATATGTCCCTCATCTATACATACATATAAGGGAGAAAGAGAGAGAGAGAGAGAGAGGGAGAGATTTAAGCGTTTCTGGATACGGACGCGCTGCAAGGAGGCTGGGGGGCACGAGCAGGAAGGGTGCCCAGTGCCAGAACATGTAAGAATAGGTGTGACCGGTATGTGTTTGCATGACTTCCTTGCCAAGACATACAACAGTATGTGGAACATCTGTGTTTTATCAATCGGGTTTCCTTGCAAAAACCTTGTCCCTGGGCGGCTTGGAGACGAAGAAGAAGCAGGAGACGGAGGAGGCGTGCCCGTCTCCAGAAAACTTGGATATATTATGTATTAGTTATATACATGCACATGGTATGTATGTGTGTTCGGCGTTTTTCCTTACCACATCGAAGAAACGATATGTATATATATGTATATATACATATATATGTGTATATATATATATATCATCATAGCCATGTGGTTTTAACGATTTTCCTTAAGAGAGCCTCGAATTAATATGGCGTATCTGTGTTTACACAGGGCTCCCTTCAGAGAGTAGTCACTGCAAGGCTTTTCAAAAGGAGATCCTTCTGTAAGGCCGCCACCAGGAAAACACATTTGCACGACCGCCTCAACGCGAATCCTTTGGCAAGGCCGCTCCTGCAGGAGGAGGAGAAGAAGAGGGGAGGAGAAGCATATAGACAGAGAGAGAGAGAGGGAGAGAAAGAACGAATCAGAAATCGAAAAAGAGGAAGAGGCTGAGCCCACAATGATCATTGGGGCCCACATGTATGATCATGTGGTGTGGTGGGTTGCCATATGAGTATGTGTAAATACGTGGGCGTACATGTTTTATGTTATATAGGTATTCGCAGCCGTTTAGGTTTTCACGGTTGCCGCTCACCAGCCACGCACGCACATTTTAACACACCCATGCGGTTTTTCGTTCTTTGGCAGCGCAAACATGCCAATTGATGAAGTGTAGTGCTTCTTCTCTTGCGGACAGTCCCAGGCAAGACGTTGAAACGCGTCAGATTGTGGGAAGAGAACTGGGATGATTAATTTCAGTCTAAGTCTGATGAGTGTGGCATTTGCAATGATGTGAATAATTCTGTGGATGGTGATTATGAGGGGATTGATCGGGATGATGGGGAGGAGTACGAGGCGGGGCAAGAGGTGGATGGGGAGGAAGCGGAATTGGAGGAGCTTGGAATATATAAAGATAGTGATGAAGAGGAGGCTTGACTTTAAGGGTAGCTCTTTGGGAGATGTTATAGTATCGGGCGCATAGCTCGCGTGCCGTTGCCTTTGGCTCAAGGCACGCGCGCCCTATTTGTCCGGACACTGCTTGTGTTCGCTATGTGCTGGAAAGACCGATACATCGATCTTATCCTATCATACCCGCCCATTCCCCATACTGAACCACCGCAGCAGAGGAATGGACGCTATCTGCCATCCGATCCCCATGGTATCGGATGCTATTTGAGTTACCAGGCTCACTTTCGACTTGGTAGCGGAGCTGGCCGCACTCTCGTGTGGTCAGCTCTTGCTCTTTTTAGCCTCATACTCTTCGGCACGATCTTCGTGACCACCTACCACCCTGCGCTATTACTCCCAGTACGTTTACGAGGATCTATCCAAGAGCAAGAAGCGACACGAGAGGTACGACGTCTAGACAACGACATTGGTACCATATACGCTTCATCATTGCGCTACCACCAACCGCTCGGCAACGAGCCAAAAGCGCAATACTTGAAGCAGGGGCGGAGAGATCCGCCAGATAGAGCGCCTCGAAGACTCGACAAGGCGCTACCCCAGCGCGGCAACGCGCCTAATAACCGCCCTTATCTACACAGCCTTGGGCTGGTTATCTTCGCTATCATATGGTTCGCGCTGGGGGCAGCAATCGGACACATGCGTCGTGGAGACAACAGCACCGATGGGCAAACACATGGCCCATATTGGGACCCTCAAGGCAACGTACCTTTCCGTGAGTACGTTTATGAGGTCAACGCATGGCTCAACGTCACAAGCGGACGTATGACGCCACAGGCCCAAGCGGCCGCAATACAACGCGGCCTAGGTGGCCTAGCGAGGACACTCGCCATGAGGGTACCGCCTGACATTATAAATTATGGTGCTGACATCGATGGGGTCCACACTGACCCAGTGACCTACATCATGTTCCTCCTAAGCATGAAGTTCGAGCGCCTGGAAGATGAGCGCCAGCTCACTTCCGGCACACAACTCATCGACTTCCACGTGCCTCACGGGGAACGAATCGATGTCACCCTTACACGATTCGAAATGGCCCGACTTGAGGCACAGTCGGTGGGATTTGACCTTCCCAACTTCCAACTACTAACCACGATCTTGTTCCGCGCCTTAGGCGTCGGCAACCAGCGAGCCATGCAACTCTTACAGCCACTCAATCACCAAATGCCCCGAACACAACAACAGTATGATGAGTTGCTGGAGAGGATGCGTTCGATAGGCCACCTATCCGAACGGTCTCCTGGCAATATAGGATCTGTGTTTGGAAGGGGAAGGGGATCTGGTAGTGGAAATTTCTACACTACCCTAACTACTGAAGCCCAGCCTGGGAACGGGCCCTCAAGCATATGGGCTGATGATCCTGGAGAATCCACTGCTCTACTAGCAGGAGATCGATCACAACCAAGCTGGGCAACCAGCCCTCCTTCCAGAGAACCACAACCACACCGCTCCTTATGGGGTGAATCAAACCCCCTAACCGACGGTGTATCCACCTACTTGGGAGACGAGGATTTCGATTCCGGCACCGACACAGATACTGTATCATCAGATGGTGTTGAGGCTTTAGATTGGTCAGGTATGATGAATATGGATAATGACAATCAGCGCGCTGAACATTTGTTCTGGTTACTACAACAGGCCAAACGAAGGTGGAGGAGGTTCACGCGAAAACCAGTGCGTCGTGTTAGAAGGAGGATTCGGAGGAGTTTTAAGGGAAAAGGTAAAGGTAAGCGTGGTCGTCGGAGGTTGAACGGACGAGGCATCGCGGCATTTCTCCAGAGGCTCTCAGATGAACAATATGATGAGATCTTCTTTGGGGGAAAGGGCCGCGGCAAGGGCCGTAGAGAGACCTCAGGAAAAGGCAAGGGTAGGCGGGGAAACCCGCGAGGTAGAGACGGCCAGGTTCTTAAATGCCATGAATGTGACAGTACCGACCATCTTGCGCGAGATTGTCCAGCGAAGGGAAAAGGAAAGGGCAGGTCGACCGAAGTCCATTTTGGCTCAAGTGAACCATTCATTGAGTATCTGAGCCTCCAGGATTTTGAAGCCATGGAGCAGATATTTTACACTTGGGTCAGTTGCATGGACAACGTCGACGAGCTCGAGGCGTATGGTCATGGATTGTACGCGTACTACCTCGAGTACGTCCGCCGGTTCGTTATTGGCAATAACGAGCTCACTCCCGTGGATCACGGTACGCTGGGAAACCAGCCTCTTTCTTTCTTCGACTGGATGTTCGGGAACCCAGGTAACATCATGGCCTACGAAAGCAGTGACGAGGATATCACTGTAGAGGCCTCGCCTTCTGAGGTTGAACGCCACCTCCAACCTCCCCCCGGAATCCCGCCTGGAAACAGGCCTTCTTTGATGGGAGAATATCCCCAAACCACTGAAGACTTGATAGAAATGGAGTCTCAGGCTTTCGTACAAGCTTTCATTGCAGGTGAACCAGAGACCCCATTTGTACCTCCTGGTTCGCTTGCTCCAGGCGAATACGGACCACGCACTCTTCTGCATACCCTCATGAGGATGCATGAGATACTTATCACCGCGTATCCCGAGAGTCAAGAGCACATCGAAGCTGACAGCATGATACTGCAGGATACCGACGCCTGCGGTAGCTCGGAGTTGCTGTTGGCAGCTCTGACTCTCATTGACAGCGTGCATCCTGAGGACGTGCAGAGACACCTGATATATTCCCGCGGTAGATGGCGCAATGCTCTGGAAATGGCTATCGCCATGCGCGGTCATGATCTTTCTCCGCCAGGATGGGGTCTCCAGGCGGTGGGAATGCGGCCAAACCATACGGCCATGCGCAACATTGCCGGGCAGCCTGTGCTCGGCAACGAGCCTGAGCCGACAACAGCGCCTCCTACCCCGGGGCAGCCGAGCGACGCACAGACGCCGGCCATGCAGGGAAACCTGCCTGTACCTGATACGCCAATGGCCATCATCATCGGTAGTTCTACATCAGAAGAAGAAGAAGGCGATGGTTGCGGACTAGATGAGGATGAAGTCACAATCCTCATGATGGAAGTTAATGGTGAGGAAGAGGTTGACTTCGATCCCGACGAGTCTGAATCATCATCACCATCGGCACAAGCGCCATTTGCGCCAAGCTCCAGCCAGAAGGGAAACCTGCCTCTGACGGACGATCCACTTGGGATCGCACAGGAGCCTCCGCAGGCGCCTCCACCGGTGGCCGCTCAGGCTGCTTCGGCCGCCTCTTCTGATGAGAACACCAGAAGGTCGCGTTCCCATGCGCGCGTCAGAGGAGAGCCACATCCACAGGCTCGGCTGCCTCGTGAGTGGAGGCAAGCTGGCCCGAAAGAACACGCTCTCAGGAGAGGTGGCCAGCTGCTTCCGTATAATGACCCAAGACGCCGAAAAGGGGAACACTCGGCCTTCGGCAAGGGCAACCCTGCCCATAGGGACACTGAGGGCAAGGCTATCCGTGGAGGATATCAGCTTGCAACAAACATCCGCCGCCCTGAAATTCAAGAAGCGCGGACTCAGCTGCGAGACATCATCGCAGCTCGCAAGCAGTATAGGCCCCAAGCAGCTTGCGGACCTTTTTCCGAGCCGTTCCAGAACCACAGGCCGGGATGCCCCGTTGGCAACAATGAAGGCCTGAGCCCCAGCAGGGGCAAAACCCCTCATGAAGAGGGCCATCCGCAACTTATCCCGATGACACAGGACGAGATCGCAGAAGTGAATCACCGCCTCGGGATCTTGAGCCACTTGGGTCCGAAAGACGAAGAGGATAAACCTCCCACGGCTCCAAGGGGACTGGCGCCCATGACCCAGGAAGAAAAAGACGCGCTCTTTAGTCTTCCTGGAATGCGAGGAAACTCGCCCGGAGTTTCAAGTCAGTCCCAGCAACCAGATCTGACATCCAAGGATGAACAGAAGGCCCAACGCGTTGCGGAGGACGAGGAGCGCATGCGGATAGCAGACGAACGCGCACGCGAGGCAACTCGCCAGATGTTGGAGGATTCCAGCAAAATTTACATGAAGGGGGCTAGAAAACCCCCACTCCCACTACTGTCGAAGGCTAAGAGTGAAACCCCTGCACCGAAGCCGTCTTCGGAGGCGAAACCGAAGGCGCACTCTCAGGACCCTGGGCCAGATGCGCAGATGGAGGTGCCTCGGTCTGCAACTCCGAGGCCGCCGATTGGCGCAACTCCTGCACAAGCGTCTGAGCCCAAGCAGCAACCTCAGGACCCTGTGGAGGAACGGAGACGTCCGCCCAGTCGCAGCAGCTCCATTGCGAAAAGAGCCGCAGCTTTCGAGCGCACCGGGTATGCCCCTGCGCCAGCTTCGCCGGTGGCGGCCCGTTCCAAAAGGTCCGACGAAGGTGCTATGTCTAGGGGTACCTGGGTGCCGACGATTAGGGGCAGCGCCAGTCGCGGATCACCGCGGGGAAACCCGCCAGGCGCTGCCGCTGCAGCTTCCTCCTCTTCAGGAGCCGCAGCCTCTTCAGCAACAGAGGTTCCTATGCGGGGAAACCCGCCCGTGGATCAGCTGCACCACCCAGGCGACACGTCCTTCACTAGTGGGAGTCCGAGTGTGATCAGGGATAGACTTGCTCTGCGGAAGCTCCCACCGATACGTTCGGTGGACGAGGCATTCATGAAGAAGTGCAGGCAAGACAAAATCCTTCCTACATCCAATCACACTCTCAAACAGCTGAGTAAAGCTCTCAGCAGGATATGCAGACATGCGCCAGACAAACCTCACAATCCCGTGTGGGGCCTGGACTCCTTCGATGATCATGATGGTTGGGTTAACCTCGTGGAGCTCGTGAGTGAATATCCGTGGAACACAGGAAAATCGAGACACGATGGGTATAAT
Source organism: Prorocentrum cordatum (assembly GCA_963575745.1). NCBI lineage: Eukaryota > Dinophyceae > Prorocentrales > Prorocentraceae > Prorocentrum > Prorocentrum cordatum. Next base: position 45,507 of record CAUYUJ010000056.1, on the reverse strand, counting down.
CCACGATATGACGAGGCCAAAGTCATCAATGAGCAGCTATTTGCTCGCTCGGTTGACCAACTGGCAGCCATCATGATGGAAGTTGTTCATGTCCGTGAACCAGACGGAGAAGAAAAACAGCGCCTTCAGTTCAAGGTGTTGGTGCGGGACTCCGGTGAGCCCGCTATCTTCATCCGCGCCTCTCAGGGGCATTCATGGACACTGAAAGCTCCATGGTCGCTGTACAACTACATTGCACTGTGCGACCAACCTGCCGGGAGACCGGCCCCATACCCCGAAGTCGCCATGCATGGCACTCGGTGGAATGCCTTCGAAGGCATTATGTGGCACGGTCTGTCCTGTAGACCCGAGCACAACACGAAGAAACGGGGGACAGGCCGGTCGCACATCCACTTCGTGCCGACGGTCCGCCGTCGTGCCGTGAATAGTGGGTGGGACCCAGACTCAGACATCATCATCTTCGTGGATTGGCACAAGGCCATGCAAGATGGTATGAAGTTCTGTTGGTCCGATAACGGAGTCCTCTTGTCTGAGGGAAACAACGGTATCATTGAACCGTACTGCATTTCTCATGTAGAGGACCTTGCCACGGGAAAGCACTGGCGTAATCCAGAGTATCTGGGGAATCGCTGGACGCGAGTCCCCGTTTCTACAATGTCTGCCCCTGACAGGTGGGCTAACGTTGGCAGTGCTAGCGTTAAATACCAGTGGTCCCGAGACCAAGAGGGCGTCGACCCTCCCATGGTCTACCTCCACAGGGAAGTTGGGGACCACTATAGTCCCACCAAGCTGGGAAACCAGCCCGAGATCCACCGGATCTTCCTGATCACCGAGAGTGAGGCCGGGAGCGCGGCTCCAAGCCGTGCCCCAAGCCAAGGGCCTAGTGCCGTGTCTTGGCAGGCCATCAGCACCTCGGACCTGGATCAGATAGCGGCCGCGCTGAACCCTGACCAGGTAGAGCAACTGGCGGACAGGTTATATCAGCAGGACCCCTGGGCCGCAGGCCAGGGAGCAATGTCCGCCATGGCAATGCGAAGCCGTCAGGCCATGCAGGGAAACCTGCCTATAAACGGACCTGCTCGGTTTGAACAAATGCAGGGAAGCCCCTCGCAGAGCATGCACACTCCGAGGGGCATGACTCCAATGGCCACACCACCTGCACAGTCTCCGTTCGGGACTCCTGGCCGCCCTGCCACAAACGGCACCCTCATGGAGAGGATTGCTGCGGCTAGGGCTGAGCATGGCACAGCTCTCCTGAACATGATGCCGCCCGGCACTCCAACGAGTCAGCAGGGAAACCTGCCTGGCACACCAAGCCACCATCGGGCTGGTGTGCCCGACGACTACCGTGCAAGAGTGGCGGCCGCTGTGCAGCAGGTGCAGAGCCATAATCTGCCTCACCCAAGTGGGCAGAGGTGGAGGCCGGCCTGGTCCTGGGAACCTGAGGGTCCCAACCCAAGGGATCCTGCTCGGCAGCGAGCCTTCATCCCAGCGTTCAATGCTCATCCGAGCATGTCCCAGGGCCAGAGGCCACCACCAGCGCAGATGGACCCGCCATTATACCCTGATGGGTCAAGGGTTCGAACAAATTTGTTCGCGAATTGGCGGATCAGATGCATAGCCTCACTAACGTGCGCTGCAGTGACCAATCTATGTACCCGCACATGGCCTTCATGCCTTCACCGACATCACCAGAGGTGGCTGTCCAGCCCACTGCCCATTCAATATCGTCTGGCAGTAGGGGCGTGCCTGATTACATCAGGCAGACTTACCACACTCAACAGGCATGTTTCAGGAGAAGGCAGGCCGTGCAAAGTGTACGAGATCATTCACGTGCAGCTGCACTTGAGGTTGTAAGAAATAGGGGCTCACCTTTGCGAGGAAACTCGCCTGCTGTGACTCCTACCACCTCCGTGCCAAATGCCGGAGTGCCGGAGGTGCTGGACCCAACGGGGACTCCCCCAGCAGCCTTCATGCCCTCCGAGACGGTATTGAAGAGACAGCGGCGGGTATATCCCAGAGCAGCAGATGTAGAGGTCTTCGCTGGGATGGAAGATACCTGCGCGGTATGCCTCGAAGAATTTCAGCCCAGGGAAAGTGTTTACCGTTTGAGGTGTAATCACTTGTTCCATGAAGGGTGCTGGAATTCAAATGTGGTGGGCCATGTCACAAATCAGCGCGAGGGAGATCCTCAGCAGCCACCATGTGCTATCTGCAGAGCACCTGGCATCATAGCGTCATCATTTCCGTGGACCGGCTCCTTCATTCAGACTCCTGAGCAAGCAGCGGGGGAGCTGCGGGAGTTGAGGAGCATGGTGGAGGAGATGACGGCCAGGATGCTAGATATGCAGACAGTTCAGCCCCAACAGCAGGGAAACCTGCCAGAGGAGGTAAGGCCGCCGATGGAGACGGGATATTTTGATCAGCTTATCCCGATGACGGCGCCTCAGCAGGGAAACCTGCCTAATACCCCTCATATGTCTCCCCAGAGTGGAGGCGGGGCTGAGATGGCACTGGACCCTGACCAGCTGCGTGAGTTGCGTGTTCGATATTTCCAGAACCAGATGGATAATGCGCACACAACATTTATGCTGGATGCCGACAATCCTGAGACTGATAGTCCGTCGCTTGACATATCAGACTCCTCAGTGGCAACAGCAGCAACGGCAGCCAGGGCCGTCAACATCACAGCGACGAACGAGGAGTTCGAGGAGTGGCTGCAATACCGGGATCACATCACGAATGAGGGGCTGCAGGACATTGCCCTTCACTCGTACCTGACGCTGACGAGGCGCACGACCCGCGAGCAGTATAAGAGCATACGTGATGAGTATGCCAACTGGCGGGAGGAGCGTGGCGACCACGCCCAGCACGTGTCGTACTTCCAGTACATCGACCTGGCGCGCATGGCCGAAAGCAGGTCGCATGCCAGTGTCACGCGGGGCAACCCGCCAGGGAGTACGACTGGGCTGCGGGGAAACCCGCCTAACAGCACAGCCGACACTTCAGAAACGGTGCACATCAAGCAGCCGAGTAAGACGTTCTTGGATGATGGTGGAAATTCCATCCTCATCGATGTCGGCTCGAAGATCAATATCATGGGCGAGAACACGAGCCGCAAGTTCGTCCAGGCTGCCGAGGCACATGGCCGTACTTGTACGTTCGAGCCCCGCTCTCGTTTGAATATCAACGGAGTGGGAGAAGGGTCGGCCCCAGCGGATACCGTAGGCACATTCAGTATTGCCTGCGAGTACCAGGGGTCGGCCCAACTCGATTCATACAAGACGAACATTGTGTCAGGCTGTGGCAAGGACCTGCCAGCCATCCTAGGCCTCGATAGTACGCAGGACAAACGCACGATCATCGTGCTTGAACGAGGCCAGGAGAAGCTGATATTCCCTGGTAAGGGGCAGGTCAAAATGGAGCTCCCTGAGGGCTCCAAGATCATGCCGACGACGAAGTTGCCGTCAGGGCATCTGTCGATCAGGTGTGATTGTTTTGGAGCTGCGGGGCAACCCGCCTCGAGCTCAAGCAGCACGTCATTCCAGACAGTGCTGACGGGCGAGCCGACCCCGGCGCAGGAGCGCGAGCAATTGCAGGGAAACCTGCCTCAGGGGTTGATGGAGACGCTCGCCAAGGCCACTATGCGAGGCGACAGCATCGACGATCTTGAGACGTTCGATTGCTTTGTTGCCAGGACACTGGCCCAGCATGGTGGAAGTGTACCCTTGGACGCTGTACAGTCCAGCAGAAATATAGTGATGGGATACACTAACCGTGAGCTGCAGACGGTCAGCGACGCTAGGTCCAAAGGCGTGCTGAAACAGCTGATGGATAATCCATCCATGCTGACAGCATTTGCGGAGCAATCCGCCTCTGAGGCCACGGCGCGCTGCAGTGCTGAGCTCCAGCATCTGAGGGAAGCCCAGATGCTGGCAGACATTGCAGGCACATCTTCTTTATCTTGAAGATGGCAGGGCGACGTCGCCCCCTCGTCGTCTTGCCTGTTGGCCGAAAAGCCGGGGGGTAACAAGGACAGCGGGGTAACCTGCCTTAGTAAGAGGGCTTTTGTCATTGAGGATACGAGAGAGGCTTGCGCCGACCTCCGCACCCGAGGTTATATATGTGATCGTATTTCCCACAATGAGCTTATGACAAGCGTGGGCACAGATTACCTGGGTGCGGTGATCAGTGGAGATTATACTCTCATATGGATTAGTACCCTGGGTGACTGGTATGTACGGACTCCAGGAAAGAGAGTGGCCCCGCATTGGTCACGTATCCAGAACCTGTTGATAAAAGCCAAGAAACTCCGTATGAAAATCATAATATGTGGTCCCCCAGGATATGTTTGGAAGTTATCTCCAGTACGTGATACCCTGGAAGATCTTAAGTTGTCAGTAGTACGGATGCGTTTGTGTCATTTCGGTATTCGGTTCAATATGCAAGACAGTACACCGAGTGGTACTTATATGCAGGTAGCGTCATCAATACCGATTAGCTCGAAGCTGTGGGCATGTACATGCAAACAGGCTATACCACAACATGTATTGGATTGGTACGGCCATGCAGTACGGCATGCTGAATGGCGAGCTCAGACACGTACTACACTCATCCGTCATCTGAACGACAACATCCTGGGGGGCACCACCACGCACGGAAACGTGCCTATATATTTAAACACCTATACACGTACAGACCACAACATCCGTCACTACGTGACGACCAATAAGGGAGGACCGAAATGGTCTGAAGTTATCCGACGTGTAACAATTAACCTGGATACCAATGCGGTTATTCAGGATATCTCAGTTACCGATCAACCAACAGGGTATGATTGGCATGCACCACTACCTGCAGGGGTTGCCAACATCAGTACTCGGCTGTATTGGCAACCCGAAGAACCGGTCTTGCTCGGAAACGAGCCTATTCAATCACCACAGAAACCTCGACGCGCCATCATAGATGACTGTTCTCTCCCCCTCCCGACTCTGGCGATTGACGCATGTACCCACTCAACCACGACAATGGGCACACAGACCGGCGAACAAGATGAGCAAGTTCTACCCACAGAATCGCGTATCAAGCAGAAGGAAAGGCTCAAAGCCGAAAAGGAAGCAGGCATCAAGCTTCGCCGCATTAAAAAGCACGCTGAAGACGGAAACGATGATTGCGGCGACGATTTATCAGGACTCGGACAAGATCTGATGGCAACCTGGAGTACTGACGTCCCTATTGAGCTGATAAGCTCCGATGAGGACGATGACCTGTTCCTTACCCTCCCCACATCTATGCCCGACACACGCGCTAACATATACAGCATAGTTGCTACACTATGCTATGGTCATAACAACTGCGTGGATATGTTGGAGCTTTGTGGCGGTGAGGGTGGTATCTCAGAGCTTGCCTTCTCAAGGGGACTCTCCTCAGGAGGCAACCTAGACAAGACTACATATGTCGACCTGGGAGACCCCTCGGTGCAGCGGGTTATAGATCATTACTTCGCTATATGCTACGTACGAGTTGCCATGCTACAACCCAGTTGCCGCACCACAGGACCACCATCCTACTACAACTACAAAGTCAACTACAACACTTGGGAACAGCACCACAGAGAAGATTTACCACACATAACTTATTGTGGTAAAATTGCTGTAACCCAAGATGACGCTCGGAGGTGGTTTATACGCGAACAACCTACAGGAACATGGGTGGATGATATTTCCCCATGGAAGAAACTTGCCAACCGACCACACATTACAACCGTACGCATTGACCAATGTGCTACGGGACTCAAAGATACAACTGGTGACTATATTAAGAAGCCGACAAATATCACCAGCAACGACGAGACAATTCTTAAACCCTTTGAGCGACTCAAGTGCAACGGTCAGCATGTGCACGCACAACCGTGCAATAAAGAGCTTTCACTGGCACAAAAATACACTCGACGACTGCAGTCTGCCTTCGTGGAAGCCGTCTATCTGGCGAAAGCCATTGACACTACGCGCGGAAACGCGCTTATAAATACTGCACATGCTTACCCTGCAGACCTTCCCGATCAAGCTGAACCAGGCGAAGGTATGAGACGCATCGGTGATCGTATCATCCCAAAGGTGGCCACTTGCCCGGCATGCGTCGACAACGTCCGAAAGGACAGTCCTAGCCATAACAGAGACCCTACACAGTGTAAATATCATGATTCCATCTCTGTATACTGGCCATGTCCGGCATGCCAGAGGGATCTTACGAGAAGCAAGGGTGTTAAGAACCACCTCGATACCGAACCTGGTAAATGTCGTTTTGCTGAACCATTTAAACTTCCAGACGATCACGACCCCGAAGGCAAAACCGTGCCAGCTTGGTGGAAACCCTTACCTAAACCGGGTGAGGGCCAAGCTTCAGCTTCAGGTGGCCGCCAAGGCGCACACGCCAGGCCACCACGACCACGATCCTTCGGTAACGTCGATCCGACATCTGGTGCCAGCAGCTACGACATGCTACAAGACGCCCCCGAGCGTGGAAACACGCCTTCTGCGTCCTCTAGCGAAACGCCACAGGTAGCGGCCCGTCGGGGCCGCCTACAAGGCGTACCACCACCTCCAGATGCAGTCAATACAGGGGACCAACTACGGAGAGCTACAAGGAACCCTCTTGCCTCTACCGGCTCTGGGGCTCCTCGACTACCTGACTGGACTAGATTCGACATCCAACACAGTCTACAGAGTCTCCGTAGTCACGAACCTCACGTCGTGAAAAAGGAACTCCGAAAACTACATCTGCGATGGCATCATGCGAAGGAACCAAAGATGAGGCTAATCCTCGACAAAGTGGGGCTTGATAAAGTTCGACTGAACATGATCAAGGAAGTTTGCGATACCTGTCGGGAATGCAGAGCATGGGAACGTCCAGGAAACTCAACACTACCCACGGTGAGCCTTCCTGGTAACTGGCTTGACGAAGGTGAAATGGACCTCATGTTCTACAAAAAGCGGACCATATTTCACATTATGGATCGCTGTATTCGCCTGGCAGCTGGCCTAGAAATTTCCGACAGAGACCGTGACGCTATCATTGACGCCTACCACTACTGCTGGATTGCCTATCACGGACCCTTCAAAGTCTTATACTCAGACGGAGAAGGCGCCCTGAATAACGATGCCGCTGAAACCATGATGGCCAACAAGGGCACGGAACTTCGCATCCGAGCACCTGGCCAACACGCGACTTCAATTGAGTCACGGAACGGCATCCTCAGAGGCGTCCTCCACATGATTGAGGAAGAACTGAATAAACACAACATCCCTGTTGTATTCACTAGAGTATTGGCGGAAGGCATCTTCGTTACTAATGCTTTTACGTTTTATATCGGAGTATCGCCATACCAAGCACACACAGGGCGTCAGCCCTCCTTCCTTCCCGATCTCGATACCCTTGACTTTCCCAAGGGACCCGAGACTTCAGGACACGAACGAGAACGCCGTGTACGGGAAGTCAGCCTAGAAGCTATAACTCAGGCCACTGCTGTGGCCAAGACAAATCGGGCTCTTAGGGCTAAAACGACTCCTGATGGTGCTCGCCTTTATTCTGCAGGGGATTTGGTCGATTACCACCGACCCACTGCCACCAAGGACGACCATGGAGGCTGGAATGGCCCATTCCCGGTGATCCGTAATGTGCCTGAAAGAGGACATATTGTTGTCAAGGCAGGATCTCGTGAGGTAATTGTGATGTATCCTGATGCTCGTCACACACTATACATTGAATGCCTCCTCACACGGGAACTTGGCATGGATAATATGGCCATGCAAACCGCCCTTACATATGTGGCACACCTCGGCGCAGGGAAACCTGCCAAAGTTTTCGGCTATATCCCCGATTACAAGGGAAACCTTAATCTTTCAGACGACAGCAAGTTTCACCCGCGCGTACATCTAGCACTGCAGTATCTCGTACGAAACTACTTTCGAGTAGAACATGTAGTGGCAGTTAGATTGGCCAAAAGTGTGTCAATCCTACCTGCAGTAAAGTACGCCACCGGGTCTACGCTGATCCACTATGACAACGATATCAGCCCGCTTTCCACTACTACGAGTGTGTGGGCACCGGCCTAAACATTTCTCAGATCACTGGTAGCACTCATTCCAGACTCATTCAATGCTTGACTTCACGTGTCCCTTCCTTAGGATTTCACGACGACCTGGCTAAATATCAGCACTCAAGCAACACGTCTGGAGAACACGATTCGCCTGGAAACAGGCCTCCTCCAGACACCCCGGGTGCTTCATCGCCGAGCGAAGGTCGTCTGTCGACAATCTATGAGGAAAATGAGGAACATAATATCGAAGCTATGATGCTGGAAGAGTGGTACGACGAACTACGTATGGACCTTCATCCTACGACGACTACCGACGATTATCTTTACTGCGTCCCAACAACCATGCTGCCTGACCAATGTGTTTTGGTTTCAGCATCTATGGACGAAGAAGATACCATATCATCGGTCACGCTCGGAGACGAGCCTGAACCACGAGAGTCCTGTATAGTCTCTCTCTGCTCAACCACACCTGACGAGAGCTACTCTCTTGATAGTGATGAATATGGTCCTTACGTTGAGTTATGTTTTACATCAGAAATGTCAAAAATAGTGTTAGATCAGACTCAACTTGCACAGCTCGACACCGATATGGTCGCAACGATGAGAGTATATGTATCCTCTGCTGCTAAACGTGCTGTGGTCGTTAAAGAAGATGATCTACTGACCAAAGCCGACATAGCAGCACACCCAAAGGAGGTTAGTGAAGCTTTGTATACTGAGCTCAAAATCTGGATTGACAACCGATGCTTTGAGATGTATGATCTATCCAAAGCTTCCAACATCATGACATCCAGGTATGTATACAAGTGGAAGTTTGTAAAGGTGGGTACCGAGAACGTTAAAACCATTCGTCTCAGACTTGTCCTTCGCGGATTTATGGATACTGAGGCTTTCGATGTGGAAACATTCTCTGGAACCGTCCGAAGGCAGTCCCAAAGACTCCTGGCAAGTGAGGCGGCATGCCATCCAGAGTGGATCTTAGCATCCATGGATATCGACAAGGCGTTCCTCAAGGGTTTGACCTATGAGGAACTTGCCCATGCCACAGGCGAGGAAACTCGCATGGTCTGCTTCACTCTTCCACCGGGAAGTGCCCAGGTACTTCGTGCACTACCCGGCTTCTCATCCTATGACGAAAGCCGACACTGCCTCAGATGCCTCAAACCAGGAACGGGTACAAAGGATGCTCCAAGAGCGTTCTCTTTCAAACTTCGTACGACCACACGAGCTATGGGTCTTACACCGACCAGTTATGACCCTGAATTTGAATTCAGCCAAGATCTGCTAACGGCAAAACATGTCGATGATAATAACATGACTGGTCTAGAGAAAAATATAGACGACTACGTCCAGCGTGTCGAAAAGGTGTTTGGCAAATGCAAGCTAAACAAACACACGCATACGAACTGCGCCGTTCGCTACACTAAGAATGATCAAGGGGATGCGATTATGGATCAGGACGAGTATATCAAACAACTACGTCTTATCACACACCCAGAACTTACAGGAGCGGCGGCCGATGCCAAAGCCACGAAACTCATTACCGACATGTTCGTCAGCTTGCGAGGAGCCCTCGCCTATGCCCTTCTTATTCAAATCTGGCTCATGGTATACGTGGTCTCTCTCCAGAAAATCCAAGAGCCCGCCAATCTGCAAGTCAGACGCCTGAATGCTGTGTGACGCGAAAGCTGATCAGCAGCCCGAAACGCATCACCTTCCCTCGGATGAAGCCGACGAATGAAGTTGACATCCACAGCGATTCGGGGTATCGGAAGCTTACCGGGGAGGAGGATGATGAGACCAAGGGCTACGGCATACGCGGGGCGAATGTACTACGGCGAGGAAACTCGATTCAAGGCAAGTCCGTCGTTCACCTCTGTGACGGACTATGCAAATCACACCGACTGCAGGTGAGGTCCAGCTATGCTGCGGAGGCACTCGCAGCGGCGCATAACCTCGATGAGTGTTACCCTACGCTCATCACTCTCCACGAGCTCAAGGCAGGAGCTCTGACTCCACGACAACTACGAGATATGCGTGAAGTTGGAGGCCTAGCCATCAAAGTATCTCTTACCATAGACGCTGAGTCCGTTTATAAATCATTATCAAGCAAGGATCTTAAGATACCGACAGAACGGACCCTGCTTGGACATATCAGTTGGATACGTGAGCTTATGGATATAGGTATAGTACATAACGTGCAGTGGTGTGATACTAGGGATATGACCGCAGACGGGCATACAAAGGGAAGCATCGATCGGGAGCTGCTTCTGGAAGTGATGTCAGGCACCCAGTCATTCAAGTATGACGTTAAGCAGTTTGTTCCCTTTCGGGGTCCCGAGGACAGAGACAAACCCAAGTCTAATCAATTTTAGTCTGTCCTTGTTGCCCCCGCGGTCCGATTTGCCAGCATGGGCGCCTACTATAGAGGCGCCCTTCTAGTTGCTCGGAAACGAGCCTCACATTTCACGCCTGGCAGCGAGCCGGCTTTGTATGACTCAGGCTCTTTGCCTTAATACATATTTGCTCGGTAAGGTATGGCCTGTTTGGTTTGCCTCTAACTGAGCCGATAGCCCTTCATCGTTCGAAGGGGCTATCTTGTATTTGCGCGAAATGCCTTGCGAGGAAACTCGCCTTACAGTCTGGTGTTAGGCCAGACTGTACGCACTGTTTTCTTTCTTGCAAGCAGTCGTGCGCGCGGCCTTTGAAAAGCCTAACGGCTGCGCGGCTATGCTCTCCGTCTCCTCCCCTCCCGACTTTAAGGGTAGCTCTTTGGGAGATGTTATAGTATCGGGAGCATAGCTCGCGTGCCGTTGCCTTTGGCTCAAGGCACGCGCGCCCTATTTGCCCGGACACTGCTTGTGTTCGCTATGTGCTGGAAAGACCGATACATCGATCTTATCCTATCATACCCGCACATTCCCCATACTGAACCACCGCAGCAGAGGAATGGACGCTATCTGCCATCCGATCCCCATGGTATCGGATGCTATTGGAGTTACCGGGCTCACTTTCGACTGCTTGAGGATGACGATGTAAATCGAGATGATGCGCCAAGAGGAAAAGTGGGAGGATGAAGTAGGTAACGGGGAGGAGGAGGAAGGGAGAGATGGGGAGAGATGGTACTGCTGGTGATGGTGGATATGATGGTTATGGTGATGGTGATGGTTGTCGTGATGATGATGATGATGAGGAGGAGGAGGAGGATCACGTCGAGCGGATGATGCTTTACCGTGAGGAGAAGGTCGACATGTTGCGGAAGGCAGTGGCGGCCTACAAGGCGCCCGTGCCCCGACACGCGGCTGCGGATCCCGCCGTTCCTCGTCCAGACCATGTTCTGTGCCCTTTCTCGCGCCTGCCCCTCTCTTTTTGCTTTCTCTCTCTCTCTCTCTCTCTATCTCTCTTTCTCTCTCACACCCCCTCTCTCTCTCTCTCTCCCTCTCCCTCTCTCTCTTTCTCCCTCTTTCTTGTTTTGTTGTTTCTCTCTCTCTCTCTCTCTCTCTTCCTCAACCCTTCAATATCTGTATATATACACATATATCTTTCTCTGGCTCTCAGTCTTCCCCACTTTGTGTCTCATCTCCTTCCTTTGCCAGTTCTTACCTCCCCTGATCTCTCCTCCTCCTCCGCTCATATCTCTTATGCACAACTCCCCATTGTCGCGCCCTTGCACGTGTCGGTAGGGCGGGCCAGGCGCTTCGCCTGAGACTTCCTAATTATTTGTCGTTCTGGAGCCTGAAAGTTGTAACAAGTTTGTGGATGGAGTGCAGGTGTTTTTTTTGTGCGGCTCTCTCGTTTCAGCGCCGTGCACATTCGTCTGCTTAGTTTGAAACCGTTTCAAAGATAAAGAGGGTTCCTTTACATAATGTGGTTCTCGTCTGGCGCCGCGCATATATGTTTACATGTGTGCAACCGTCTCAAGGATGGAAGGCCAGTTGTTTTCAAAATGCGGCTCTCGTTTGGGAGATTCGTGCTAAAAGCTTGCCACGGCTTTATGGATGGAGGGTGGGCCTTTCTCCAAATGTGGCTCTCGTTTTAGCGCCGCGTTACCGCCGCGGGCGCGCGCGACCCGTCGCGCGAGACGCCTCGCGCGACAGCGGCAGGCTTCGCGGCGAGGCAATGTCACGCGAGACGCACGCCCGCGCTCGCACGCATAGCAGGGTTGCCAAGCTGCGGCAACTCCGCGGGGGCGCGGGGGAGGGAAGGTGGGGCGGATGGACCAACACGCATCCTGAAGCTGTCACAGGCGCCCCACGAAGCCACCTGGGATCTCAGCCGAGGCTTAATACTGGCTCGGCTTTTCTGCCAACGTGCGAAGGCTTAAGAGTGGCTCGGCAACGCTGGCATACCTGGTGGGGGCAAGAGGGGAGAGGGAGGAGAGAGGGAGGAGGGGAAGGAAGGTAGGACGAGGGAGGGAGGAGTCGTCGTCGTCGTCTTGTCGTCGTGGTCAGTGTTTTCCTCGTCGTCGTAGTCGCCCACGTCGTCGTCGTCGGCGTCGACGCCGTCGTCTTCGTCGCATTCATCGACGTCGTCGTCGTTATCTTCGTTTTCGTTGTGCTCGTCGTCGCTGGCGTTGTCGTCGTCGTCGTCGTCGTCGTCGTCGTCGTCGTCGTTGCGTTCGCCGTCGTCGTCGCCGGCGTCATCGTCGCCGCCTTCAATGTTGTCGCCGCCCTTGTGGATGTCCTGTTCGATGCATTGCGCTCTGCTCAAATGTCCTGCTTCGCTCGGCCCGCCCGCCCGCCCGCGAGGGTCCGCCCGCCCGGTCCGAGCGTTTCCATGTTCCTCATAATTCGGAATACCTCAATCGCCCCCCCCCCCCAGAGGACCTAATGGGCCCCCAGGCCACGATGCTGCTCCCCAGACTATCGGGGCCCCCCCTCCGACCACAAGGGCCCCCTCCACGGACCACGAAGCCCTCCCTCCAAGATTACAAGAGCGCCCCCCCCACCCCAAGATTACAGGGGCTTTTCCACGTGCACCATGCACTTCTCCCCAGGAAAGCACGACCCCTGATTGCAAGGGCCCTTTTCTCGGATTGCAAAGGGGGCCCCCAGACCACAGGCGCTCTTGTGCGTGCGCCAACGCATCTCGCCCCAGGAAGAAAGGACCCCGCCTGACTGCATGGGCCCCCCGCCCCGGAGTACAAGGGCTCCTTCCCCGTTTGCAAGGCCTTCCTTCCCTTGGACTACAGAGACCCCCCATCGGACAACAATGGCCCCCTACTCCGACTACAAGGACCCTTCCGCGCAGATCAATGATCGCCCCCCCAGAAAACACGACCCCCCCTCCCGGATTACAAGGTCCCTCCCCCCTGACTACAAGGGCCCCCCCCGATTGCAAGGGCCCCTTCCCATAGAAGACCAGCGCGTTCCTTCCCTGGAGAACCAAGCGCCCTCCCCATACTACAGAGGCAACGCCCCGGACTTCAAGGGCCCCCCCCTGGACTGCAAAGGCCCCCCGCGCATAGTCCAACGCAGCCCTCCCGGGAAAAATGAACCCCGCCCGGATTACAGCGTCCCCGCCCTGACAGGGGGGTCTCCCCCGCGATATATATATATATATATATATATATATATATACCTATACGACCACCCTTCGGGTGATAAGGAGGTTCGGGGGGGGGAGGATGCAGCGTCTCACTCGATCGGTCTCACTATCCATCTCACTATCGGTCTCGCTCGATCGATCTCCCTCGATCGATCTCACAACCCATCTCACTCGATATATCTCATTCGCTCGGTCTCACAATTGATTTGAATATCGATCTCACAATCGATCTCACATTCGGTCTCACCATCGATTTCACTACCGATATCACCATCGATCTAACATTCAACGTCATCATCATCACCAACACCATCATTTTCATCGTCATCGGGACCATCATCATCATCGTCATCATCATCAACGCCATCATCATCAGGCCATCATCATCATCATCATCATCCCCATCATCATCTCGTCATAGTCAGGAACATCATCATCATCATCGGCACACAGCCTTCGTCATCATCACCATCAGCATAATCATCATCATCTGGACACCAGCATGGTCACCATCATTGTCATCGCCAACATCATCAACAACATCGGGACACCATCATCATCATCATTTAATCATCAGCATCATCATAATCAACAGCATCATCAACATCATCGGGACACCATCATCAGCAGCAGCATCATCGGTACACCATCACCATCACCATCATCATCACCACCGTCATAATCATTATCATCGGGATACCATAATCATCATCAGCAGCATCATCATTACCAACATCATCATCAACGACAACGGGCAGAAACATCAACATCATCGTCATCTCATCATCATCAACAACATCGTCAACATCACCAGCGGGACACAGCCATCGTCATCAGCACCATCAGCATCATCATCATTGGGACACCATCATGGTCACCATCGTTGTCATCGCCAAAATCACCAACAACATCGGGACACCCTCATCATCATCAGCGCATTATCATCATCATCAACAGCATCATCAACATCATCGGGGCACCATCATCATCAGCAGCATCATCATCACCAACATCATCATCAATATCATCATCGGTACACCATCACCATCACCATCATCATCACCACCGTCATAATCATCATCATCGGGATACCATAATCATCATCAGCAGCATCAGCATTACCAACACCATCATCAACAACGGGCAAAACATCAACATCATCGTCATCTCATCATCATCATCAACATCATCATCGTCATCATCACCAGGACACCATCATCGTCATCATCATCACCATCAACACAACCAATGATCATCATCAACATCATCATTATCGGGACACCGACGGGGCACCGACGGGACACCGGCGGGACACCGCGGGCCCCCGGCCGCCCGGAAGGGAGTCATTTGGTCCGGCCGCGCCTCAGCCACACGGGACACTAGCGGGACACCGGCGGGACACCGCGGGCCCCCGGGCCCGGAAGGGAGACATTTGGTCCGGCCGCGCCTCAGCCACACGAGACTTTCTCTCGCCCGCCCACGCAGCTTCGCCTCGCCCGCACGGCACGCACGAACACGAAACCGAAATCGATTTCCCGGTGGGGGGGCTCTCCGTTCCACTTCGATCTCACCCCCTCACCTCCGATACACATATATATATATATATATACACACCTATACGACCACACTTCGGGTGATAAGGAGGTTCGGGGGGGGAGGAACCAACGTCTCACTCGATCGGTCTCATTATCGATCTCACGATCGATCTCAGTATCGGTCTCGCTCGATCGATCTCCCTCGATCGATCTCACAGTCGATCTCAATCGATCTATCTCACAATTGCTTTGACTACCGATCTCACAATCGATATCACATTTGGTCTCACTATCGATTTCACTATCGATATCACAACCGCTCTCACAATCAACGTCATCACCATCAACAACAACAACATCAACATCAACATCATCATCACCAACATCATCATAATCGGGACACCGTCCTCATCATCAACACCAACATCATCATCATCATCATCACGGTCATCAGCATCATCGGGACACCACCATCATCATCATCATCATCACCATCGTCACAATCATCATCATCAACGTCATCATCATCAGCAGCATCGGGACACAGTCATCGTCACCATCATCATCAGCAGCATCATGATCGGGACACCATCATGATCACCATCGTTAGCATCATCATCATCATCGGAACACCATCATCATCATCATCTCATCCTCATCATCGACATCATCATCAGCATCACCAACATCAGCATCAGCATCATCATCGTCGTCATCATCGAGGCACCATCATCATCATTAACAACATCAGCATCAACATCATCATCATCACCATCGGGACGCCATCATCATCAACATCATCACAATCGCCATCATAATAATCATCATCATCGGGACGCCTAATTCATCATCAACCTCATCATCATCAACATCATCATCATCGGGACACAATCATAATCAGCATCGTCAACATCAACATCATCATACTCATCACCATCGGGACACCATCATCGTCATCATCATGATCATCAACATAATCATCATGATCATCATCATCTTCACCATCGGGACACCATCAGCATCTTCATCATCGTCATCATCATCATCATCGACATCATCATTATCATCATCATCGGGACACCATCATCATCATATCATCATCATCATCGTCCTCATCATCATCATCATCAGCAGCATCACCATCATCATCGACGTAATCATCATCATCATCAGCAGCATCATCCTCAGCATCACCATCATCATCACCACTATCATCATCTCATCATCATCATCATCATCATCATCGCGGGACACCGCGGGACACCGGCGGGACACCGCGGGGCACCGCGGGACACCGCGGGACTTTCGCGGGACACCGGCAGGACACCGCGGGCCACCGGCCGCCCGGAAGGGAGTCATTTGGTCCGGCCGCGCCTCAGCCACACGGGACTTTCGCGGGACTTTCGCGGGACACCGGCGGGACACCGCGGGCCACCGGCCGCCCGGTGGAGAATCATTTGGTCCGGCCGCGCTTCAGCCGCAGGAGATTTTCTCTCGCCCGCCCACGCAGCTTCGCCTCGCCCGCACGGCACGCACGAACACGAAATCGATTTCCCGGTAGGGGGGCTCTCCGTTCCAGTTCGATCTCACCCCCTCACCTCCGATATGTATATATATACATATATACATACATATATATGTGTGTATATATATATATATAGACAAAGATCTATATGTGCATAGATAGATATATACACACATACGTAATATATATTACGCGTTATACTACTAGGAAACATGCTTCCTATATTCGCCCTTGATAACTGGAGAACGGTATGTCGTTTTTCCCTGCGAGTAAGGACACATGCATTCTATTTTCCTTCTTACTAGAGAATTAACTGCTGCGGCCTTGTCACTCGATGCCGGGATTGCAACGCCAACCGTCTGAGAAGGCAGGAGGGAAAGGGATGGAGGAGGGACGAGGGAATGATCGATTGAGCAGGGGTACGGAAGGAGGGGGGAGGATGGAGGAGGGAGTAGGGAAGAGGCGGGAGGGAGGGAAGAACGATGAGGGAGGAGCGAGGGGGGGAGGAGCGAGGGAGGGAGGGATGGAGAGCGGGGGATCCAGGATGAGGGAGCAAGGGGGAGCATGGAAGCAAGGGAAAGGGAAGGATGATGGGATCAAGGAGCATTGTACGAGGGGGAGCAATGGCGCGCGAAGGGGGCAGAAGGGGAAGGGAGGGCATGGCAAGAGCACGGATCAGCTTGATCTTCCACCCAGAGTGCAGTGGAGGGTGCATTGACGCAAGAGCACGCGTAGAGCTTGCTTCTCCCGTCCGCCCACGACACAAGTCTTCGCTCAAGCCTCTGGCTTCTCCCGGTCCGCACGAGGCGTGCGCTTGTGCGTTTTCGGTGCAAAGAGGAGCAGCCTACAGTAATTACATGAGCCGCGCGCGAGCCCACTTAGGGGTCTTCTTTCTTCAGAAGCAGTTCGAATCAGTTCTGACCAATGCAATGCAAAGCATAGCTTGAAAGTGCCTATCATTGCTTGGCATTTCTTGGCGTTGCTTGGCACTGCTTGCAACCATTGCTTTGCATTACTTTCCGTCGCTTGGCATTGCTTGGCTTTGCTTGGCAGTGCTTGACATTGCTTGTGTTGCTTAGCGTTGATTTGAACTGCTTTGCATTGCTTGACGTTGCTTGGCAGTTCTCCGCATTGCATTGCATTGCATTGCTTGGATTTGCTTGGACTTGCAAGACATCGCTCTGCATGTATTTACCTTGCTTGGCATTGCTTTGCATTCACTTGCATTGGCTTAGAACTGGTCGGCACTGCTTGGCATTGGTTCGAATCGCTGCCTGGTTTGGCATTGCTTTGCGTTGCATTGCTTGGCGTTGATTTGCACTGCTTGGCGTTGCTTGGCATTACCTTGTCATTGCTCCGCAGTGTTTTGCCTTCCTTGGCATTGCTTGGCTTTGCTTGGCATTGCATGGCGTCGCTCTGCATTGTTTCGCGTTGATCAACATGGCTTTGCGTTGCTTGCCAGTGCTTGGAATCGATGTTTTGCATTGCTTGGTATTTCTTCGCATTTCTTCGCATTGCTTGGCATTGCTTGGCTTGCTTGGCATTGCATGGCGTCGCTTTGCATTGATTCGCGTTGCTTGGCATTGCTTGGCATTGATGAGCATTGCTGGGCATTTCTTGGCGCTGCGTGGCATTGGTTTGCGTTGCTTTGCATGAGTTGGCACTTCCCTGCGGTGCTTTGCCTTGCCTTGCATTGGTTTGCATTGCTTTGCATTGCGTGGAATGGTTGCTTTGCATTGATTCGCGTTGCTCGGCATTGATGTGCAGCGCTTCGCATTGCTTGGCATTGCTTGGTTTTGCTTGGCATTGCTTGACATTGTCGGGCTTTGCTTTGCATTGTTTGACATTGTCTTGCATTGCTCAACAATGCTTGGAATTGCATGGCGCTGCTTGGCATTGCTTTGTGGAGTTGCGTTGCTTGGCGTTGATTTGCAGTGCTTGGCATTGTCTGGCATTGATTTGCATTGGTTGGCATTGCTTGGCATTGCTTGGCATTATTTCGCATTGCATTGCTTGGCGTTGAGTGGCACTGCTTGGCAATGTCTGGCCCCAGGCGGCCCCGAGCAACGCTGGCAACCCCCAGACAACCCCGAGGGACCCCAGGCAACGCCGGCCAGGCAATGGCCTCGCAGCCATCCGTTTCTTCTTCGCCCTCTTCTTTTCCCTTTGCCCTTCCTCTCTAGTCCCTTCCCCAGGAACAAGGAAAACCGACACCATCACCACCAGCGCGAGCAGCCAGGGGTCCTCCTGGTGGTGTGGTCCCCCTGCTCGGCTCGAGACATCTCCAGTAGTTCGCCGGAACTCCGGTCTGCCGACGCTTTTTGATGTGTCCATCCTGGGTTTTGACCGTTCAGTTTTCGTGGGATGTTTGCAGCGGGAGCTCGCGTCAAATTTCAGACTGGATCTCGTCATTTTCCTGACGGCCCTGTCAGGCCCACTCGAGTCCCCCGCGCCCGCGTCTAACATCTCCCCGATGGTAGGGTCGCTTCTCCGCCCTCCGATGCCTCTTTCCTTTCATGGGGGCCGGCGAACAAACTACAGGGCCCGTTCACAGACATCCTCCGACATGACTTTTTCAATCAGAGGCCCTCAAGACGACCCAGGAGGCCTCCGAGACGGCCTCAGAAGAGCCCCAGGCACGCCCCAAGAGCGCCCCCGGAGCGGAGGCAGGGGCCGACTTTTGAGGTTCTCCGCCCAAATAACCCCTCAAGAGGCCCCAAGAGACCCCCAAGAAGCCCCCAAGAGGCCCCAAGAACCCTGAACAGGCCTCCAGCAAGCCCCCAGAAGCGCCCAAGACGGCCCTAGGACTGCCCCAAGAGAGCCCCAGGACGGCTGGAGGCGCCTCGACAAAGCGTCACAGCGTCAAACGGACAACACGGGAACCAACGTAATGCGCTCTATAGGCATGCTCTTCTTTGCTGTTCTCGTTCTCGCAAGTCACGCCCAGTTGTCCTCCAAGGTCGGGGTTCGTGGCAATATCAGGTTCAATCTGCTGCCCCAGAGCTCCCAACCCCTTCCGTGGGGTAAGTTTTCGCCCTGGGTCAGTTTTTGACGGTCCCGGCGACGGCTCCTGAGGATCGGGACTGAGGACAAAGTGTTGGTTGAATTTCCCATATCTTCGGATGGGGAGGACGGGGAAGAGGTGGCCTCGCGAGGAGGCACCACCCTCGATGCACTTGCCGGCGCCCTGGCTCCCGACAGGCCAAAGCGCAGGAGCTGACGCCGCCTTGGGCTGCGGAACAGGCGGCCTCCGAGGAGGGCGCTCCGCGCCACTGTCCTCTGGCGGCGGCGGTGGCGGAGGAGGAGGAGGAGGACATGGTGAATTATGTGACCCCATGCCTGGGGGAGAGCATGTAGCGTTAAGTCGGGCACGTCCCTCTACAGGAGGACAATTCAAAAAATAGTTAACGGGGCGATTGTTTGACTATTTTTTGCCATTTTGGAGTATTGTTGGGGCATTTTTCCCCGACCTGGCGGAGGGGTTCCCGTTTAGTGTCCCCCTGGGGGGGTTTGGGGGGGGACCCCCCGGGACATGGCCCCGGCCACGGGCGGAACGCCGGCGGAAGTCTGATGCAGGCTGAGGCTGAGGCCGAGGCAGGCTGAGGCTGAGGCTGAGGCTGAGGCTGAGGCTGAGGCAAGCCGAGGCAGGCTGAGGCTGAGGCTGAAGCTGAGGCAGGCTGAGGCTGGGGCTGAGGCTGAGGCCGAGGCAGGCTGAGGCTGAGGCCGAGGCAAGCCGAGGCAGGCTGAGGCTGAGGCTGAGGCTGATGCTGAGGCAGGCTGAGGCTGAGACAGGCTGAGGCTGAGGCTGAGGCAGGCTGAGGCTGAGGCAGGCTGAGGCTAAGGCCGAGGCAGGCTCAGGCCGAGACAGGCTGAGGCTGAGACTGCGGCTGAGGCTGAGGATGAGGCCGAGGCAGGCCGAAGCTGAGACAAGGTGAGGCTGAATGGGGGGGGGAGGAGGGGAGGCTGAGGCAGGCTGAGGCCGAGGCAGGCTGAGGCCGAGGCAGGCTGAGGCTGAGGCTGAGGCAAGCCGAGGCAGGCTGAGGCTGAGGCTGAGGCTGAGGCTGAGGCTGAGGCTGAGGCAGGCTGAGGCTAAGGCAGGCTGAGGCTGAGGCTGACGCAGGCTGCGGCCGAGGCAGGCTGAGGCTGAGGCTGAGGCAGGCTGAGGCTGAGGCCGAGGCAGGCTGAGGCTGAGGCTGAGGCAAGCCGAGGCAGGCTGAGGCTGAGGCTGAGGCTGAGACAGGCTGAGGCATCCGTAGGAATCCATAGGAATCCTCAGGAATCCCTAGGAATCCTTAGGAATCCGTAGGCATCCTTAGGAATCCGTAGGCATAGTTCAGCATCCTCAGGAATCCTTAGGAATCCTTAGGATTCCTCAGGAATCCTTAGGAATCCCTAGGAATCCCTAGGAATCAGGATTCCTACGGATTCCTAAGGTTTCCTAAGGATTCCTATGGATTCCTAAGGATGTCTAAGGATGCCTTAGGAATCCCTAGGAATCCGTAGGATTCCATTGGATCCTAAGGCCGTTGCCACTGCGACTGTCATTGCGAATGCGACTGCGACTGCGAGAACAGCAGAATTCTACAACTGGATTCTCACCTGAATCTTACGGGGAATGCTTCCAGATATGCTTATACACATCGCTGTTAGGTTGCTTTGCCGGGATAATTTGTCCGCCGCCAATGTTTGTGGACAGCCCTCGCTATCCCTCTGCCCGCTCGCCATGTGAACCCGCGACCCCCCTCCTCCCGGTGGCTCGCATGGAAACGTGCTCAGCTCACTTCGTGGCTCGCATGGTCGTGTGCTGAGCTCACCTCCAAGACGCACCGTTGTTCCCCGACCTGGCGGAGGGGTTCCCGTTTAGTGTCCCCCTGGGGGGGTCTGGGGGGGGACCCCCCGGGACATGGCCCCGGCCACGGGCGGAACGCCGGCGGAAGTCGGCGGAAGACGGCCGCTCACGGCCCGATTTCTGCAGACGCTTCCAGGAGGCACGGACGGCCCCAAGATGGTCCACAAGATGGACCAAGAAGGCCTCGAGTCGCCGAAAGAGCGGCCCAAGACGCCCAGGATTGCGTCCCGACGGCCCAGGGAGCCCCAAAGACGCCACGAGAGGCCTCCAAGAGGCCCTCCAGGAGAGCCCGTAGCGTCCAAGATCATAGCTTTTTCTACGGTTTTTGAAGGTTTTGGGGGTTCTCGCCTTTTCGCCTTCCCGCCTCTCCAAGACAGCCCAAGAGGCCCCAAAGATGGCCCGAAGACGGCCTCAGAGACCCCCAAGAGAGCGCCCAGACGGCCCAAGAGGCCCTCAAGACGACCCACGAGGCCTCCGAGACGGCCTCAGAAGAGCCCCAGGCACGCCCCAAGAGCGCCCCCGGAGCGGAGGCAGGGGCCGACTTTTGAGGTTCTCCGCCCAAATAACCCCTCAAGAGGCCCCAAGAGACCCCCAAGAAGCCCCCAAGAGGCCCCAAGAACCCTGAACAGGCCTCCAGCAAGCCCCCAGAAGCGCCCAAGACGGCCCAAGGACTGCCCCAAGAGAGCCCCAGGACGGCTGGAGGCGCCTCGACAAAGCGTCACAGCGTCAAACGGACAACACGGGAACCAACGTAATGCGCTCTATAGGCATGCTCTTCTTTGCTGTTCTCGTTCTCGCAAGTCACGCCCAGTTGTCCTCCAAGGTCGGGGTTCGTGGCAATATCAGGTTATTTTCTCCTCCCGAATCCGCCTGTAGGAGGACATGCCCGACCTAAATGTAACGGTAGCGCAGCTCGGGCCAGTCAGTCCTAAGATTGACGCCGAGGCAGTTTTGTGGCATGTGCGGTCTGTAGCGGTTTGGCTCAATTGTTGCCACTGTGGTATCGTCAATTCCGTTCTGCAGCATCTTACTGTTCATATTTCCCTTCGGGTTTCTATAGAAAGGGGGAGTGAAGAGAGAGCAGATGGAGCGTTCCAGCAAGGCCGGCGGCAAGAAACGGCCGTGGCTGGCTCCGCCAGCGGAATGCCAGCGGAAGGCAGACGGAAGGCGGCGGAAGTACATAACAACATTATGTGATCAAAGGTTTCTACAATCTGCCGTGTATATGTATATATATAGAGAGAGAGCCAACATAATAACGTTCGCGCCACATCTGGCGTTCTACCCCTCCCTCCCTTTTCTTTCCATTGTGCTCTATCTTGTTTGTTCGCTTAAATTTCCAGGTGTCAAGCGAGACATTCACCTTGTAATTGTAGTTGCAGCGCGGGGGGGCCTGGGGCCAGGCGAATGAATGGAGGAGGGCGATGCGGAGGACTAGGGGAGGAGGATTAGA
>CAUYUJ010000056.1:0-20000 GCA_963575745.1 Prorocentrum cordatum | reverse complement strand
TGCCAGGGTCGGAGAGCGTGGCAGGCGTGGCACTGTCTCGACAACCAGAGGGGGTGCGCAGGGGGTGGTCTCTCAGCGCGGCCTCTATGCGTGCCAAGGTCGGAGAGCGTGGCAGGCGTGGCACTGTCTCGACACCAGAGGGGGTGCGCAGGGAGTGGTCTCTCAGCGCGGCCTCTATGCGTGCCAGGGTCGGAGAGCGTGGCAGGCGTGGCACTGTCTCGACAACCAGGGGGGGGTGCGCAGGGTGTGGTCTCTCAGCGCGGCCTCTATGCGTGCCAAGGTCGGAGAGCGTGGCAGGCGTGGCACTGTCTCGACAACCAGAGGGGGGTGCGCAGGGAGTGGTCTCTCAGCGCGGCCTCTATGCGCGCCAGGGTCGGAGAGCGGGAGTGCCGTCTTCTGTGACGCGCGGACATCAGGAGCAACGATGGGGGGGATAGGCTCAGGGGGGATCTCGGCTCGTTTCGATACCTCCGATTCGATTCGATTTCTATGGCTTCCGATTCCGATTCGATTCGATTTGGGATTCCAATTTGGGTTCCGATTTCTCATTGGAGGCATACGAGCCTGCCGATTTCTGCCGATTCGACTTCTCCCGACGTGTTTGCCGATTTCCGCCGATCCGATTTATTTCGATTGCCGATCCGATTTATCGATTCGATTCTGGGCTCTCCTTCGGGATGCATCGACCCCCAATCGCCCATTCATCGCCGATGGGGGCCTGATAGCCCCACCCCGCCTAGGAACGTGCGGATTCGACACTGGGGGGCTATCGCCGATCCATCGTCGATGTATCGCCGACCCTAGCTCGATGTTTCCCCCTTTCAGCTGGTCCCACCTGTCGTTGTCCCGCAGACATGGGGGGCCCAGCACACCTTTCTGGAGCAGGGCCACGGGCGTGGGTCGGCACCTCCTCTATGCTCGAGGAGGAAGCACCAGACTCGCTCGCGCCGTGAAGAAGTGTCCGGAGGGAGTTTTTTCGTCGTTTTCGGCCTCCAGGGTTCCCCACTGGGCTTGGGGAGCATCTAAAAGTGACTCGGGATAAAACAACGGGTCCTGGGGAAAGGGTCGGGGTGTCCGGGGACCTCGCATTTGAAAAATGGATGGGTGTGCCTAGTGCTGGGTCGGAATGGTGAAGCTCTCTCCCCCGCTGGCTGCTGGCCGACACTGAGAGAATGCCCCTCGCCGCCCTTCTGAGGACGCGGCCGCCGAGGGGCGCCTCGGGGTGCTGCAGTTCCGCGTCGAGGAGTCCGCCGGCGGCCAGTACCTGGCCAGGGCCCCGCGCCCAGTCGAGCGCCCTGCGCCCTCCGCGCTGAGGTCTTGGATCGGCGCTGCACCCCCGTGGCGGCGCTGGGGAGGGGGGCACCTCCGCTGCAAGGATTCCGCACGGACCGCCGGAAATCTAGGACTACGACGATGTTTGTTGCAGGGTCCATTCCGGTTCGGTCGAAGCGATTCGAGCTCGAGTTCACTGGACTCGTCTCGGCTTTCCCATCGATCCGATGTGGCCCGATGCTTGCATGGCGCAGTTGTGCATCCTGGCGCAACCGATCCGATGCCATTTCGACTCCATACCGATGCGGCCCGATCCGACGCAGTGATCCAATCCGATTTCCCGATTTGATGCTGATTGATGTGGAAGGGCCATGTGGTCGCCATGAAGGAAAGGGGGCTGGAGGGGAAGGGGTCCTGGCCCCGAGGGCCTTTGCCGGGGACCAGCTCTCAATCCCGAGTGGCTATCTGATGGCCCCGCGGGCCGTGGAGTGCCCGGGGGCCCGAACACGGCGATAGAATCCCAGGGCCCCCGCTCCTGCAGGAGATCGTTGTTCTATCTTTCGCGATAGCGGCCGTTACAGGCCCCAGGAGTTCCCCCCCCTGGTAACGTCACGACTCATGCTGACCTCCGAGGTGGCTTTTGTTATTTCGAGACGCTTCCAGACGGCGCCCGCGCGAAACGTGACGTGACCGGCCCCCCGCCCCCTGGTAACGCCAGTTGTCGCCCGGGAACCAAAAAACGCTCCCCAGGACCCGTCTCCTTCATGGCGAGCGTGGGCGCTCGGAGTTATCAACCCAATCCTCACCACATCTCGGCAACGCGCAGAGGGGGGTAGGGGGAAGGGGGGAAGGCTTCTTAGAAGCACCCTGCTCCTAGGAACCCTTCCCTCCTCCCCCTACTCCCTGGTGCGCGCCGCCGAGCAGTTGTTCCTCTTCCATCGAGGAGGCGCACACGGATGAAGGCGCGAGGAATAGCTCCAGGCCTCCTAGGTTGGGTCCGAGTCGATGGGGTCGGAGGATCGCGCCGCATCGCCGATGCATCGGCGATGCGGCTCGATGTGGCAAGAATTTAAGCTCAAAGCTAAGGATCGCCAACGCGCATCCATAGCATGACCGTTGCTCGCAGCAATCCGGCTGCCGTCGCCGCTTCGCGGGGTGCATGGTTCAGTGGTTGAGTGATCAGGAGAGGAAAAAACACACAGACACAATTAATCGTCGACTCCCAGGAAAATATCGGAAAATATGGGAATTGGGCGGGAAGACAGAAACCCAGAAAATGCAGGAAAATATGGGGAATCCTTTTATTTGTGTGTATTTATGTGTGTGTCCTGGGGCCCCTTCAAGTGAGTGGGTGGGTGGGTGAGTGAGTGAGTGGTGGTTGCTCGGATGAAGTTGTCATCCCTGCTCGGGCCTCGGCGGGGGCCCCTCGCAGCCACAGCTGGGCGCCGCTCGCAAAAAAGTGGCCAGGCAGACTTGCGCCGCAGAGCGACCCGTAGAGCGCCACCCTGGTGTGGTGCTGCACGTTTCGGCGCCCATGCACGTGCCTGAAGGAAGGGGGGCCGCCTTTCAGTGCCCCCTTCTCTTCAGTCATGGACCCAGGCGGGGTGCTCCAGAAAGGGCTTCGTCATCGGGGTGTGGAGAGGCTGGCGTTTTTTCCTCGGTGTGAAGCCCGCGGACGGCCCGTGGACGCAGAGGGGGTAAACATCGGCCCTCCAAGACATGCTGTCTTGTCCTCTTCTGTCTTCGGGTGTCTGGGGCCGGCCAGGTGGCTGTCGCAAATGCAGTTGCTGCGCGGCCTCTGGGGCTCCCTCAAGTCGGAGCGTCGTGGGAAGGCCCCACAGGAGACTGTTTTTGTTGAGGGTTCGGCGATAACCTGGGTTATCGGGCCGGTCTGCCCCCCCTCTCCTCCCCCTCCGGATAACATGATATTGCTGGTTGCTCGAGTCCGAAAGGGGCACGCAGCCTTGGTGCGCGTGGGCATGCGTGGGGCTGCCGAAAGCGAAAACGGTTCAGGCTATCGGCGGGCACCTCCCCCACACCCCTCCACCGGATAACATGGTCATCTCAGAAAATCAAAAGGCAGCCTCCAGGCGCCGTTGCCCCAGGCCCCAAGGGGCCCTCGCGCATCTCGGCCCTTGCTCGCCAGGCCACCCCGCGCGGAGACATACAACGATGGGGCCGAGAGCTCCTGGCCGTCCGTCCCCGGCCGGGCCGCGCAGGCGGCGGTGGCGTCGGGGGGCGACAGAGGCTCGGCGTGAAGTAGCCGGGCCTTGTCGAAAACGGGTCCTGGAGGTTTCTGGTCGTTTCGGATCTCCTGGGGCCCTCCGCGAGCCCAGGAATTGTCAGGAGACGACTCGGGACGAGGATTTGGTCGCGTGGGGATGCCCTGGGGCCCGGGATCCCTTCCCTCAGGATCCGCTCCCCTCCTGCCGAGATGCGGGCAGCGACGGCGGGGGAGTGGCGACGGAGGCGGCGACGGCGTCGGCGGCGGCTGCTTTTCTCCTCGCGAAGTCGTTGCGTAACATCCAACCCCGAGAGAAAAATAAATAAAAATAAAACTGTTTTGACGCCACCGGCGGTGGTCGGCATAAACAAGGGCTTCGCTGTTGCTGAGGACAGGCGCCTCCGGCCGTCTGTGGGATATGATGCAGTCCGTGCCAGATGTGTACAATATCCTATACACTCCTTATCGAATATGTGCAGGATCCTATGCTGTCCATGATGAGTACGTATAGTGTCATATACATGTCGTATTCGATATGTATGGGGTCCGATGCGCCCCGTATCGGTTTGTACAGGATCCGATCGCGTCCACATCGGCTCTGTATAGGACCCCATAGAGTCCGTATCTCTTTTGTGTGGAGTGTGTTCACAGCCCATGTCGGATGTGTATACGACCCTGTACAAGCCGTATAGGTTCTGTACAGGATCCTAATACAACGTTCTTTGGACATCATTGGCGCGCTCGTCTTGGACGCTCCTCGCAAAATCCCCCGCAACGGCCTTCTGGCCCTCGTCGCTGTTCCTCTTTCTGTTCTTTACCGCCCCCCCCGGTCGGCGGCGCGTGCGACGCTGAAAATAAACGGCATGGCGAAAGGCAGATTTTCTTACGTGGGCGACATCCCTTCGCAAGTTGCCATCTTAGACACTCCGTCGCAAAAACACAAGTGGCATTGCTGGCCATTCCTTAACAGTTTTCGATACAAGACTTGATAAGGAATGCTCAGCATGGCCACTTGTGTTTTTTCGTATCGGGGTCGATCATCTGGCAACCACGAAGTTCTGCGTTTTCTTGTCCCCCCTCTCCGCCCCCTCGGCACTTCTGGGCCCTTTGGGCGCACGGCCTGAAGCCGCCTGAGAGGGGCGGGGGGCTACGCGGTCTCTTGGTGGCATTTTAGACCAAGGCCAGGGCCTGGCTCTCTGGAGCCTTCTAGGATTACTTCAGAATTGTGGCTCGATTTCAGTATCGTTTGCCCGATCCTTATTCCCATCCCCATACCAATCCTGAGCCCCACCATCCCACCACCCCAGTTGGGGATGTACCCTTCGAAACCCAAAGGAGGCAACCGATATCCCCTATCTAGTGGAGTGCACCGGCCAAGTGGGACCCAGGCAGCGCCAGCCAGTGGGGATAGGGATCGGTTAAACGATGTTCACGATTGCGTGGAAGGCGCGCCTGAAGGGGCTTCCCGCACCGAAGCAGTGCAGGAAGGACGCGGCGGTGTGCGCACAGGGGTGGCGCGAGGGGGGGCGGCCTTCCAGGAGGCCCGAGGGGCGTCTGATAAGCCGTGGGCGGCCTGTCAGAAGCCGCCCTGGCAGGGCAAAAGCCTACAGTGGAGGACCATGCCAAGAAACACCCTGCTCGTCTCCAGGGCGCCCTGGGTTTCTTGGGTTTCGATGGTTTTGCGATGGAACGCGTGACGTGCCCACTAGAAATCGATGGACGTCCTGGGGTCTCAGGGCTTGGTTTCTTGTGGAAGGTTTCTCGTGGCCGGGCCCCCACTGTACTTGGAAGCGCGCGGGCCTCTCCGAGGAGGCGGCCCCCGCCCGTCCCTCGGGAGGCCGCCCCGCCTCGCGCCAGCCCCCTTTGTGCGCGGTGACGGCGGGGGTCTGTGGACCGCCCTGGCTCGAGGCCCCGAAGGGCTCTCGGGGAGGCCAGGCCGACGCAAAGAAATCATTGTCGCTCCTTTCGCGTGCGCAATGTCCGTACCCTTCTGGCTCAAGTCCGTAGCCATTGGCTCAATCCATCTGGCTCAAGCCGCTCTGGCTCGAGGTTGGTCGGCGCGACCTGGGTCCGCCGCCTCTGGGGCCGGCCGGATGGAACCGCCCTCGGCGCGGCGGCGGCGGCGGCGCCGGGCTGCTGCCGCTGCCGCCAGCGCCCCGGGCGCCGCGGCCGCCGCTGGCGCCGCCGACGCCCCCCGCGCCGCGGGGCGGCCGCCGCCGCCGCCCCTGGCGCGACCCTGGGCTCGGCCGCTGACGCCTGCCAGGCCGGCCCCGAGCAGCCGCGGCCGCCTGCGGCGCGGCCCTGGCGCCCGCGGAGGCCGCGGCGGTCGCCAGCCTCTGGCCGCCGTCGCCGCTGTGGCCCGGCGGCCCCTGCTGGCCGCGCGCGCGGCCGCGCCCCCCGCTGCCGCGGTCCGCCCCTCTGCGGCGGCCGCGGGCAGCTCCGCGTCGGCGGCCGCCGCCGCGCCGGGCGGCGCCTCGGCCGCTGCGGCCGCCCCCGCCGACGGCCTGCCCCACGCCCAGCCCCTCGTCCAGCCCCTCGCCAGCGGACACTGCGGGGCGCCGACCTTCGGGACAACCTGCTGGGTGTGCGGCGCGTGGTCCCCAGCAGAGTGTCGCTTCCACCCGCGGCCCGACACAGCGGGAGGCTGGGTGGCCGCGCCGAGCCGCGTGGACGCGGGCTGCAACACCGACGCTGCAGTGGGCGATGTGCAGGAGATCGTCGACAGCAGCAACAGCAGCAGCAGCAGCAGCAGCAGCAGCGAAATCTCTCCCGATGGAGCGCAGGTGCACAGCCTGGGTGAGTCCATGGAGATGCAGTGCGTTCAGACGGCCATCAGCCGTGACCCTGGCATCCATCTGGGGCAATCAGAGTCGACGGCCATCAACCGTAACCCTGGCGACGAGGGATCTGCGAGAGCTCAAGGCACTCTTGCTTCCTCGCAACTCCAACTCGGTCCCCCAAGACAGCGTCGCGACGATAGTTGACGCCCTGCCAGGCACCCCTGGCGGCCAGCAGACCTCGCAAGACGAAACAGGGCCCGCGAGGCCAGAAAGGGAACGGAGCAGTTGTGACGTCGGACTCACAAGGAGAAGCAGGGCCCGTTAGGCCAGAAGGCAGTCAGGAGGTCACATATCGGAACAAGCAGCTTTCAGACGCAGCAGTCCTTCGAGCGAGCCACAGGCCGAAACGGGAGCTCCTACAGCTCCTCACTCCCGTCAGCGCCCCTGGGTCGGAGTTTTGGTGGAGGCCGAAGGTGCGCCTGGAACGGCGCCCACTCCTGGCGACGGCATCGTGGCGGCAGTTCGGAAGGCTGCAGAGAGAGCGCCCGAAAAAGGATACCCACCACACATAGAAGAGAGCCAGGGTGCCGTATATCCAGGAGCGGCCGTCAGCTGCTACAGTTCTCGCGTCGGGTGCGTGGACGTAAGCGCGACTGACCGTGACCCAGGGCATTCGCGACTGGAGGGCTCGCCTGACTCCTGGATGTGCGCGCGGGCCACAGACGGGCGCGTCCTCGCGTTCGGCGCAGACGCTCCGGCCGGCGCCTCCGAGGCCTCCCCCGTGGCAGACGCCAGACATGGAGCCCGCTACCTGCAGAGTCTGGGGATGTCGTCGCACCTGGTTGAGGGCGAGACCCAGCGACGCCTCACTGCGACTCCGCCCGCCGCCGCCCCCGGTGCTTTCGAAGCTTCCTCGCGGGGGAACAACGGACCTGCCTGGCAGAGACAGGACGACGAGGCCATCCGCCAGCTTGTCGACAAAAACCCCTTCGCGCCCATTCGCCCTTTTTCTCCTGGCAGCGAATCCGCCCGAGCGGACAGCGAACCGCTGCCCCTCCCTCTCGAAGCCCGGGCCTCGCCGGGGAAGGCAACGCCCGCCCCGAAAGAAGCGGTGTCTGACAACGCGCACGCGCCCGGTGCGACCCACAGCACTCCCACATCGGACGATAGCGTCGCGGCGACAGGCGCGGGCGCGCCAGCGAGCGTGGACAGACGCAGGTCTGAAGGCGAACGCCAGCGAGAGGGGCCCGTCCCCGCATGTCACAATGCAGCGTTCCTCTCTGCCCCAGCTGCCGGAGGCGACCCAGCCCCTGCCTGGCGGCCAACCGCGCCGCCCGCTCCGGCCCGCATGGCCTCGCCAGGCGTCCTGGCCCCAGTGGCCACCGCGCCATGCGATGCCACGGGCGACTCTGTCGGCGGACGCCGGGATGGGTCTGGCGATTCTGGGGGCCGGGCGGCCTCGCGCGCATCGTCTGCCCGCGTCGCTCGCCGTGAGCGGCCGGCTTCGCGGCAGCCGATTGCCCGGTCAGATCGCGGTAGCAATGTTGCAACCTTGGAGCGGATCGACGCGTTCCTGTTGGCGACGACCGAGGGTGGATCCTGGATGTCTGCCGTTGGCGGTCGTTTCAAAGTGGGCAAAGCTGTCCTAACCGAGCACTATGAGATCAGCGACGTTTCTGTCCATGACGCTTGGGCGTCGGCGCCGGGGCCGCTGGGGCACGGTGGCCTGCGCAAGCTCTTCCCCGACGACGACGCCGGCCAGGCGGAGCACGCGCGCCTGCAGCGCGGCGAGATCTCTGCGTTTGTTCTGCTGCGTCGGCGGCGCGACTGCCAGGGCAGAGCTGGTCTGGTGACGTACAAGAGCGCCACCGCTGCGCGGATCGCCCGGCGAGGGCTAGCTGCAGAGCGGCCGGCATGGACAGTGCGGCCAGCGAACAGAGAGACCGTTTGATTAATGCGGGCTGCGCGCGGACTGCCGCAGAGTAGCGTGCGCGAGCAGCATGCGGAGCAGGAGCCAGAAGACACCGACGAGCAGGAGTTGCCCGCCGCTCGCGTGGTGGGCGTGGATCCGCCGCGGGCACCGCTGGCGCCGCGGCTCGGCGGGCGCCGCCGGCGCCGCGGGCGCCGCGGGCGCCGCTTGCGCCTTGGGCGCCGCGCGCGTCGCGCGCGCTCGGGTGCCGCGGGCGCTGCGGCGCTGCCGCGCCGCGATGTCGCGGGCGTCGCTGGCGCCGCGGCGCCGGGTGCGCCACGTGCGCTGCTGGCGCTCCTGCGCCGCCTTCGCCGCCTGCGCCGCGGCTGTCGTGGGCGCCGCGGGTGCCGCGGGCGCCGCGCGCGCTGCGGGCGCCGCGGGCGCTGTGGGTGCGCCGCGGGGCCCCCCCGCGCCGCGGGCCACCGCGGCGCGCGCGCGCGCCAGCGCCGCCCGCGCCGCGGGCGCCGCCGCGGCCGCGGCCGCCGCGGGCGCGGCCGGCGCCGCATGCAGCGGGGGCGCCGCGCGCGCCGTCGAAGCGCCTGTTGCCCGTGCTCTGATTTCCCCGGCCCTGGCAACGCAGTGGGAAATGAACGCGAGCAGACGGCTATCAGCTGCATCCCTGGCAGTCCCACTCCCCCAAGTGAGCAGGCGGCAATCAGCCGTGAGATGGGCCCATGGTCTGGAGCCGAGGAGCAGGCTGCCGTCAGAGGCCCCCCCGGAGCCACGCGCTCCGTGCAGTTACATCTACGACAAAACGGCCATCATCCGTCCCTGGCTCTACGATCCTGACAAACGGCCATCGGCCGTCCCTGGCATGGACCTCCCCGACAAAACGGCCATCAGCCGTGCCTGGCTTCCTTGCTCGCCCCCTCCCGCGTTCCCCCCCCCCCCCCGCCCTCCTTCCCCCTCCCGGCCTTTTTCCTTGTCGCCGCGGCTGGGCGCGGCCGCGCCTGTTGCAGGGGCCCTTCTGCCGCTGCGCCCTGGGCAGCGCGCGCGCGAGGGAAGGACAAGCGCACTGGCAGACGGCCCTGGCGCTGACCAGCGAGATGCGGAGAATGAAGCTGGAGCCAACCACCATCATCAGTCAGAGCAGCCCGAACAGCGCGTGCGAGGCGAGAAGGCTGCGGCAGTGGCTGACGGCCATGGCGCTGCTGAGCGGGATGGCAGTCGTGAAGCTGAAGCCCAACATCATCACCCACGGCACTGTGAACAGCGCGGACGAGAAGCGCAGGCGTTGGCAGTGGCAGCGAGCAGTGGCGCTGCTGAGCGAGATCGTGGTTGCGAAGCTGGAGCCCGACATCATCACCTACGGCATCGTGAACAGCACGTGCGAGAAGAGCAGGCGTTGGCATTGGCAGCAGGTTGTGGCGCTGCTGAGCGAGATGGCAGTCGTGAAGTTGGAGGCCAACATCAGCCGCTACAGCACTGTGATCAGCGCCTGCGATAGGGGGCAGTGG
The DNA here is from genome assembly GCA_963575745.1 of Prorocentrum cordatum. Taxonomy (NCBI): domain Eukaryota; class Dinophyceae; order Prorocentrales; family Prorocentraceae; genus Prorocentrum; species Prorocentrum cordatum. The sequence continues at coordinate 10,298 of CAUYUJ010000056.1, read as the reverse complement.
CAGGCAGCTCTGGCTCGGCTCAGCGAGATGTTGGGAGCGAAGCCGGAGCCAACCATCATCACCAACGGCACTGTGAACAGCGTCTGCGAGAAGAGCAGGCGTTGGCAGTGGCAGCTGGTCGAGGCGCTGCGGAGCGAGATCGCGGTCGTGAAGCTGGAACCCAACATCGCCCACTGCGTCCTGAACAGCGCGTGCGAAAAGGGCACGCGTTGGAGGTGGCAGTTTGCAGTGGCGCTGCTGAGCGAGATGGTGGTCGTGAAGCCGGAGCCCGCCAAGATCACCTACGGCACTATGAACAGGACGTGCGAGAAGAGCAGGCGTTGGCAATCGCAGCTACCCGTGGCGCTGCTGAGCGAGATCCTGGTCGCGAAGCTGGAGCCTGGTGTCATCACCTGCGGCACTGCGAGCAGGACGTGTGAGAAGAGCAGGCGCTGGCAGTGGCAGCCAGCAGTAGCGATGCGGAGCGAGATCGTGGTCGTGAAGCCGGAGCCCCTTATCATCACCTACGGCATTGTGAACAGCGCGTGCGAGAAGAGCAGGCGCTCGCAGTGGCAGAACGTTGCGGCACTGCTGAACGAGACGGCAGTCGTGAAGCTGGGGCCCGACATCATTACCACCTACGTCCCTGTGAACAGCGCGTGCGAGAAGAGCAGGCGTTGGCAGCGGCAGCGCATCGCGGCGCTGCGGAGCGAGATCCGGGACGCGAAGCTGGAGCCCAGCACCTTCACCTACGCCACTGTGAACAGCGCGTGCGAGAAGAGCAGGCGTTGGCAATGGCAGCAGGTTGTGACGCTGCTGAGCGAGATCTGGGTCGCGAAGCTGGAGCCCAACATCATCACCTACGGCGCCCTGAAAAGCGAGCGTGAGGAGAGCAGGCGTTGGCAGTGGCAGCATGTCGTGGCGCTGCTGAGCCAGATGGTGTTCGCGAAGCTGGAGACCAACTTCATCACCTACGGCGTCCTGAACAGGTCGTGCGAGGAGAGCAGGCGTTGCCAGCGGCGGCAGTTGGCGGCGTCGCCCAGCGAGATGGTGGTCACGCAGCCGGAGCCCAACATCCTCACCTACGGCGCCCTCAACAGCGCGTGCGAGAGGAGCAGGCGCTGGCAGTGGCAGTGGGCAGTGGCGCTGCCGAGCGAGATGGCGGTCGCGAAGCTGGAGCCAGCCAACATCACCTACGTCACTGTGTACAACGCGTGCGAGAAGAGCAGGCGTCGGTTGTGGCAGCTACCCGTGGTGCTGCTGAGCGAGATGACGGTTGTGAAGCTGGAGCCCAGCATCATCATCTACGGCACTGTGGACAGCGAATGCGAGATGAGCAGGCGTTGGCTGTGGCAGCAGGTCGTGGCGCTGCTGAGCCAGATGATGATCGTGAAGCTGGAGCCCAACAGCCTCGCCTACAGCATTCTGAACAGGCCGTGCGAGGAGAGCAGGCGTTGCCAGCGGCAGCAGTTGGTGGCGTCGCTGAGCGAGATGGTGGTCGTGGGGCTGGAGCCGGGTATCATCACCTACGGCGCCCTCAACTGCGAGCGCGAGAGGAGCAGGCGTTGCCAGAGGCAGCAGGCAATGGCGCTGCTGAGCGAGACGGCAGACGTGAAGCTGGAGCCCAACATCATCACCTACGACGCCTTGAGCAGCGCGCGCGCGAGAAGAGCAGGCGCTGGCAGTGGCAGCAGGCTGTGGCGCTGCTGGGCGAGACGGCAGGCGTGGAGCTGGAGCCCAACGCCATCACGCACGGCACCCTGAACAGCGCGCGCGAGAATAGCACGCGTTCGCAGCGGCAGCTGCCTCGAAGGCAGCGGCAGGGAGTGCAGCGGCCGCGGCAGTGGCACGGCGGCAAGAGATGGAGAGCACGACGACGGCAGTGGCAGCACGATGGAAGGAGTAGGGGGCGGCTGTGGCAGCATTCGGCATCAGGTAAATGGGGCATGAACACGTGCAGACGGCCATCAGCCGTATCCCTGGCTTTCCCACTCCCCTTGTGTCTACGGCCACCAGCCGTGTTCTCTCAGGTTTACACGCGTATGTGCGGCCGTCAGCCGTTCCTGGCCTTCGGGTGCTATGCCCTGCCTTGGTCGCCATGCCATTCCTGGATTGGCTTCGGTCTCCTGCTACGCACGTGCAGACGGCCGTCAGCCGTTCCTGGATTCCTTTCCCTGGCACAGCTAATTACCTTCGTGGCAAGTCTGCATCCGATGTCCGGGTCTCCACGTCCGCACGGACAACCCTGGCGGTCACCAGTGTTGGCAGCCAGTAGACCTCTTCAAGAGGTCAGACCCTGGGTCACAGCAGCGCCCCACAGCAGCTACCCGCGACCGCCCTGGGGGAGAGCCACCGTCGGGAAGGCGCACGCCCTCCCGACAGAGCCTCAGCAGCCACCAGAAGCCCGCACCTCGGATCGGACAGCGGCGCGTTGGAAGGACAGCCGTCCGCGATGGAGGTGGATGACAGCAGCACCAGCCCCCTGGCGACAGCCCCCCTGCGTCAGCATCCACCGCAGCAGCAGCAGCAGCCCCCTGGCGACAGTCAAGAATATCCCACTTCAGACACTCCTGGAGACAGCATCGGCGCGACAGTTGGCAGCGCCGCAGGGGGCGCGCCCGCGCCCGGAGACGTCCCTCGCAATTCGGGTAGCCTGGGAGATGCTTCCAGGCGCGGCCGTCACTCGCGGAGGGATCCCAGGGGAACGAGGCACCCTTGGCATCCGACGAGAGGGCCATCAGCCGTATGTACCTGCAGTCTCCGACGTGCATCGCTCATACGGCCATCAGCCGTCCCCTGGCACTCGCTCTTTTTGTTTATTCTCTCTCTCTCTCTCTTTTCTCTCTCTCTCTCTGTTTGTTCTCTCTCTCTCTCTTTTTTCGCTCTCTTTCTCTCTCTCTCTCTCTCTCTTTTTTTTTTTTTCTCTCTCTCTCTCTCTCTCTACTGGGAAAGGATGAGACGGCCATCAGCCGTAGATGCCCGCGGTCTCTGTCGTGCATCGCTCATGCGGCCATCGGCCGCCCCCTGGCACGGAGTCGGCCATCAGCCGCGCGTCCCTGCAGTCTCCGACGTGCATTGCTCCTGCGGCCATCAGCCGTCCAATGGCTCTCTCTCTCTCTGTCTCTCTCTCTTCTGGTCCCTCTCTCTCTCTCTCTCTTTCTCTCTCTCGCTCTCTCTCTCTCTCTCGCTCTCTCTCTCTATTTTTCTCTCTCTCTCTCTCTCTCTCATTCTCTCTTTGTCTCTCTACAAGAAGGACGGGGCGGTCATCAGCCGTATGTACCTGCAGTCTGGCTTGCATCGCTCATACAGCCATCGGCCGTCCCCTGGCGCTGGGCAGTCCTGGAGGACGCTTCTTGCACTGAGAAGGACGGGGCGGCCATCGGCCGCATGTACCTGCAGTCTCTGGCATGCATCGCTCATGCGGCCGTCAGCGGTCCCCTGGCGCTGGATAGTCCTGGAGGACGCTTCTTTCCCTTCGCCGGTAAGGTGATGTCAGTTCCCACCTGCCCCGGCCTCCCCATCCCGCGCAAAACGCGGTTCCCTCTGAGCGGCGTCCCCGACACACGCCCCCTGGCAAGTTCCCGCGCTGGCGTTTGCAATCCCTCGGCATCTGGTCTACGGTATTTGCCTCAGCCGGCCGTGTCTGATGCTGGCCCTTTGGGGTGACGTCTGCCGTCTTACTCAGGGGTGGTTCAGCCTTCTTGCAGTGGTCAGCGCACCCCCCACTGGCGCATCGTTCCGACTTGTCGTGGCTCGTACCTAGCCACAGCTGTGGCCCTGACCCCTGGCGCCCGGCGGCGACAAGGTCCGGCAGCGTACCTGGTGATTTCCTCCCACGGTACCCACTTCGAGTCTGAGTGTGCTTGCACCTCTCTGACTCTGTTCTTCCTGGTTGCGCGCCGCCCCCCCGGGTCTGACCGTTGGTGGCACCGCCTCGCTGGGCGGGCGTTTGGTCTGTAGATACAGAACAGGTCTCGACGTCTCCTGGCGTGCAGGATCCAATTCACCCGCTTGTCTTCTGGGTCTCGCACGCGCGCAGCCGCTACCCTGGTCGTTTACACTCAGCTCAGCCAGCTCAGCCTCAGCCAGCTGCCTCCCCGGCGGTAGGTTCTGATCCCGCGCTCGGTCGCTGTGCATTTAGGCTCGCGCGTAGCACCTCCCCTAATTTGATCGGCCCGCGGCCCGGACCTTTCAACTCGGCGCCTGCGCTTTCGCTCGCGCCCGCGAGAAAATTCGCGTGCGCAGTGGGCCTCGATAGGCCGGAAGGGCGGGCGGGATCGCGTTGTTTGAAAAACCTCCATGGTGCACTGCACCTCTCCGCTCCGACGCTGCTTGTTCGATGCAGCACCGTGGGCAATTTTGCCCGAAGAGCCGTGGGGTGGGTGGGGGGGCGAAAGGCGTAGCTTCGTTCGCTCGAGACTCGATCCGAAACAAGGGTCGGGCAGCGGGAGTCACCTCCAGGGGTGTCTCCAGCTCCTCCTGGAAATCGAGGGCTGGGTGGGGAGGGCCCAGCATCGAGGGGATTCTTAGGGGAACGAAGAATGACATTAATATAAAAACTCGGAGGTCCGCGCGGATTTCGCGGATCGCGCTGGACCCCCTCCCTGGCGCGCGGAGCGCGCCAGGGGCGGCGCCGGAGGCGCTTCCAAGGGGTCCAGCGCCGATCCGAGAAATCCGCACGGACCTCCGAGTTTTTATGTTTATGTCATTCGTCGTTCAGGGAGGAAGGGAGGGAGGGAAGGAGGGGGCGTTCCTGGGCGCCTCTGGGAGTCCTGGAAGGCTCCCTTTGGGTGGTCTGGGGCCCGTGGCCTCGAGGAGGTGGCGGCCCCCTCGGGCGGTGGCCCTCCCGCCGACACGGCCTGATGAAGGGCAGCGGGGCCTGGCCTCACAAGAGCCCGTTCGGAAAAGCCCCCGCGCGATCACGCGCGGTGCTTACGGGCATGTTGCGGCACCCCAGGCGCACCCCTGCCGTGGCGTGACCGGCGCGGCGTAACCCCCCCCCCCCGGTCACGCAAGTGACCGGCCCGAATTAACGAAGGGGCTCCAAGGAGTCGGGACGGGGCGGGGGGAGGGAAGCGCGGCGACCGAGGTTTGCGGCGAGATGACGACGACGACGTCGGCGACGACGACGGCGACGGCGACGACGACGGCGGACGACCGATGACCGAAGACCGGCGACCGACGACCGACGACCGACGGACGACCGATGACCGAAGACCGGCGACCGACGACCGACGACCGACGACCGACGACGACGGCGACACCGACCACAGACGAACGACAAAGGCAGACGACTGACGACCGACGACCGACGCTTTCGCCGACGCACGACGACGACGGCGAGGAGGACGGACGGACGTCGAAGAAGATGCACGGCGACGAGCCCCCCCTCCTTTCTCCCTCCTCCTCTTCGCCCTCGTTTTTTCAGTTTCTGGGCCCCTCGGCCGTCCCCTCTCGTCGCCAAGGGTGGGGGCTGCCGTCGGAAAACTGGCCAGGGTGGGCACCGGGCAGAGGCCGGCGATCCCTTCGGGAAAGGCTGGCGGCCGGTCCTGTTCGGACCCTGTCCAGGGGTTCTCGGCGCAAGGGGCTCAGCCTCCTGAGGCCTCCTGATAAAGCAAGGAGTGGGAGGAGGGAGGGAAGCTAGGTGCGCTCGCGCCTTATCTCACAGCCTACCCCTCCCTCCCTCCCATCCTTTCCCATTGCACTGCAATGGGAAGGGATGGGATGTCATGGCCGACCTGCAACTAAAGGCTGCATCGTGCGCAGTGCAGTAGAGACTCGGTGACCTGGGTGCACCCGAAGTCGTGGTGCGATCGCCTCCCTGCTGCAACAGCGGCTGATGTAGCAAGACAGCCATCCAGACAAGGTTGGGTAGATTATGTTCCGGCCTGCGTCTGCGGAGAAAAAGACCACACCGTGTTATACACAATCGGAAAAGGGGAGCCCCGTGCGCAGGATGCGGGGGTGGCGGGAGGAGAAGGCATGGCGCCTCTCAGAGGCGCCCCTTACCTCCCGAGAGGCCCTCGCAGAAGATGCCAGTGCCCTCTGAGTAGCGACCGACTGGGCCTCGGGTCGGCACGATCGAAATTAGTACGGAAAGAATGGGTACAAAGACCGACAGCAGTTCCTGTTCATTTTGAACAAGACTCGCTGTCCGCGCCGCCGCGGACGTTGTTCACTGAAGACGTAGAGCCGCCTGCCCAACAGCGGCGGCTGTCGGTTTTGGACAACATGTGTTGCTGTAGTTGTGCCCATGCTTTCCGTACCCATTTAGGTCGTCCAAATTTGGACAGCGATTTTTGGAGTTGGTCGCCTCTTCTGCTCCCGCGCCTTCACATATCCGACGGTATGATCTTTGTCCAACCGGCGTGTCTTCCTCGTGTTCGGCAATCGTGGGGGCTTTTCGGGCCTTGGGATGCGAAACGAACACGGATCCGCAACACAACCTGCCCGTGGGGAAGTGGTCGGGACCTTCGGGGACGCGGATTGACACAACCGTGCCGGTGGATGTCAGGCTCCCAGGTTGCACCGACCCCTTGGGAAGGTCCCTCGGAGGTCCCAGCACGGGTCGCAGTCCTTGCTCACCAGCCTTTTTCGTCCTGGGGCGTCTTCCCGCTGGTGCTCGTTTTTTTTATTCATTGTTTTGCCGAGAGGCGCGGGCCCTCGCACCCCCCCTCCCCCCATGCATGGAGTGGATATTGGCTGTTTTGGCGCACATGCTTCGAGCAGGTGGAGTCTCCCCCACAGGACGCACTGCTGCAGACAGTCGCACTAAGCAGAGGTCCGGAGCCAAAACCCCCCCTCCCCCCCCTTTTCCGCCCAATGTCGAAACGCCGAATGAAAAAACGCTCGCCGGTCTTTTCTCACCAGCCTCCCTCGTCCTGGGGTGTCTTCCCGCCCCTCCTGCTGCCCCTCCCGCTGCCCACATCTCCGGCTCGGGCCCTGGCACGCCCGCGCTGCACCCGCAGGGCCAGTCCGTCGGAGCGACGGTGCTCGCTCCGCTATGCGCAGCTCCGCTCCTTCTCCGCCCGGTCCTGCACACTTCTTGCGTCGGCGGCTAGGCAGAGTGACTGCGCTGGCGGATTGGGCAAACGTAGGGCATACAACTGCTAATGAAGCCGCGGTGCACGTGAGGAGGAGGGGGAAGGCCCGGCGCGGGCGGGAGGGAGACGGAGGCCGGGCCCGCTCAGAGCGGGGCCAGGCCGCGGCGAGGCAGCGCCGGGGCGTCGCCCCTGACTACACACATACACCCATTGCCGACAGAGACATGCGAACGGGCACCTGGACAGGAGCTGAAAAGCTGCACGCGCTCAAGGATGCCCTGAGGGAGAAAGAGAGAGAGAGAGGGGGGGAGAGAGGGAGAGAGAAACGCGCCCAACCCAACTCCTGTGCTCCTGCGCGGGCGCGGCAAGGAGGGGAAGGGAGGGAGTGCCCAAGCAAATGAACCACCTTGAAGATTATGATCCCCCATGAGTCACCCCCGCAATTCCTCTGTGCACCCCCTTACTCAAGGAGCAGCGGCTGCCGTATCACTCCCCAGCCAGCTTAGCTGTGGGAGCTTCTGGAACGAGCGATCCCTTCGGCTAGGATCCGCACGCTCGGAGAGAGGAGGTGGACTCACCGTACTCCCCCTCCAGTATACACGCACACAGAAGGACCAACACACGCACGCACACGCACCCTCATACTCGAAACCCTCCTCCGCTTCCCCTCCTCCCCCAGGCTTTCTTGTGGTATGTACGGAATTCGTACCTCAACATATCTGGTGCTGTCTACCTGCTGCTTACTGTCGTCACACTGATAAGAGCATATGCTACACACCTGAGATGGCAGGGGCAGAAAACAATGGGGAATCACCTATGGGAGGGAAAGTGGGGGCGGGAGAACGTGCCGTGAGCTGGTTACCGCTCGGCTCTGCTGCGTGCCATGTCAGGCCAACTCGCCATGGGCCCTGAAATGTGGAAGCTGTTGAGTGCAAGTCCTCACCCTTCCCTCCATGCCCTCCCAAGCCTTTCAGCCATCGCTGCTAAATGGCAGCTGCAGCAGGACTGGGACTGCTGCGGGGGAGGAGGGAGGGAGACAGCAAAATGATGCTGCATTATTGCTGGGATTGCTGAAATTCAGCGCTCACGAACTCTGAGACACAGCTCGAATGGGCCCAACTTTGGCAACCTCTACAGAAATGTGCTGGCATCAGCTTTTTGCACTCCAAACATGTACTGTCCACACTTGGCTGTCGACGGAGAAGTCACGGCACAAAGGAATTCAGTTCCATCCATGTTGAGACAACGAGCGCATTTCAAGCTGTCGACGGAGAAGTCACGGCACAAAGGAATTCAGTTCCATCCATGTTGAGACAACGAGCGCATTTCAAGGACCCCTCTGCCTGAAGCTCTGGCTGATGCTCAGCTTGTACTCCCTGGGGCTTCTCGCTTGCCTCGGTGTCCAAGTGCTCCAGGTTAGAGCGCACTGCCACTGTCAGACAACCGTCGTCTATGGCAAAATCCGCTTTGATGTGCTGCTGGTTCCAATTGGTCGGGATCGCGGTCACCAGGCTCTGCGTTAGCGGCGTGACGTCGAGCAGACATGTCTCCTTCCTTTGCTCACCATTGACCCGCTGCTGCTCCTCCTGCACGGTGTTGTCTACAGTGGAGCTGTTGATCACATTGCCTCCTTGCGCGCCTGGCTTGGTCTGGCCGTCTTCCAGAAATCTCGCCTCACTCTGCTTCTGTGGCAAGGTCTTCCAACCAGCGGGCTGTGGCTCCTGGCAGCTTCCACTTTCACCTTCAGGGCCGAAAGTGGCGTGGGGCTCGTCCACCTCTGCTGCGCCTGAGCCGATGTGGAACAATTTAACGTGCTGGGACTCCACCTCCAGGCTTCCACAGACAGGATACCAGAAGCTAAGAGGCGGCGCTGCCATTTGCATGGTGTGGTCCAGCTTATTCTCCGTGGTCTGCATGGTGCTCTTTATCTCGACCTCGGTCTGAGCGGTTTCCTCGGCCATGCCGCGCCAGGGCGGCAGCGGGGACTGGGTGATCACACCCGCTCGGATTTCGAGGAAGAGGGTCTTGTTGTTTGGCAGCTTCTCCTGCAACTGCTATACAGCACAGCCCGTCGTCTGGCCCTCGCCCCAGACGGGCTCGTCAAGGCTCTCGTCCGTGCTGCTCGTGTGGGTGGCTAGGGGAACGAAAGGTGTCATAAATATAAAAACTCGGAGGTCCGCGCGGATTTTTTGGATCCGCGCTGGAGTCGCGGACCTCTGAATTTTTATGTCTATGTCATTGTTCGTTCCCCTAGTGGCGCCACTCTCCTGGATCATGGTGTCCGACTTGTGCGGCTTGGCGAGAGTATTCGAAGTCTCGTCAAACACATTCGGATCTTTGTGGGCCTCCATCCTGCGGCCATCGCGGGCCCTGCACCAGCGCTTGGCCAGCTCGCCTTGGCCCCGCGCTATTAAGCCCCGCCTGACCTCCTCAGTGGTGGCCTTCCTCTCCAGGCCCAGCGCCCCACCTGCTTTCCTGAGGGCGCCCTCGAAATGACCAAGGATCGACCCTTCAGAGCTCGTGCTCTCCCGCTGCTCCAGCTCCCTGATGAATTCCGCAGCCTCTTGGTGGCTGGAATGATGAACGAGAAGATGACCATGGCGAATCGCGATGTTCGGCGCCTTCCGATTGCGAGGCATCGCTGCTCGAGGTGTGAAATCCAATACCGAGCAAAGAGAGCCCTCAATCCCCAGGAGGGAGGGGGGCACGGCCGTGGAAGGACTGTGCACGCAGAATCCTCGAGCGCAAATGGCCACGGATCGCCCGCTCCTCTCGCCACCGCCGCTGCTGCTCCTCTCGGCCCGCTCCTCGCTCCTCCGCTCTCTGCTCCGGCTCCCCCGTTCGCGGGCCCCGGCCTGCTCGGGGGCGGCCAAGAGGGGTGTGATAGACGTAGTTGGGGGGGGCGATATCATGACGGGGCCCATGATATTCATCGTATTCTGCGCCTCCTTGTTCTTTCATCACGTCCCTGTCCCCCCCCCTCCCTGGCCGCGCACATGCGCCCGTCCATGACTTGTGCCCCCCCCCCCCCCCCTCTTGGATGGACACCCCCCTCTTAGCCGCCCCCGATGCTGCCGCCCGAGGTCTGGCAGCTGCGCCAGGAGAAGAGCGTGCTGAACGAGCGGGCCCACGGCGCCTCGCTCTCGGTCGATCCGGCGCTGCGGGTGCTGGTGCGGCCAGAGGGCCTCGGGAACATCCAGGACGTGGTTTTTCCGGCGGGAGAGCACGTAACGCCCCCTCCCCCTTCCCCTCCCCCTCCCCCTCCTCCTCGGCCTC